>MU839112.1:0-401107 GCA_030685235.1 Copromyces sp. CBS 386.78 | reverse complement strand
TAAAAATAAAAATAAAAATAAAAATAAAAATAAAAATAAAAATAAAAATAAAAATAAAAATAAAAATAAAAATAAAAATAAAAATAAAAATAATAATAGTCTTATTCCCTATACTACTTATTTATAGCGCCTTATTAGTATGGGGTACTTCTCCTAATTCTCTAGAGGAAACTATGCGGTAATAAGCGCCGTCGGATAAAAACCGTTAATTCTTTTCGGTTGTAAATAAATTGCGTTTATTCTATTTCGATTCTATTTGTAGCGGTATTTATTTACTACCTTAATAAATAAACTACTTCCCTTTTACCGCCTTCGATCTAATATTAAAATAATTGAAATACTGTTTTCGTATACTATTCTTTCTTCCTAAACCGCTTATAATAATCGTCCTTTCCCTATTATTTGCCCTTATTCCCGCTTCGTCGTTATCCTTTAAATTCCTACGATTCTATTAAGGTTTATATAAGTATAAAGGCCCCTTTTTTCCTTCTATATAAAAATTTTTCCACGCCGCTATTTTTCGAAATTTCTTTTCTTCTTTATTTAATTAATTTTCAAAATAGCGTCCTCTTCTATTAGCTGTATTCCTAATTATTTTCCCGGCTGTATATTTAACCCCTTAGGCTTCGTAATTTATATTAATTATAGTATTATTAAACGTAATATCGATTTTGTTTGTATAAAGATTCTCTGTCCTTTAAATTCTTCCGCTCCCCTACGCCCCTTTCTTCCCCGGCGCTTAAGTTTTAAGCCTTTATCCGGGTATTAATTTCTAATCCTGCCTTTAACCTTCTTCCCGGTCGGTAAATCCCCCTTATCCTTACGTTTACTTCCCTTTTTTCCTTACCAATTATATTAATTAGTGCCGTCCGTTGCGTTCCTTACTTCTATTATAGCCTAAAATTTGCCGACTATATTTATAATATTCCGTCCTTTAATATAATTATATTCCGTACGCTCTTCGTAGAATATATTTATTACGTTAATATTAAGAGTAAATTTCTTTTTATAATTTTCTTTTCGTTTTTTTTTCTAATGTTTTTCGAAACGCCGGTAAATAGAACGCTATTTATTTTATTATTAATACGAAATATATATTAGATATTCCGTTAAATTATTATAATAAGTATAACGTTATTTAAATTATAGTTATTATTTTATTTTATTCTTACAATAATATTAGTCCCCTAATTTATTATTTCCGTAATGTTTATATTAATTTCTTTAAGGACGTATATAAATATTTAACTACGGATAATCTTTTGTACGACTTTAATATCTTTCTTCGCTATTAAAATATAAAGGTCGAAGATTATTAGTATAAAAAATATTGTAAAATATTTTTGGCTAATCGCCTTTCCACTCTTATTTTCGGTTTTAATAGAAGAAATATTAATATTAATTCCCCGATAGTAGTTAATAGTCCTATTAGCCCTTCCTTTATTAATAAAGATTAAATTTAATAATATTATAAAATTATTAAAAATTAGGAATTAATATTTAATATATTCTACGAATTCCTCGCTTATAAAGAATATTAATTAATTATTTTAATACCGCCTTTATAGTTAGGTAATTATTATAATTAATATAATCTAATTCCTCTTCCTTTTATTTTTCTTATATTTTTTTATTTTAATATTATAATTGAACGTACTTACGAATATTATACGAATTTATTGTACTATTTTCCTTTTATTTCGATTATTAAATAATATTCGTTTAATTTATTAAATTATAATATTTACGAAAGGATTTTCTTAATTTGGGTTTTATTATTTAAATAAATTTAGAATTTTTTTTTTCGTTTATAATTAATTGGTTACTATTATTTAATAATTAGCTATTTATAAATAGTTTAGGACGATATATATAAAAATTTCTTTATTTATTTTGTAAAAATAAATTAGTATTATAATATCCGGAACCTTTTTTTAGAAAAGGAAGGATTAGAAGCCTATAATTTCTATTTTTATTTAGGTAAGAAGGGAATTTTCGCTTTAAATAATAAGTATTATTCGTCGTCGTTTTCTGGTTATTAGGCTTTCTTCCTTTTTTATTTTATATTAATTATATACTGTTTTATAATATTATTATTAAATTTCGAATTAAAGTCGGCGATAATAAATTCGTACTATTGGCCTAATTTAGTTATTGCCGCTATTAATTAGTAATTATAATGTAATACCTATTTTCTTATTGTTATTTCTTTTAATTACCTTTTATAGTCCGTAGTAATTAATTTTAATATTTATAACGGGGGTAGTAGCGCCCTTATTACCGGGGGTAGATTTATTACGATTGTTAGAAGTTTTTCTATTAGTATTTATTTTTTAATTTATTTAATTTTAGCGGTATTATTTTTTAATTTATTGGCGGGTAGCCGACCTTTTATTCTCTTTATTTAAATATAGTTAATTATTTAAATTATAATCCTTCGGACGAATTTTATTTAATTTATATAGGTAAGCTTTTCTTCGAAGGCCCTAACTTATTTATTAAAATAGAAGTCGAACGGCGGATAAAAGGTTTCTGTTTATAAATTCTTTATTAGCGTAATTTTATATATTTTAATAATAATTTTTAAATATTTAATTTAATATTTAATTAGTTTAATCGCTATTTTTCGTAGTTTATTATAAATTTTAGTCGGTTAGTAGAAGGTTAATACTTTATATACAATCGCGCTTCGAATATTAATGTAAATTTCCTTCGTTCGTATAAAAGAATAATTTTAAATTTTTGCCGCTAATTGTATTAGTACGTTTGTTTACGTAGTTAATTTTCTTTTTACTACTTTTACGTATATTCGGTAGTTAAATTTCCGATTTAATTAAATCCTAAAGAATTTAATTAATTTTATTAATTTAAGTATAATTCTTCCGATTTAGAAAATTTCCGTTTTTAATTCCTTCGTCTACGTAAAATATATAAATTTTGTTTTATTTATATCGAATTTTATCCCTCTTTTAATTACTTAACCCGAATAAATATTTTATATTATTTAGAACGTCCGATAATTTTCTTCGGTAATTTTAGTTATTATAATAATATTAATATTATTAGTAAAGTTAATAATAATTGTATTTTAAATAATAATTAATTTACAATATAATAGGGTAATAAAAAGAATAAAAAGGATTAGTAAGAAGGGGGAACTTTGCAATACATTTATTACGATATTATAAGGTTAAGAGGTTTTGTTGTCGAAAAAAAAAGAACTTTTTTTTCCGGTAATAAAATTATTAATTTATTAGAGGATTTATTTTAGGAATTATATTTTTTATAGTATATATAAGAGTTACCTATAATTAATTTTATTAAATACGCCCTTTAAATCGAAAAGTATAAAAAACGTTATAGTTTTAAATTTCTATATTATATAAATTATATTAGTAATTACCCGGACGGTAAATTCGGTTGAACGGTTTATTTAGTTATTTATTTAGCTTTCCGGGAAGAAATTATACTTTTTTATTATTTATATTAATTTTTTTATTATAAGGGCTTCGAAGATTATTCTTATATTATTTAGAAGTAATATAGGTTATTATATTTTAGTTAATTTTTGTTATTCGGCGTTTTTTTTAAGTTTTTTAAGAATAATTATTTTTGTGTTTTTAAACTGTTAGGGGAAATATCCGAATTGGAAGTTCGTTACGGCGAAAATTGTTATCGTTTATTTAAATAGTTCTTTGTATATTTTTAGAAATTTATTTAAAAATTAATTAATACCTGGTACTTTATTAGGCGTTATTTTTAAAAAGATTTCCCGGATATTTTCTTTAGTAATTAAATTATTAATAGGTATTAGGGTATCGCTATTTAGTAGTTGAATTTAGTTTAGTAGATAGTTTATTGGGATTTTTATTTTCGGGAAGAAATGGTCGGTAAGGATATTTATTTTATTGCTATAGTTTTCGACTTCGTTCGCTTATTTATTTTATTTAAAAGGTAGTAATTTTGGCGGATTTATTAGGTAATAGCTTTGTATTTTAATTTACTTTTCTAATAATTAAAATTTATTCGGGTTTTTCAATGCGCTTATAATATAATTACGCTATTTCGCTCTCTAAATCTTCGTAATAAATTTCTTTTTTTTATTACCGCTTTTATAAATTCTTTCTAATTTAAAGGTATCCGGTTCTTAAATTAAACCTACTATTTTTACTATACTTCCTTCGTTACTATTTTATATTTTAAATTCTATTAATCCGCTTATTTTCTCCGACCTTTCTTTCGGTATAAGACGAATTCTTTTATAATATTAATAAATTCGCCGTCGAATTTATTAAATTCTAATTCGAACTCTTCTATTGTTTTAATCCCTTTTAGGATTAATATTCATTTTTTTACCGCTTCCTTTACTTTTTTTATATTTATTAAATTTTAATTAAATTTTTCCTTTATTTCTATTTTCCTATTTCTTTTTCCTATTTAGATTTAGATTTCTTAAGGGTAATAGTCCGAGCCTATTTACCCGTACCGTTATATTTTCTAATATTTAGTTTTAATACTTTATAAAATTTATATATAGTCGATTATTTTATTTTTTTCTCTTTTAATTGCGTTTTTAAATTTTATTAGTTCTTTATAGGAGGTAATAAACTTAAGTTTCTATTGTTATACTTACGTAAATAATTTTACGGCGCTTAGGTTAATTTTATTTTTTAAATCCTAATTGGGGTAATAGAGGTTATAGTCCCTTACAGCTATATATTAACCAGTTGGAGGTTTTTTTTCGAAGAGTTCGAAGGGAAATTCTTATTAATATTTCGGCGTACTTTAGAAGAAAATAAGGGAGTAAATAAAATAAACGGTTATTAATTCTTATAAATTCTTTAATATTATTACGGCCTAATTTTTTTTAACTTAGAAATTTAGGTCCTTTAAATTTTATTTTTTATTTACGTAAATTATTGTTCTACCTGTTTTTAAATAATTAATATTATAATATTTACTACCTTTCGGCCGGTAGATATCCTTATTTAAATTTTTGCCCAGCTCTTAGATTACTATAATATTATAGGTCTCTTCTTATTCGAATAATATTTTCCCTTTTTTATATAATTTTTTTATATTCTAATAGAATATTTTTAATTAGATTATTAATTACCCCATAAAAAGCTTTTTTCTAGTTTAACGGCGGGCTAGGGGAATATTGTTTCCTTAGAAATAATAGTAGTAATTAAGGGCGTAATAGCAATAGAATTAATATAAGTATAGTCGTTTATATTTTAAGAGCGGGTATAAACGTTTATTGGATTTATACCTACGGATTTCGGCCGAGAGCCGCCTTTAATTCTTTTAAGGCGGCCTCTTTTTCTTCTTTTTATAAATAATTTTTCTAAGGTCGTAATTGAATAGGAATTAGGGGGGGCGTTGGGGATTATAATATCTTCCTTTATTTCTATTATTAATTTTAATACTAATTTAACCGGTTTTTTACGAGTAGTAAAATTATAAGGCCTTTTAATATAGTCGATAAATATTTTTACGTAGGCTACTTTTATAAATAGGTATTTCTTTTTATCGAAGGCGAAATACCCTAATTTCCTATACGGTTAATAAAAGATTAGGGAATTATTTTTATTCGAAGGGTAATTTTCTTTTCCTATATACGGCCTTTTATATTTAATTTTATTATAATAATTATAGGCGTCTTTTTAACGATAAAATTTCGTTGTATATTCGAAATATTAATATTTAAAATATTATTGGGTAAAAGTTATAATTTAGAACGGTTTGTATATATATACGCCGCTATTTTAGAGGAAAAAGTTTTCTTAGAGGAAAATTATAATTTTCGCGGTCGCGATTTCTACTAAAAATATTCTTTTTTTTTCCTATTTACGTTTTTTCTAAGGTTTAACCCGAATAATTTCCGCCTTTTTATTCTTTTCCCTTATTTTTTATATAACCGATTTAGGTTATTTTACGTCGATATTAGCCTACGGGACTCTTTTAATTAAAACAACTATAGTATTTAAAAATATAATAGCCTCTTTTTTAAAAACCTTTTTAATTTAAGTTTAATACTTCTAATATTAATCCTTAATTAATTTATCGAAAATAATTATATAATTTCTATTTATTACTATTTTAGTAGCCGTATAGATTACTTTATACGGGCTCTCCTTTAAAGCGCCTTCAATAGCTTATTTTATATTATTATTCGAATATATAGTAAATTCGGTAATAATTTAGGCCCTTTTAATAGTAAACTAATATTTGTAGTTAGAGGGGATAAATTTTTTAATAATAATGGTAGGTAAGTGGTAGAGGGTAGTATTAATTTTATTTGGCAATTTCCGGATAATATTAACCTATTTCTTCGGCGCCCTTTAAGCGTCCTTTTTTATTTCCTTCGAAATAAATTTCTTTAAATTATTAATATTTTTCCTAATAATAAATTAGGCTTCGGCAGCTTTATTTACTTTAAATATTTTAAACCTATTTTTCTTTGTAAAAGTTTTTACGAATTTAAGAAAGAATTTTCGAATTTAATAACGGTTGTTAGTCGTTATAGCGGTATAATCTATAATTTTATTCGTTATAACGATAAATTTCTTTATAATTTTATTGTCTTCTTCCATTTTCTTTAAAGTTTTTATAGTAAATACGGCGTTAGGGTCGTTATATTTTAAAATACTTCCGAAGGGGTTATAAATACTATTTTCGAACCTATTCGCACTTCTATTAATTATTATCGGTAGCGACAGTTCAACATTATTATTATAATCGTCGTAGGATATTGTAGAAGGGGTAAATGACCTTCCTAAATCGATTGCCGTTATCGGTTTTCGTTTTGGAGTACTTCCTAATTAGAAATCGGCGTTTCCGGTTTCGGCGTCGTTTTTGATAAATAAAAAGATAAATAAAAAGAAAAAGAAAAAGAAAAAGAGAAAGGAAAAGATAAAAGATAAATAAAGGAAAAATAAAAGAAGAATAAAAGAAAAATAAAATAAAAATAAAAGAAAAGAAAAGAGAAGGAGAAAAAGAATATAAAAAAGAAAAAGAAAGAAAAGGAAAGGAAAAAAGAAAAAGATAAAGAAAAAGAATATAAAAAAAAAAAGAAAGAAAAGAAAAAAGAAAAGGAAAAAGAAAAAGAAAGAAAAGAAAAAAGAAAAGGAAAAAGAAAAAGAAAAAGAAAAAGAAAAAGAAAAAGAAAAAGAAAAAGAAAAAGAAAAAGAAAAAGAAAAAGAAAAAATAAAAGTAGAAATAAATTAAAAATTAAAAATGAAGATAAAAGTAAAAATAAAAAGAAAATAAAATAAAGAAATAAAGAAAAAAAATAAAAATAAAATAAAATAAAGATATAACAAAGTAAATACAAATAAAAATAAAATAAAAGAAAGATACAAAGAAAATAAAAAATATATAAAAATAAAATAAAATAAGGATATAAAGAAAATAAATTTAAATAAAAATAAAAATAAAATAATATAAAAATAAAAATAAAATCTCCAAGCTTGGGCAAAATGGTATTTCACTGTCTTCCGTGGGCATAATCCCGCTCCGCCCAAGGAAACACTATTTTAATTATTATCGCTATTATCCTTATTTTAAAGATACCCTAAATATTAAACTATTTCCTAGCCGTTAGCGTCTATAAATTCGCTACAGCGCTATCTTCTTTTATACTATATATAAAACGCTTATTTTATATTAATTATTAGTATACTTTTATAACGATAATCGGGAAAGGGGCTGAATAATATACTAGAATTTTTATCGGGTTTAATATTAGGATCTATATAATAGATATAAAATTGAATAAAGTTTGGGTTTCGATAACGGATATCCTTTAGCCGAATAATACTATATTAATTATATTCGAACTAAACCGGACTAGGATTAAAGTTACAATTTTGACTATTATAGATAGCTTCGGCTAAACTATTTAATACTAATGGTTAGTAAAACGACGCCGAAACCGGAAACGCCGATTTCTGGTTAGGAAGTGCTCCAAAACGAAAACCGACAACGGTAATCGATTTAGGAAGGTTATTTACCCCCTCCGCGATATCCTACGACGACCGCAGCGATAGCGTTAAGCCGTCGCTGCCGATAATAATTAATAGAGGTGCGAATAGGTTCGAAAATAGCGTCCACAACCCCTTCGGAGGCATTTTAAAATATAACGACCCTAACGCCGCATTTACTACAAAGACTTCGGAAAAAACGGAAGAAAATAATAAAACTATAAAGAAATTTATTATTATAGCGAATAAAATTATAGACTACGCCGCCGTAATAATTAACGACCGTTATTAAATTCAAAAATTCTTTTTCGAATTTACGAAAATTCTTACGAAAAATAAGTTTAAAATACCTAAAGTAAATAAAGCCGTCGAAGCCTAATTTATTATTAGGAAGGACTTTAACGATTTAAAGAAATTTATTTCGAAGGAAATAAAGAAGGACGTTTAAAAAGCGCCGAAGAAATAAGTTAATATTATCCGGAAATCGCCGAATTGGGTTAATACTATTTTCTACTACCTATTTATTATTATGATTAAAAAGTTTATCCTTTCTAATTATAAACGCTAACTTACTATTAAAGGGGTTTAAATTACCGCCGAATTTACTATATATTCGAATAATAATATAAAGTAGGCCGTCCAAAACGCTTTAAAAGAGAGGTTATATAGGGTAATCTATATAATTATTAAAATAGTAACAAATAAAAACTATATAATTATTTTTAATGAATTAATTAAGGATTAATATTAGAAATATTAAATTTAGGTTAAAAAAGTCTTTAGAAAAAAGGTTATTATATCCCTAAATATTATAATTATTTTAATTAAAAGAATTCCGTAGGTTAATATCGACGTAAAATAACCCGAATTAATTATATAAAAAATAAGGGAGAAGAATAAGGCAGCGGAAATTATTCGGGCTAAATTTTAAAAAGAATATAAAAGGGAAGAAAGAAAAATATTCTTAATAGAAATTGCGATTACGAAAGCTATAATCTTCCTCTAAGAAAAGTTTTTCCTCTAGGACAGTAGTATATACGTATACGAATTATTTTAAACTATAGCCTCTATTTAATAATACTTTAAATATTAGTATTTCGGATATATAACGAAATTCTATCGCTAGGAAAACGCTTATAACCGTTATAATAAAATTAAATATAAAAGGCTATATATAGGAAAAGAGAATTATTTTTCAAATAAAAATAGTTCTCTAATTTTTTATAAACCGTATAGGAAATTAAAGTATTTTACCTTTAATAAAAAGAAATACCCGTTCGTAAAAGCAATTTACGTAAAAATATTAATTAATTACGTTAAAAGGTTTTACAATTTTACTATTTGTAAAAGACTAGTTAAATTAATATTAAAATTAATAATAAAAATAGGGGAAGATATTGTAATCCCTAACGCCCCCTTCAATTCCCGTTTAATTACAATTTTAGAAAAATTACTTATAAAAGGAAGAAAAAAAAACCGCCCTAAAAAGATTAGAAGCGGCTCTCGGCCGAAATTTATAAATATAGGCCTAATAAATATTTATATCCGCTTTTAAAACGTAGGCGACTATATTCGTATTAATTTTATTGCTATTATGCTTTTAATTGCTACTATTAATTTTAAAGAAATAATATCCCCCTAACCTATTGTTAAATTAGAAGGAAACCTCTTATAGGGTAATTAATAATTTAATTGAAAATATTCTATTAAAATGTAGGGAAATTATACGAAAGAAGGAAAACGCTATTTGAATAGGAGGAAACTTATAATATTATAGCGATCTAAAAGCCGGGCAAGAATTTAAATAAAGATATTTACCGGCCGAGGGGCGGTAAATATTTAGTATTAATTATTTAAAGAAGGGTAAAGTAGTAATTTATATAAATAAAAAATAGAATTTAAAGGATTTAAATTTCTGGATTAGGAAGGATTAGGCCGCGGTAATATTATTATTATTGGTCTTATACACGCTAACTATTGTCTAGTCTACCTAGTGGGTATGCGGTGCTGCTTCTATTTGTAGGGGGAAAAACCGTATTTTGCGGCCGGGTGAAAACCCCTTACTTCGCTATCGCGACGGTCGCCCTATAGTACTACCACCTCCTTTATTTATTTCCCTTTCTAGATAGCTTCACTACCCTTTAGAGGCCGTAATTATAAATTCCCGCCGTATAGTCCCCCCGGCCCCCTACCCCCTTTCTATTTCCCCTTCTACCTTAATTAGTAGATTTAAACGGTCGTATACTTATAATATTATCCTTTATTATCCCCTTTTTCTACTACTCGTTACCGCCTATAACTACGCTAAGGCGCGCTATTTTATTCCAATTCAATTGTATATAGTTATAGTGCCCCGCGCCTGCCTTATAGGTTCCTACCTATCGTTCCTCTCCTTTTTTAAACCTTCCCTCTTTCTTCCTTTTTACGCCTTTTAATTTCCTTACCGCTACCCGCCCGTAATTTTCCTATACCCGGCCCGCTTACGCTATTTCATTATATTTATAAATCTTTTATAATATTTCCCATTAATAATATTAACCCGTCTAACGGTAGGGTTAAAATATTTAAAGCGAAAGTTATTAAAATTTTTAATAGTAAATTAAAAGCTATTCTATTAATTTTAATTATATTCCGTACTCTTTTTAGCCGGAAGGTTAGGGCTACTACCCGCATTGTAATTAAAGACGATTTTTTAAAAGAAATTAAGGCTAATAGTACTAAAAAATATAAGGCCGCTACAGCTTATTTCCACTCTCCGATAAACGACGTTTAATATTTTTAATATATTAAAGCGTTCTACTACGTAATCCCGTACGTACTTTATAATTATATATTATTTTATTTTATTTATAATAAGGTTCGCTATTTTATCGATCCTTATAAATTCTATCGTTATTCCAGTTCAATATTGTATCGGGGTCGTTATTAATTTTATATTAATTAAGCCGTATATTACCTATAAGCATTATAAGCGTAATAAACATTCCGAAATATATTTGGACAATCATTATATTAATATTATTTATATTCTTATTAAAATTACGTTCGAAATTCGTTATATTCCCGCCGGTATTCCAGTATTTTTTTCGTTATCTAACGCTTTCATTAAGGCAACTTTTACGTAGTATACAGTTATTGAAATTAAAGATACCGACGACGCCGTTTCGGCTTTTAATAATAATTAGAGCGATATTATAGAGATTTTTAGCCCCTTTATTATTTTGAAGAAGTGGAAATTAAAGATTAATATTAGCGGCCGCAATATAGACATTAGTATTATCCGCTATAATATTATATTTTTACGTATTATTATAAATAAGGCTCTTTATATTATAGAAACGTTAATTATTAAAGTTAATTCTTAATCTACTACGTTTAATAGTCGTTTTAGTAAGGTTAATATACGTATTAAAGATATCGAGGATATTTCTATTAGTATTAGTATTGCGTTTAAATCCGTTTTTTCCCGCCTTAATTCTATTGCGGATAATATAAATTCTTTCCGATTCTCGTTAAGGCTTTATTATTAACCTATCCTTAAATCGAGAATATATAGGCTATAAGTTAATTTATTTATTTTAAAATATTTATTATATCTATTAATTTTATTTGTGGCGCCGGGAAAGAAACATTCGCACACATCGTCTTCGGGTGCTTGAGAACGGAAGAACACTGGACGACGGAGCAAGAGTGGCCTCAGACTCAAGAAGAATTGCAGAAACACCTTGACGACGGACGCAAAGCGGAGCGAATCTTATCGTGGGCACTCCGGTTGGGAAGATTAAACGAGTACCGATTGGCAGTGGAGATGGAAAGGGAGTATTGCGAGGAGGTCGCGATATATTTATAATTATAATCACACTACTAGAACACAGTTTTGTGTTCTGGTGATGGGATTGAGAGCGGATTGTTCGCTGGAGCGGTGGGTGTGCACCGCAACAGCTGGAAACTGGAAGGAGCGGTCGCGAGTCAATCGTGACCTTACGTAGCGGGGGTTTTAGTTCAGCGGCGCTTATCGTCGCAAGGTTTCGCCTACCGAAAACCAGGAGAAGGACCTCATGCCAGATTGGCACTGTATTTATATATAGCTAAGGAATAAGAATAATAATAATATTAATTTTATTTTCGGCCCCGCTTCGGCCGCCGGAAGTAGGCGCAGCAGTACAAAAACTTTACTTTAACGGTTTAAAATTAATAAAAATGAATTTTTATTAAACGAAGAAGGAATTAATTCCAATAACGATTATCCCTAACGTTAATAATAGTAAAAGCGAATATATTAGGCCTATTTCATTTCCGGCCGGCCTTTTAATTAATTAGCCTATAAACGATTCTATTTAGGAGGTTTAAATTTAATATTTCTTTAGTATTTTCTACCCGTATTCTTCGCAGCATTATTACGCCGTTTTTTATAATCTATTTTTAGGATTAAGTAATTAAGATATTAAAAGTAGACGGTATTATTTTAGTATTACTATATTTTTATAACGGTTCCGGTTAATAGCTTCCTATAATTTTTCTCTATATCCGAGTATAATAGTTTAGGGGGTAAATAGGTATATTTTTATATTCGTTCTCTAATAATTATTTAACGTTTTTTAATACTTCTTCTATTTCCTTTATTTATTCGATCTTTATTATTAAATAGTATTTTTATAGTTTATTTAATTATAAAGCTTAGCGAAGGATTTTATCTATACCCTATATATCTTCGAATTAGTCGTAAAATTATTCGATGTTTGTAGGCTATAATAAGTCTTTTAACCTTATATTTTTTATTTTTATATAATTTAATACAATATATTCGAACGTCTTTTTTTCTAATCCGTATTAGTAGTAAGGTATAAAAATATTTAGTACCCTTCTTTCGAATAGGAAAGCCCTAAGGCCGATCTTCTTTATCCTAGCCTAAATTAGGAAGGAATTTATTACTTTAAAAAAGTAGTATAGTATTATATTATTATCCGTATTTGGTTAAATATAATATTATAGGGTAATTTTATTAAATTTCGCTTATACTTTAGCGGTATTTAATTTCTTCCTCTTTTTTATAGCCTCTACTATTCTAATATATTATTTCGTAATTTATTTTCTTTTAGTAGCCGTTTTTAATTATTTTTCTCTTTTGCCCGGTATAAATTCCTTAATTTCCTTTTATAGTATAATAAATAAGGCTTAACGTTAGGCCTATTTTGCCTTCGCCTTACTACTAATTAGCGGCGGCTATAGCGGTGTCTTTTTTTTGCCCGCTCGGAATTCTATTATAATCCTTTTAAGCGTCCCCCTTATAAAGGTCGCCGCCGGGGACTTATTAAATTAATTTTCGAACGCCCTTACCTTTTTATTAAAATAGAAGTCGAATAATAGGTAAAAGGTTTCTATTTTAATACTAAACGTCGATATTAATTTATACGCTTTAAATACTATTCTAAAGTAATTCGTTTATTATTACGAATAATTTTATAAATCTTTTAGGTTTTCTTAGCAGTTTTATAAGGGTATAGTACGCCGACGCCCTATAGGCTATAATTATATAGATTACTTTTATATATATTTCTCTCGCTCTAATTAAATTATAGCCCTATATTTTTACTATAATATAAATAAATATAAAAATCTAAGTTAATATCTTCTTTTTAATTGCTTAGAAATAAATATAGTAAATTAGTTTACGGTTTAGCTATACCCCGAAGAATTTTACCGATTTTATAGGGGCTAATTAATAATCTTTAAGCGGAATTATTTTGGCCTTCAATACCCGGATTTTAATAAAATAAATAAATTCGGACTTATTAATTTCGAATTCTATACCCCTTTCCTCCGCCTAAGTATAGTATATCCGCTATACTTTTTAAAGTTTCCTATAATTATCTTCTATTAATTTCAAAAAGGTTAGGATATTAATATCGTTTATAAAGCCTATTATTACCGTCCTTTTTAATTCCTTTAATACTTTGTATAACGTAACGATAAAAATAAAGAAGAGGATAGGTAATAGGGGGGAGCTTTAAAATACCCCGGCGGGTATTTTAAATTCCTATAATAATTTTCCGTCGAAGAATAAACTTCCCCGATAGTCCGTTAGGAAGCTTTCAATTTAATAGAGTAATTAGTGTAGTAGCCCTTTCTCTTATAGGGTATAGAGGAGTTACTAGTAGTTTATTTTATCGAACGCCCCCTTAAAGTTTAAAAGTAATAGTAAAATTACTGTTCTTAATTCCTATATTATATATACTATATTAATAACGATACTTAGCAAGGGGTATATAGAAGGCCCAGTACGGTTGCCATACGGTTGTTGAACCGCAAATGTCATTTGCTACCATGCGCGAACGGTTCGTTCTTGCCAAAGCTTATAATACCGTTTATATTTCAATTACGGTTCGCGCGCTAGCAACGGTTCGCATACGAAGATATAGTTCGCGAACCGTATTAAACAATCGCAACCGTTACGCAACTAGAAAGTACGAAGGCAGCGGAAACAAGGCAAATTCAAACACATAGAAGGCAAGTTCAGACATATAGAAGGTAAGTCCAAATATTGCAGTCTTTCCCAATAAGTCTAGGCGGTCGGCCGCTCTAGTCGCCAAGCCTACCTAATCATACGCTAACACCCCTATCAGGAAAATGGCACTAACTACGACCAATCACATCAATCAATTGAATACAGCGATCACAACAACAACAATAACAACAACGACAGCGACAACGACAACGACAACGACAGCGACAACGACAAACAAAGAAAATGGGACACAAAGTATAATAATCGTATTAATTCAATAAGCTCGTTAAGATACGGGATATCTTATTTTCGACATCGCTCCTCCGATTTGAGCATCTATATACTAGGCTGATTGCAACGCTGGATATTATAATCGTCGATGTTATTATAATGTTGGGTACTAGGCAATTACTGAATATTGTAATTTCGAAGGCTATAATGATAGTGAACGCTATAAATTTGAATACTGTAAATCTAAATGAGACTCCCTCGGCGGGCAGTGCCACTTCCATACTGGGGCAGTGCCTAACAGCCCGTATAGGGAGCTCTATATAGGCATCCCTCTACGGGCAGTACTATACTAATCCCTAACCCTATAAAATAATAGTTATTTCCCTGTAAAATAATGGTTGCTTAGCGGCTACAACGTTGAACTTAGCGATTTGCAGCCAGCGATTTGTAGCCAGCGATTTACAGCCAGCGATTTACAGCCAGCGATTTACAGCCAGCGATTTATAGCCATCGTAGAATTGCGCGATTTCTTTACAATAACCATTAATAAGTATAATAAAACCTTATAATTTTACTAAAACGCTTCGTATTAATACGATTTTAATATTAATACGCTCGCCGCATTACGTTAAATTATTTGCTAACCTTTTTTCTTTCAATAGCATATCCACTATTAATATTAGCAGCGATTCTAGTACTTAATATACTAATAGTAGAAATAAGTTTGTACTTACCTCTCTTACTTTATTGCTTATCCCTACCTCTACTTAAGTATAATACGATAACGACGACAATTTAAATAATAAAGGGGATAGGGGAGAATTTAATACTAGTAAAGAAGAGGAAATACTTAACTCGACAACCGAAAATATAATACTTATACTTCTATCGTTTATAAAGGAGGTATAGAATATACTAAATATATAGGGTTATATTTAAAGCGTTACATTTAACTATATATAGGCTTCTAACTATTGAAATAACTAGCTTACGTACTATTATTTTACGTATAACTATTATAGTTAACTTCGTCCTTTTATAATTAAGTTTAGAAAGATAAGGAGTTGTAAATATAGTTGTAAATAGGCTAGGGTAGCGATTACCTTTAAGTAGAATAATTGGTAATAGATTTATTAATTTACTATTAGTTCTAAGAATTATATTTATAATTACCGTCGATCCTTATACGAATTTATTTATTTATAATATCGGAAGTTTAATAAGAGTAAGGAAGTATTTAGAAGGGTTATTACGTTAATTTACTAATTTAGTATTAAACTTCGAAATATCCTAGGTATTATTGAACAGGAATTTAATACGTTTGTATTCACCTACAAGGATATTAAAAATTAGTATTAATATATTAAGAAGACTATATACTAGAATTACGAAGCTATTACTACCGTTGTTAAATATTTTAATAAAGTTAGTATTACTTATATTGTCGAATGGGATAAAGACGATCGTTATCGTCTTATTAGCCTTGTATAGGTATAAAAAGTTTACTTTAAATAACAGAAGAAGTATTTAGAGTATTTGGGTATTGATAATACGTATAAGACTAACTAGTATAGCTCCCAATCTTTTATACTTCTTAATTTTTATATTTAGTAGGTACTTTACTTTACTAATAATAGAATATATTATAAATATAGCTACCCCTTTACTATCGTTACAGGTATAACGAATACGAATTCTATTTATTCTACTACGTTCGGGCTTATTAATAATAAATAGGTTAAAGGGTTTATATAAATAGTAAATACTATTAAGAATTTAAGGGTTAAAATAGGGGTAATTAAACTAAAGGTTATTATTACCAATTTCGATAGCTAATTAAAAATAGCGTTCTCAATTATATTTCTAGATACCTAGCAATAAATTTGCGTATTTTATATTAACCGTAATATATTATTATAGGTAAAGAGGAAATAGAAGCGGGGAGAAGATAAGGGTAGCAATTTAGATTTGGATTCGGATAATAAGCATAAACTTATTACCCTTAGCCTAAACGACGAAAAATTTTTATAAACGGCCAATTTACTAAGGATATTATGAGTAGGGATATTATAAGTAGGGGTATAAATAAGGATATAGAAGGTTATTAAATATATTTATTATAATCTATTTAATTTTTAGAAAACAATAATCTTTATACTTAATAAGGCAATATTTATTTAACGTTGGAAGTAGTTAATTACCGACTTTATTAATTAGCAACGGATATTATTATATTTTTAAAATACATATATATCGGTCCGCTATTAATAAGTACATTATTATACTTCTTAATATTATAATTTCAATTTAATTATTATTTCCCCTAACGAATTTACTAATTACCGGGTAAAGGGTTTCTTAATTAGTAGTAAAATAAATATATTTAATCTCTTTACTTCCCTTTATACAATAGTAAACCGAAAGCATCGTTAATAGACTAAAGACATCGTTAACTAGGATATAAAAATACGTAGCAAATTTATTAGGCTAAAAATAGAAGTATTGGGAGAGTTTCCCTAATTAATAATGTACTAAGGTTTTAAATTTATTCGTTATTAATTACACCGCGCTTAATCTAAAATACCCTCGATATTAGGAAAGAAACCAGCACGAGATTTAGGACTTTATAATTGTATTATATAATAGTAGTACAGTATCCCCTATTATTACAAAATATTAGGGATATTCGAGGGTAGGGAGTAACTAACCCGTTAAAATATTTATTACCGCTATTGTATTTAAGAACTATTAGTAAATCTATCCTTCTAAATTTATATTCTTTAAAATTCTTAATTAACGGTCTATTCTAAAGTGAACAGGACTTATATTTACGTATTAAAGACCCTAAAGTTACCAATAGAATTAAAGGACGGCCGAAGAATAATATAGTAGCGCTATTAAAGGATTAATAAATTCCTAATATTAAAGAAGGGAAGGGTAAGGGTAAGGGGAAGGGCAAGGGGAAGGGGAAAGGGAAGGGGAAGGGGAAGGGGAAGGGGAAGGGGAAGGGGAAGGGGAAAGGGAAAAGCAATAGTAAAGGGAAAAGTAAAGGTAAGGTAGGGAAGAAGGTTATAAAAACTAATTAAATTTTAAAGCCATCCCTACGCCGGCGGAAATTTAAAATTAAAATAATCGATAAAGTTAGTATAAGTAATAGTTTAAATAATAGCAACACTATTTCTATACAGTTTACTATTGAAATACAAAAGAGCGAAAACTCTTATAATTTAAATAACTTTCTTATAAGGTAGTAGACTGCCCGGGTACGAATTGCGGTAGCCTAGAATTAGACTTAGACTTAGACTACGCTTTTTAATAATCCCCTTACCTTTTTTAATTTTAACAAGTAATTTACCCGTAAAAAGCGTATTATAATACTTTCATTAATACTTATAGCTATAACTAGAAATAAGAAGACTATTAAGCTGTTAAAAAGGAAATTAGGAAAATAAATTAAAATAAGTAAATTAAATTAATTAAAATATTACTAGATATTTAATACTAGCTAAAATATTACTAGACGTAATTTCGTACTAATTCCGAATATATTTCCCACTTTATATTAGTATTAAAAATAATCTTAAAACGCCGAAACTATTTTTAATTACTTTTAACCGTCTTTATAATTTTAAATTCCTATTTTAATTATTATTAACCCCCGACAAGGGGTACTATAAGGACGCTTATAATATAGCGGTATATAAGGACGCTTATATATTTCTATTAATATTATAAATTATAAAGACCCTTATTCGAATCCTATTTATAATTATTATAATTATTTTTCTCTATTTCTATCTATTCCTACCCTTCTATTACCCTCCTATTACCTTCCTATTACTTCCTTACTTCCTTAGTACTTAAAATCTTATCCGGTTAGCGGTTAGCGGTTGGCGCGGGGGGGGTCCTAGTTGGGGGAAGAGATATAGGTACGCTATAAAACGTATTATCTTTCGGGTCGTTGTAGACGGATGCCTTATTGCTACAGCGGGGTATCTATAAGGCGATTCGATTAGGGTGCGTAGAATAAGCCGTATTGAATTCCTTTTTTTAAGTATTTTTTTTATTATTATATGTAACGGCGACGGCGACGTTATTGCAAGCAACTATCATTTTATAGGGTTAGGGATTAGTATAGCACTGCCCGTGGAGGGAACCCTATATAGGTTCCCTATACGGGCTGTTAGGCACTGCCCGTATATGGAAGTGGCACTGCCCGCCGAGGGAGTCTCATCTAAATATTGTAATGCTAAACGTTAAAAATCTGATTGTTGTGATGTTGAACGCTGCAGTTCTAATTGCTGTAATATTAAATATACTGTTATTAACCGCGTATATATAGATAGATATTATAATAGAAGTTGATAAATAAACGTTAGGTTGGATGGATGCTGAAGATTCGAGGTAAAAAGTATTTGTAAGCGTACCGACAATTAAAGACGTAAGGATCCTATACTCTGTTCAAGAGTTATAGTAGCCGACTCTAGCATGTCCGAGGAGGCAGTAGGGGCCTTGCGGTTGCGCTTCGGAATTTAGGGCGTGATGGTGATATCGTTAATACAATTACCGCTGCTACGTTTATAGCGGGTTTTAGGAATATCGGCCAGAGACTGTATACGGCGATCACGGCTACGGCGGCGACGGTCAGGTAGATCATTATCGTCTTGGCCTTCGTTATATTAAATCTGTCCAATAGGGCGCTATTGTTGAGGCATGAGCTGGTGGGCGGGCGTGGGCGTGAATAGGTGGCTTCTGCCGGAAGTATCTTGACGGTTGGAATCATCACGAGGACCGCCATTACGAGGACCGCCATCACGAGGACCGCCATCACGAAGACCGCCATAGGGTCGTTCACCACTGCCATAGGGACGATCGTACGGACTGCCGCGATAACGCGGGCTATCGCTTGCAGACCCAGGACCGGAAATACGGCGAGGACCAATACTAGGACTAGCCTACTACTATTGCTATTACTACTGCTAGAAAGAGGGCATCGGGTGCCATATACTCGTATAGGGGTGTGATTATCTCTTATACTTACGGCGGGGGGGTTCGCCAATAATAGATCTTTCTAATATTTCTTCGTTAACGATATTTTAGCGGGCTTGCTAACTAACTACGAATTCGGGTAGTATATCAATAAAATCCTCCCTCTTAATATCCTTAAACGATAGATAGAATATAAAAGTATTAGACATTTTCAAAGTTTCTTCGCGCAAATTCTTATTTTTTTTCTTCGCCTATATTTTAGAGTAGCCAATATTAAATTTAACCTCCAACTAAATTACCTAGTAAACTATAATACTAAGCTTAAAAACTACACTTTTAAAGAAGAAGAATTAAATATCCTCCTTATCGCTAAAAGTAGCCTAGTAGTTAATATAGGGTATAATATAAGAAAAGACCTGCTCGAAAAATACTAAGTTAATATAAGGCTTAATTATAATTGTAAAGGTAATTTAATCCTCTTTATCTTCGAAATCGAATTCTATAAATTCTAAATAATCTTTTATTATAATAACGAAAAAACGGTAGAACTTTCCTTAAATAAAGTGGGACTTCTAAATTTTATAAGTATTTTTTATATAGGTACAAAGGTTCCGGAATTATATCTTACGAATATTAATACCTAGTATAAAGTTCTTTATAACCTAGCCTACAAATTAATTAGAATAGTATACAAAAAAATTATATTTTATTTCCTTATAAATATAATTAATAATTTCGGGCATTTTTATTTTAAGTACTGATTTTATAACGTTGAAGTCCTCGTCTTCGTTAATAGGGTTAAAAGCTATTCTACCAAGTCCGCCAATCTTTTACAACGAATATAGAACCTTACAACTAAATTTATAAAAGTAATTATAATACGTATTTTCTAATCGTTCCTCATTAAGGTCGAAATCCTCTTACTCCCTTTACTCCCGTAAATTAAAACTTCGACTACTACGGCTACTACCTCTACAACTATTACTACTACGGCCCCGGCTACTATAACCTCTTAAGGTCTTTTACTCTTAGTAGTCTTATTACGTGCTAGTATTTTAAGGTCCTTGGAATTGAGGTTGGAAATTAGGAGGGCCTTAGAATTGAGGTTGGAAACCAGGAGGGCCTTGAGGAGGGCTTTGAGGAGGGCCTTGAGGAGGGCCTTGAGGAGGGCCTTAAATCCATTAACTATATTAATCCTGGAACTATTGGAACTATTAACTATGTTGATCTTGGAATTATTGGCCCTGGGGAATATATGAACCCTGTTGGAAGGGTTGCTAGAATGGTTGTTGGAAAGGTTAAAAATTATACGAATATTAATAGTTAGGTTCGTTATCGCTATACCTACTAGAATTGCTACGGCTAGTATTGCTACGACTATAATTGGTTTAACCGGAAAAGTCATTACGATTTAAATAATTAGAAGTATTACTATAACGAAAGTTGCTAGGAATACTATCGCTACGACTATAGTTGGCTTAACCGGAAAAGTTACCACGACTTGAATAATTAGAGGTATTACTATAATGAGAGTTGCCAGGAGTGCTATCGCTACGACCATAGTTGCCCTAACCGGATAAGTCACTACGACCTAAATGATTGGAGGTATTGCCGCGGCCAGGTAAGTCGCTAGGGCTAGGAGTGCCATCGCCATAACCAGAGTTGCCCTGACCGGAGGTATCAACCTGCTGCTGGAAGTTCGATTCGAAATTGAAGCCTGATTGTGTATCGCTAGGCTCAGTTCCTAAAATAGATCCTTGGCCGGAAGTAGATATAACGGGGAGGGTAGTATTAATAATCGTAGATAATTTATAACTATTAGATCTACGACCGGATATTGTTTACAAGGGTTGAATAGTAGTTGGAGGTCTATTTATACTTTGACGAACTGTAGTTTATTAGTTGGCCTATTGAAAAATCGCATCCCTTTAGGTATCGTAAAGTATTTCTATTGAAGGTATGTTTATATCGTTTCGAATATATTCGTCCCTATCCTTTTGTCCGCTACGCCTATTGTGGTTTTATTAGGGGAATTACTATCCTTAAGGGCTTTGTTGGGGTAATTACCGAAGGAATAGTTATTAGGGGGTTTAAAAGGGGACTTAGCTACGAACGAAGCCCGGGGGTATAGTTTACTATAGTATTTGGGTACTGCTAATATTAAATATACCGGACGGGTTAATAATATCCGAGCGTTGAATATTGCTAATATTGTACTGGGGTGGTTAATAGTAACGGCCGTCTAATATTATATTAATAGGCAAACTTTAATAATTAACTATATTCTAAGTATCCTTTTATAAGGGATTTATTAATAGCGTTGTATTAGATAAGGCATAGGGTATAAGCCTTTTCTTAACCGTTGTACGAGGTGCGTAGGAGGAGGAAGTATAGCGCTAATAAAGAAATATTTATTAGTTATTTAAAAAGATGGATTTAGCGGTAATGACTTATTTGAGGATTATTGGGTGGGACCTGCAGATGGCTAGTGACTGTACGTTGCGGCTGGGCCGGGTTGATATTGGCAGGCCTTTGAGCAGGCCTTTAAGCAGGCCTTTGAGCAGGCCTTTAAGTAGGCCTTTAAGTAGGCTGTAGCGGTACCGGACGATTATTATTAAGGTCGCCATTGCCTTCCTCTAACTCTTCGCCTACTTCTTTATTAAAAAATTTTTCTAGCTAACTACCCTCTTCGTCGTCGTTATCGCGGGTAAAAATATTACGAATATTCAAGGCCCTATTGCCTATACTTCGACCAATACTTCGACCGCTAGCGCGACCGCTAGCGTATTATCCTTTAGGACCTATAGTCTAATAAAATATTAATAATTATTTACTACGCTATAAGTATATAATAAGGAGATTTATAATAACTATAACCTAAAATACTATTACAATACTCTTAATAATTTGCGCTTAATATTCTTATAATAATTATTAAAATTGTAGTATCGTAATAAAGGGGAATTAATATTAAATTAACTAATTGCCTATTTATATAATTGGGTAATTTTAAGAAGAGGAGGAGTAGGAGAGGGGGAAGGAGAAAGTTAGCGGCTTAAAATAAATTTTATTGAGCGCGGGGTAGGGCTACTAGTTTCTATGGCCTTCTATAGTGCCCGCCATTATATCGGTAAATAGTATTCATTATAAAAAACGAGATGAAATGGCGGGGTATTAGTACGTCGTAGTAAATAGTAATGATATTATTAGTATTAAGCGTATTTATTTAACGGAGGGGCTATTATTAAAAGTTTTTGTAGGACTACTATAGCTAGTACTATATAGGGTAAGGGTCCTTCTAAACGCGGAATGAAGGCGGTTTAGTAGGTACGGTAGGGAAGTAGTGAACGTACAACCAATTATATTACGATTGCCCCTTTATATTAAAATAAAGGTAGATAGATTATAAAGAATAATAAATATTAAATACTTGAGAGCGCTTATCTATTTGTATACCTCCCGCCTATATAACCTTCGCTAGGTTGTATAATAGAAGTATATGAGATAGTAAAATAGTGAAATAGTAAGATAGTATTGACTTTCCCGACTGTATTTGCTTCGTACCTGTAGATGGAATCGCGCATTTAACGCGTAACCAAGCAATTCCATCGCTTATTGGAGTATTTACTAGGTTACGGTGCTTATAGATAGGATAAATAGTCTTGTTTTAAATTGGTAGTGAATTATGTATAGAACTATCTAATATAGGTAATATAATTGTTAGGCACTTCTGACTCTGATTCTGATTTATCCAGAAATCTTTTTCCTTTAATTAACTCTCTCCCTTATACTACACCTTATCTTTCTCCTTTCACCAACTCTCTCCCTTATACTATACCTTATTTCGCTCATCCACCCTTTATTGTTCTTTGGACAAGTAAATTAATATACCGGTCGTTCGTATGCCTAAGAATATACTAAGATAGGCACCTCCAACGTTCGATAAAAGATCTTTTCGGGTCGGATATAGTAGTCGCGGCGTGCCCACCTTACGAATAGACCCTATAGTTGATCTATAATACTATTAATAATAATAATAATAATAAGATAATTAATATAGCTATAGATCCCAGAGTACCGGCTTTAGTCCTCTCTTTAATAGCGATAACGATACGATTATATTAGACCCAATCGCTGGACTTGGTGACGATAACGACGACGAAGATAACGACGAAGATGACGACGACGACGAAGGTGAGAATTATCTGACCGACGACCTGAGTTGAACTTGATACTAACTTTATTGGTGTAGGCGGTATTGATTAGAATATAATACTACGGGAAAGACTGGAACGTTTGATAGTGGATGATATCGATTATAGTAATAACAATAATATCGACCCTTACGAGATTCTCCTAGCTGGGTTTGACGAAGAGTAATTGCGCCTAGATATGGAATATGCCGAGCGAGAGTTTGATCGATAAGAGCCGGAGACCGTTGCGTTCGATGAAGACTTTTTGGAGGAAGTATTAAACGTCGGCATCGAATAGTGGATAGACGAATAAGAAGCGCCTATATTGCTATATTAAATAGTTGAGCCCGGTAGTATGCTAGGAGTTATTATTACTACCGGAAATTTTACCGATAAATCAACGCTACTCTATTATTATTATAATAAGTCTATAGAATTGTCGGATTTTTATATGGGACTCGGCCTATACGCTTATATTAGCCGTATAAAAGGCGCCGATTATATTATATTACGAGAATTGCTGGGTTCGTTATGCGGTTAAGACGGTAAACCCGTATTAGTGGTTAAGCGTATGCTAAAATAATTATAGACCTTTAAAGGCTATATAGCAATTAGACTCCCCTTACTAGATATACGAGTCGCTAATATCCCGCTGTAGGTTAGTAAAATGAAGACCGAATCGGCTGGCCGAAAAAGATAATAATAATAAGAATATGCTATATATAACGAGTAATAGGAAGATGGTTCGGATGGCGTATTAGAGTTAGACTTGGCTACGGTTATAGACCTACTTTTCTTTATAGATCCGTATGCCCTATTCCAGGCCTTCCTCAACTCCGATATTGCTAAAGATATGTACAAAGGCATGGCCTATTTAGTCGATAATCTAACCGAACTATACCATACCCTATATTAGTCTAGCTTTATACGAACGATATCCGGCGAGTACATTCATTTCGTCGGTAATTTAGATAACGTTAGAAAGGCTATTTTCCCGTCAGATTTCATATATTTCCAATATCTTAACGATGAAGATTGTGCCTGTTATCTAAGTAATATTAACCGTTTATTGTATATTGGCCGTATTAAAGCTATAGGCAAGAATTATTCTAAAGATTATATCGACTACGCTAGGGAAATTATATTAGTAATATAGGAATATATTACTATTAATAATATCGATAATGAATTTCCCAGTCTCGGCTTCAATATATAAGTCAATAAGGATATACACTTCAGAAATAATAAGCTGATTATTCGTTTCGAAGAAGATTACTAGATTCCCTAATATTTAGTTGAATCGTTTATATCTATTTACACTAATTATTTCGACGGCGATATTCTAAATGACCTAAGCCCCCCGGTTAACCGACCTCCCCAATCGAATAGTCAAACTTCGAGGAAGCTTCGAAAACGCAAGTTGTTCTATAAGTATAGTACTATATTAGATAACCTAAGGTAGAAAGGTTTTTATTTAATTAGGCGTATATTATAGTATATAAATAAGCCTTAACTAGACGGTTTCGATAGAAAAATTATACCGTTAGTATTTATATCGCCCCTTCGAATTCAACTTGAATTTAATATATATAGCCGGGATATATTTGAATAGCAGTGGGATAGGGTAAATAATCTAGGTATTAACGTACTAAATTGCCCGGTCCTAATATTTATCAATGGATTTAGTATTTACTACAATGTACGTCGATCCGTTATAGGGATATACCAATCGCCAGCTAGTTTATCATACGGTAACTAGGGATATGGAAATAAGCGAGCGCGGAATACCAATATTTTCCCTATAATCCTTAGACCTTATACAGCCAACTTCGATACTATAATTAACGTAATAGGCTGCCTAATACCCTTGGACCAAGGCGTTATAATAGAAATCTATAGAAAGCCGATATTAATCTCAGTATTTACAATGTATTATATTGGTAATATACCATAGTAAAATAAGAATTCTAGTACAATAGGACCTATTAGCCTAAAGTTCTATCGATTTTATTTCATTGGACCAAACTATATTATTAATAAATAGGATGTAATAGACTATCCTTTAGATATAAACCGGTATTATTATTAATATTTATAGATGCGGTACGAAGTAGAGGTTAATATTCGGAAAAAAGGGGATAAAAAGGCTTACCGTACTCAATGGGGTATTAACGAAAATAGGCCGGCATTATTCGATTTAATACTAGTACTCGATATTATTATAATTCGAATACCCGACCCAGCCCATTCAGAATATAAGGGTATATATCTCTTTACATTTTAGTTTCTTCCCCCTTTTCCCTTTTTATCCTTTCCCCCTTTTTATCCTTTCCCCCTTTTTGGTTCCCCCCTTTTTTTGGCCAAGTAATTTATTAATTATATATAATTATAGGTATAGTAGCGTATATGTACAATATGATCCTCGACGCTTTTTTGATACTTTAAGCTCGCCTTGAATATGGCTGCGTTCTTAAATTATGGCTATTTCCCCTTGGTTGGTCAATATTACCGTTACTACTTTCCTACTTAAAAGGTTATAATTTATCCTATTATAGTAGATAGTCTATTATTGCGCCTATATTATTCGAAATATAGTTAGAAAAGGATTATATTAATTTATATATTTAGGATGCTTGGAAGGAGGTATTGGTAAAAAACGGTACTATAGCCAATCCAACCGATAATATATTAGTTAAGTCGGTACCTAGGGCGCTAGTAATAATGGCTATAAGTAATTGTTTACTTATAAATACTAGGAACGATAGTATTGAGTATAAGCGTATAGATTACTAAATTAGGCGTATTCGAATATAGTATAAAATGATGTGCTATATTGTAATAGAGGGTGTAGTTAACAATTTTCGAATATTAGAATTATTTAAGAATAAAGCTAGGGTAATAGAACTACCGTCTGAGGTAGTATTTAGAAGGTTATTTATATCGATAGTATCCTAAAGTATAATAGAAGCATTTCAATCTTTAGCACCTATAATAATCGACGACGATTTATCCGATAATATCGGTATACAAGACGACGAAGCTGCACCGGTTGCAGAGGCGGCTACGGAAGTCGCCGTAGAATCACGACCCTTACCCAAGCGTATAAAATAGTATATCACATCGGCACTACGACCGAATGTTTATTTGGGTATATACTACGTAGATATATATGAAGAATATAGTCCACTAGGACTGCTGAATATATTGGCGGAAGAAAAGTATCACAAGTAAGTTAATTTCACTATACTAACAATTACCCCTGAAACTACTGCTCCCTTTTAGTCCTGGTATTACACGAATATCGGCCCGGGGGAGGCCGCCCACGTGATCCGTGTCGCAGATTGAGCGTACAAAAGGCGGGCTACAATGCTTAGTTGTAATAATGTTGATGAATTGAGTTAATAATAACCATCCAATCCAATAGGCGCTTAAAGAAGACAGTAGAAACGACTAATAGCCGAGATGTCGAAAGATGGATTCTACAATACGAGCGCATCGTTTACACCATTCGATTCGTGCTATTGAACGTATATGCGCTGTCCGACCCCCACTTAATATAGTAAATGAATAATATCGCCCGCTAGTCGCCTAGCCTCTTCGAAAGGCTGCTATAACGAGAGGAATTAATTCGCTTGGGCTTTAATAACGATGACGAGAAGGAGTTGGAAATCGACCTGTCGGCAAATAATTCCTATCGGCGCCCTATAATAATTAGCAAATTTATAGAGCTAGAGATCCGTCGAACCTGATATCTTATTTGCGGCACTAACGAGGTTAGTCTATTATATACTTTACTAATTTATTTATCGTTACTATTTGATCCCTTCCGTCGAGTTCTCTATTAGGCTTATATAGATTACGATATGCCATATATTCTGTCCTTCCCGTTTGGAAAATTCTAGTATAGCGAGAAGGTATCGTTTTCAGACGAATAAATTACGGTCCTGCCCTGCTATCTATATAGTTAGTGCCTGTACTTGTATATATCACCTTTCCCATTACAATGCCGTAATCCCCTTTCCTATTATAATGCCGTGATCCCCTTTCCTAGGTCCCCTTTTCTATGTGCCCTTTTGCTCTATATTGTATTATATGCCCTCTTGCTCTATATTATATTATGATACGTTAGTATATGTTACGTTTCGTTATTGTATTTTCGGCTCTATTATTAGTGGCTCCGAAATATATAGTATCCGAACGTCGATTTAATGCCCGGCCTTTATGGTATTGTATAGTTATATAGATATAGTTACTAATTTGGTGTATACTATAGGGTATTTAAACGCTATATATTTAAGATTGGCGACTATATTCGCTATAGATAAGGGTAGTACTTTGCCCGTATCGACTATATTTTTATATACGAAATAGCCTGTAAGTTTAAACGTCGTATCTTCCTTATACTGACAAAAATATTTGTTAGTAACCGTATTACAATATTACTTGATCTTAAGGCAGTCGAGGAAACTAACGAAACCTTTATAGTAGGCCTTCCAGCGGTTAATACCGACCGTATATATATTATAGATATTTCGAAGATTAATTAGCGTAAACGTTATGATTATTAGCCGAAATAAGTTTAGGTAGACTACGATATTATTACGATATAGTTGCTGGTTTAGTATCTTTATATTGCTAGATATCTAATAGAAAAGGTATATACACCTAAACTAAGGTGTCTAATTATAGTTAATAGTTTGTTTTGTACGCCTAAGTATAATAATTATATATCGACAATTTATTTCGTCTCTTCTCTTATTTTTAATATTAATGCTTCGTACCGTTTTGGCGGTATTTCCTAAGGTCTAACCTTTACCCGTACGAGAAATTATATGGGGATGAATGCTCCGTATTATGTATGCTACGTTCTTAAGTATGTATACTTACTTGCCAGTTATCTACCTATAGGAGAAGTCTAAGAACCAGGATATAGGTATGACGAGCGCAACTACCGCCGAAGTCAACCATCGCATTTAAGGGCATCGCATTCCATTCTATCGCCTACACTTGCATTTTCTGTAAGTTTAATTAATCCTATCGCGCATCGTTTAATTTATTGGCGGTACTATGCCGGGCGGCGGCGGTGGAGTGTGCGCCGATGCGGTGCAGTGCCGGGGTCGGGGTCAGCAGCTGGGTGCGCCGGTGCGGTGCGGTGCAGTATAGTGCCGGGGTCGGGGTCGGGGTGGGGTGGACTGTGCGCCGGTGTAGTGCAGTGCGGTGCAGTGCCGGGGTCGGGGTGGGCGGCAGCTGGGTGGGCGGGCGGCAGCTGGGTAGGCGGCAGCTGGGTGGGCGGGCGGCAGTAGGTATAGTACCGTACGTTAGCTAGTCAATTGAAAATTACGTACACGCACCAGAATTTCCGCACGGTTATGGGTGTCGGTCGCGACTGCTCTAATAAGAATTTGCGTTCGCCCACGGTGGGACTAGGACCAGGACCTGGTCGCTCTCAGGACCTGGGATTGGTTGGAAATTCCTTTGCGCTTGCTAATATGTTACTTGAACCTACAGTTCGTGAACCGCTTTTGGATTTGAACGGGAAAGAGCGCCTATAGCGGTTCGACTACGGTTGCCGAACCTTTATATCCCCTCCGGTACCCCCAGGTAAGTACGGACTATAAATTTTATCGACCTTTTTTTCTTATTTCTTATTTACCTATCTAATAGGAATTTATATTCTTCCGCCGTTTGGGCAAGTTTCTCCGTTATAATTACTTCTAATACCTTCTTTATATAGTTTAGGAGTACGATAGGGCGTTATACGCCCGCCGTCTTCTATTATACTACTATTTTACTAGGTTTCTTTAATACGATTACTTTCGTATAGTATTACCGGGACGGGAAATAGCCGAAGGTAAAATTCGCCGTTATAATTACTATTAGCGCCCGGGCTAGCGGCCTTCTATAAGCTTTAAATAGTTTATTAAAAAATTAATCGTTTTTAGGAGCCTTATTAAGTATTATCCGGCCGAAAATTTTAATTATATCGTCCGCGCTTACTTTATAATTTATAAATAGCTCCTTTTATTTCTTCTCCTTCTAATCCGGTAGTTAGTTAATAAATACTTCGACTTCTAAAAAAAACCGTTCTACTAATATTTTTACCTTCCTGCTATAGTCCTTTCTTTTTTTTGTATTAATTCTTTTACGTAGCGTTAGGAGCTTTGGGGGTTCCGGCGGTAAATAATTCTACGTCCTACCTTACTATTCTAACGTTTAAAGTTTCCTAGGGTTTTTCGATATATTTCCTATTAGGGTATGCTATTATTTTATTTATATAAAATTAATAGCTTCGGCCTACTTTTGCTACGCTTCTTCTATTTCTCTTTTATATAGTAGTATCTTCTTCGCTCGCTAAACCTTCGCCGTTTTTTTCGTTCGTTTAACGGCTTCTTTTACGTTTAAATCCTATTAGTCCGCGTATTTTCTTACCCCCTATTTCTATTTCGGTACTACTTCTTCTATAATTCCTATTAATTTATTTATTAATTTTCTCGTCGCTTCTTCTAATTCTTCGATTATAGAGATTATAATTAGGATTATAATCTTCTCTACTACTAATTCTTTTATATATTAAATATTTATTAATATTTAATTATACCCTTTAATAGTGCTTTTGAATACTGTATTAATATTTATATAAATTAAGACCGATTAAGTTTAGTAATCCGACCCGGTGAGGACGGGGTCTTCTACTATTTAGTATATAATATAGAATTTATTTAATATTTAAATATAATTAATAATACTATTAAATTCCTGTTAGGAAGCGTTCCCTAGCTTAGTCGGTTCGCCTATAAGCGTTATTAATATTAAATAATAGTTTAATATTAATAAGAGGAATATTTAGCTACTCCGACTTTATTTTTTGTAAATATCCTATTATAGGTAATAGAAGTTTATATCCCCGATTATAATATCTTTTCTTCGAAGTTTTATTACGATCTTTTTAAAGGGGGTATATTAGTCCCGCTCCGGGCCCGCGTCCTAAATTAGTAAGTAGACCGATTATACTTTTATTTTATTTTTTCCTTCCTTTAACTTTATTATTACCTAATCCTCTCCCTATTTATAATTTTATTAATTTACTACAAATTTCTTATTTACATATAGCGCTACCCTCCTTTAGTTAGTACTATTTAACGTTTAATAACAGGAAATTCTAATACTAAGTATACTACCTACGGGGGTATAACCCGGCTTTTAGAAAGCTATAATATTATAATATTCTTCTATTTTTAAAATTAATTTTATTTTATTATACGATTTCGCTACGTTTTAATATAGAATCCTTAAATTTATTAAGTCGAAGTGGGGGTAGTACGCTATTAGTTGAATTTAAGGTTCGGGCGGATAATAATAATAGTCTTATTCCCTATACTACTTATCTATAGCGCCTTATTGGTATGGGGTACTTCTCCTAGTTCTCTAGAGGAAACCGTACGGCGATAAGCGCCGTCGGATAAAAACCGCCAACTCCTTTCGGTCGCGAATAAATCGCGCCTATTCTATTTCAATTCTATTTATAGCGGTATTTACTTACCGCCTTAGTAAATAAGTTACTTCCCCTTTACCGCCTTTAATCTAATATTAGAATAATCGAAATACCGCTTTCGTACGCCGCTCCTTCCTCCCAAACCACTTATAATAATCGTCCTTTCCTTATTATTTACCCTTACTCCCGCTTCGTTATTATCCCCTAAATTTCTATAATTCTACTAAAATTTATATTAATATAAAGGCCCCTCTTTTCCCTCTATATAAAAACTCCTCCCTATTACTATCTTTCGAACTTTCCCTTCTTCCTTATTTAATTAGCTTTTAAAATAACGTCCTCTTCTACTAATTATACTCCTAATTATCCTCCTAGCCGTATATTTAACCCCCTAAGCTTCGCAATTCGTATTAATTATAATACTATTAAACGTAATATCGACTTTGTCCGTATAATAAATTCCCCGTCCCCTAAATTCGCCTACTCCCCTACGCCCCCTTCTTCTTTAACGCCCGAATTCTAAACCTTTATCCGGGTATTAACTTCCAACCCTACCTTCAACCTTCCTCCAAGTTAGTAAATCCTTTTTATCTTTATATTTACTTTCCCTTCTTTTTATTAATTATATTAATTAATATTATTTATTATATTCCCTATTTCTACTATAGCCTAAAATTTATTTACTATATTTATAATATTCCGTCCTTTAATATAATTATATTCCGTACGCTCTTCGTAAAATATATTTATTATATTAATATTAAGAATAAGTTTCCTCCCGCGGTTTTCTTTTCGTTTTCTTTTCTAACGTTCTTCGAAACGCCGGTAAATAGAACGCTATTTATCCTATTATTAATACGAAATATATATTAAATATTCCGTTAAATTATTATAATAAGTGTAATACCGTTTAAATTATAATTATTATTTTATCCCGCTCTTAGAATAATATTAGTCCCCTAATTCGTTATTTCCGTAACGCTTATATCGATTTCTTTAAGGACGTATATAAATATTTAACTACGGACGGTCTCCTATATAATTTTAATATCCTTCTTTACTACCGGAATATAAAGGTCGAAGATTATTAACGTAAAGGATATTACGAAATATTCTTAACCAATTATTTTACCGCTCCTATTTTCGGCTCTAATAGAAGAAATATTAATATTAATTCCCTAATAATAATTAATAGCCCTACTAATCCCCCTCTAATTAATGAAAATTAAATTTAATAGCGTTATAAAATTATTAGGAATTAAAAATTAATATTTAATATATTCCGCGAATTCTTCGCCCGCGAAAAATATTAATTAATTATTTCGGTACCGCTTTTATAATTAAATAATTATTATAATTAGCGTAATCTAATTCCTCTTCTTCTTATTTCTCTTATATTCTTTTATTCTAATATTATAATTAAATATATTTATAAATACCGCGCGAATTTATCGCGCTACTCTCTTTTTAATTCGATTATTAAATAATATTTATTTAGTTTATTAAATTGTAATATTTACGAAAGGATTTTCTTAATTCGGATTCTATTGTTTAAATAAATTTAAAATTCTTTTTTCGTTTACGGCTAATTGGTTACTATTATCTAATAATCGGCTATCTATAAATAATTTAGGACGATATATATAAAGGTTTTTTTACTTATATTGTAAAAATAAATTAGCGTTATAATATCCGGAACCTTCTTCCGGAAGAGGAAGGACTAGAAGCCTATAATTTCCGTCCTTATTTAGGTAAGAAGGGAATTTTTCGCTTTAAGTAATAAATATTATTCGTTATCGTTTTCCGGTTATTAAGCTTTCTTCTTTTTTCGTTTTATATTAATTATATACTATTTTATAATATTACCGCTAAACTTCAAATTAAAGTCGGCAATAATAAATTCGTATTATTGGCTTAATTTAATTATTACCGCCGCTAATTAATAATTATAGTATAATACTTACTCTCTTATTATTACTTCTTTTAACTACCCTTTATAATCTATAGTAATTAATTCTAATATTTATAACGGGGGCGGCGTCGCCCCTATTATTAGGGGCGGATTTATTATAATCGTTAGAAGTTTCTCCGTCGGTACCTATTCTTTAACCTATTTAATTTTAGCGGTATTACTTTTTAATCTATCGGCGGATAGCCAACTTTTTATTCTCTTTATTTAAATATAGTTAATTACTTAAGTTATAGTCCCTCGGATAAACCCTACTTAATTCGTATAAGTAAACCTTTCTTCGAAGGCCCTAACCCGTTTATTAAAATAGAAATCGAATAATAGATAAAAAATTTCCGTTTTTAAATTCTTTATTAGCGTAACTTTATATATTTCGGCGATAATTCTTAAATATTTAATTTAATATTTAATTAACCTAATTATTATCCTTCGTAATTTATTATAAATTTTGGTCGGCTAGTAGAAAATTAATATTCTATATATAATTACGCTTTAAATATATTTAATATAAATCTCCTTCGTTTGCGTAAAAGAATAACCTTAAATTTTCGCCGCTAATTGCATTAGTACGTTCGTTTAGGTAACTATCTTTTTTTTTACTACCTCTACGTATATTTAATAATTAAATTTCCGATCTAACTAAATTTTAAAGAATTTAATCGACTTTATTAATTTAAATATAATTCCTTTAATTTAGAGAATTTCCGTTCTTAATTCCTTCGTCCGCGTAAAATATATAAATTCCGTTTTATTTACTTCGAATTCTATCCCTTTTTTAATTACTTAACCCGAATAAATATCCTATACCGTTTAGAACGTCCAATAATTTTCCTCGGTAATTTTAACTACTATAATAATATTAATATTATCGGCGAAGCCGACGGTAATCGCATTTTAAATAATAATTAACTTATAATATAATAAGGTAATAAAGAAAATAAAAAGGATTAGTAAGAGGGGGGAGCCTTATAATATACTTATTATAATATTATAAAATTAGGAGGTTTTATCGTCGAAAAAAAGAAAACCTTTTCTTCCGGTAATAAAATTATTAATCTATTAAAAAATCTATTTCGGTAATTATATTTCCTATAGCGTATATAAAAATTATATATAATTAACTCTTTAAATACGCCTTTTAAATCGAAGAATATAAGAGACATTACGGCTTTAAATTTCTATACTATATAGACCGCGTTAGTAATTATTCGGATAGCGAATTCAATTAAATAATTTACTTAATTACCTATTTAGCTTTCCGGAAAAAAATTATATTTTTCTGCTATTTATATTAATTTCTTAGCTACAAAGGCTTCGAAAATCTTTCTAACGTTATTTAAAAGTAATATAAGCCGCTATACCCTAATTAATTTTTATTATTCGGCACTTTTTCTAAATTTTTTAAAAATAATTATTTTTATATTTTTAAACCGTTAGGGGAAATATCCAAACCGGAAGTTCGTTATAGCGAAAATTACTATCGTTTACTTAAATAGTTCTTCGTATATTTTTAGAAATTTATTTAAAAATTAATTAATATTTAATATTTTATTAAATATTATCTTCGAAAAGACTTCCCGGATATCTTCTTCGGTAACTAAATTATTAATAAGTACCGAAGTATTACTATTTAATAATTAAATTTAATTTAATAAATAACCCGTCGGGACTTCTATTTTCGAAAAGAAATAATTAGCAAAAATATTTATTTTACTACTATAATTTTCAATTTCGTTCGCCCGTTCATTTTATTTAAAGGGTAATAATTTTAGCGGATCTATTAAGTAATAATTTCGTATCCTAGCCTACCTCTCTAATAACTAAAATTTATTCGGGTTTTTCAATACGTTTATAATATAATTGTACTACTTTACTTTCTAAATTTTTGTAATAAATTTCTTCTTTTTTATCGCCGCTTCTATAAATTTTTTCTAATTTAAAGGCGTCCGGTTCCTAAACTAAGCCTATTATTTCCGCTATACCTCCTTTATTACTATTTTATATTTTAAATTCTACTAGTCCGCTTATCTTTTCTAACTTTTCTTTTAATATAAGATAAATTCCTTTATAATACTAATAAATTCGCCGTCGAACCTATTAAATTCTAATTCGAATTCTTCTACTATTTTAATCCCTTTTAAAATCGATATTCGTTTTTCCGCCGCTTCCTACACCTTTTCCGCGTCTATTAAATTCTAATTAAATTCTTCTTCTATTTCCACTTTCTTATTTCTTTTTCCTATTTAAACTTAAATTTCCTAAGGGTAATAGTCCAAACCCATTTGCCCGTACCGTTACACTCCCTAATATTCGGCTTTAATACCCTATAAAACTTATATATAATCGATTATCCCGTCTTTTTCTCCTTTAATCGTATTTCCGAACCTTATTAATTCCCCGCGGGGGGTAATAAAATTAAATTTCTATCGCTATACCTACGTAAATAATTTTATAGTGCTTAGGTTAATTTTATTCTCTAAGTCCTAATTGGAGTAATAGAGGTTATAATCCCTTATAGCTATATATTAACCGGCTAAAGGTCTTTCTTCGAAGAGTTTAAAAAAGGGAGACCCTTATTAATATTTTAACGTACTTTAAAAAAAAATAGGGGAATAAATAGAATAAATAGTTATCGGTTTTTATAAATTCTTTAATATCGCCGCGGCCTAATCCTTCTTAACCCGGAAATTTAAATCCTTTAAATTCTATTTCTTATTTATATAAATTATTATTCTACCCTTTTTTAAATAATCGATACTATAATATTTACCGCCCTTCGGCTAATAAATATCCTTATTCAAATTCTTACCCGGCTTTTAAATTACTATAATATTATAAGTCTCTTTTTATTCGAATAACGTTTTCCCTCTTTCATATAATTTCCCTATATTTTAATAAAATATTTTTAATTAAATTATTAATTACCTTATAAAAAACTTCTTTTTAATTTAATAGCGGGCTAAGGGGGTATTATTTCTTTAAAAGTAATAATAGCAGCTAATAGCGTAATAGTAATAGAATTAATACGGGTATAATCGCTTACGTTTTAAGAGCGGGTATAAACGTTTATCGGGCTTATATTTACGGGTTTCGGCCGAAAACCGCTTCTAATTTTCTTAAAGTAATTTCTTTTTCCTTTTCCTATAAATAATCTCTCTAAAATTGCAATTAAACGGGAATTAGGGGGGGCGTTAGGGATTATAACGTCCTCTTCCGGCTCTATTATTAGCTTTAATACCAGTTTAGCCGGTCTTTTACAAATAGTAAAATTATAAAACCTTTCGGTATAATTAATAAATACTTTTATATAAACTACTCTTACGAATAGGTATTTCTTTTTATTAAAGGCGAAATACCCCGACTTCCTATATAATTTATAAAAGATTAAAGAATTATCTTTATTCGAAGGGCAATTCTCTTCTCCTATATATAATCCTTCGTACTTAATTTTACTATAATAATTATAAGCGTTTTCCTAACGATAAAATCTCGCTATATATTCGAAATACTAATATTCAAAGTACTATTAAGCGGAGGCTATAATTTAAAATAGTTCGTATATATATACGCCGCTATCCTAAAACAAAAAATTCTTTTAAAAAAAGATTGCGGCCTTTATAATTGTAATTTCTACTAAGAATATTCTTTTTTCTTCTCCTTTATATTTCTTCTAAAATTTAACCCGAATAATTTCCGCCTCCTTATTCTTCGCCCTCATTTCTTATATAATTAATTCGGATTACTTTACGTCGATACTAGCCTACGGGACTCCTTTAATTAAAATAATTATAATATTTAAAAATACGACGGCCTTTTTTCTAAAGAACGTTTTAGCCCAAATTTAATACTTCTAATACTAATCCTTAATTAATTTATCGAAAATAATTACGTAATCTCCGCTCGTTACTATTTTAATAATTACGTAGATTACTTTATACGGACTTTCCTTTAAAGCGCTTTCGACGGTTTATTTTATATTATTATTCGAACGCGTAGTAAATTTAACGGTAATTTAAACCCCTTTAATAGTAAGCTAGCGTTCGCAATTAAAAAAGATAAATTTTTTAATAATAACGGTAAATAAGTAGTAGAAAATAGCGTTAACCCCCTATCCGGCGATTTCCGGATAATATTAATTTATTTCTTCGGCGCCTTTTAAACGTTTTTCTTTATTTCCTTTAAAATAAATTTCTTTAAATCGTCGATATCCTTCCTAGTAATAAATTAAGCTTCGGCGGCCTTATTTACTTTAAACATTTTAAACCTATTTTTCTTTATAAAAATTTTTACGAATTCGAAAAAGAACTTTCGAATTTAACGACAGTCGTCGGTCGTTATAGCAGTATAGTCCGTAATTTTATTCGCTATAATAATAAATTTCTTTATAATTTTATTATTTTCCTCCGTCTTTTCCGAAGTCTTTATAGTAAATATAGCGTCGGGGTCGTTATATCCTAAAATACCTCCGAAGGGGTTATAAACACTATTTTCGAACCTACTCGCACCTCTATTAATTATTATCGGTAGCGGCGGTTCAACGCTATTGCTATAGTCGTTATAGGACATTGCGGAGGGGGTAAATGACCCTCCTGAGTCGATTGCCGTTGTCGGTTTTCGTTTTGGAGCACTTCCTGACCAGAAATCGGCGTTTCCGGTTTCGGCGTCGTTTAATCCGGTATATATATTGGTTCGGGCGGATATCGGTTATTATTATCTTTATTATTATAGTAAACTATTTTTACTTTCTGTTTTAAATTTTAGTAACCCGGGCTTTTAATTCCTTTTATACTTTAATTAAGGGGCTTCGTTTCTTCGTAATTAATATAATCTACTATTCGGATTCGAAACGAATTTTTTCCTCGGTATTAAGGATATTTATATTGGAATTATTATTTTTATTTACGTCCGCGGGGGGGGGTTAGGGTAGCGTAATTATTTTAAAAGTAGATTTTTTTTCGGGGCTTTATAACGTTTCTTACGTTTATAAGGGTTATATAGTCGTTTCCCCGGCCTTTAGGGCTTAAGTTAATTCATTATTCCGGCTCTTAGCCAATTTTTTAATTATAGTAGGCCGTCCAGCCCGCGGCGCATATTTACGCAGACGTTTTATAAACGCCGTAGAGGAGCGACCTTATACTTATTTAATAAATAGGTAGTTACGAGAAAATGCGAAGTATCCTTTATAATTATAAGGGAAGTACTTTATAAAGTCGGGGTTTTTATTTAAAAGGTATATAAATTCCAATTCTTTTATATTAGCTTCCGGGTACTTCTTTACTACGTAGCGAGGGTAATATTATCTTTTACCCTTAGGGTAATAAATTCTAAGGTAACCGAATTTTTAATAGTTGAAGTATTATTAGGGGATAGTATCCTTTTCGAATAATTTATAATAGAATATATTACCTTTTTAAAATAGAAAGTCCTAAATTAAACGATACCCTTTATTTATATTAGTAATTTTTAATAGTAAAGACCCTTTTTCGCTATTGTATTTCTTTTAGAATACTTTTATTCGGACGATAATAACTTTATTTACGGTAGTAAGGGCCTTTCTAAATTCCTCCGGGCTTATATTATTAATAAGGCGTTATAGTACGCCGTAAATTATTATTAATATTATTTAAAACGAGATTATAATTTTATTATTAAAAATTTTAATTATTTATATTCGGTTTTTAAAGTACTAATTCCTTCCTTCTTCGTTAAATATAATTACGTAGTCTCCGCTAAATCGTAGCTTCGTAACAGCCTTCGCCTCGTAGGCCTTATTATACGCGTTAATCGCCTTTATTTATTTAATTAGGTCGAGCCTCTTTTGCGCGGTAGTAAGGGGGGGACTATTTTTATTGAATTTAATAGTAAAAGTACGTTCGGTATATAAAAGGATAATAATTTAAGTACCGATCGGGGTTAGGTAGGATTATTTTAAAGGGGTTATTTAAATAAATACGGCCGCTATTATTCTGGCCTAGGATTTCGATTAAATTTATTAAATTTTTATAATAATTATAATTATCTTTTTAAATTTTAATATATTATAGCGGAATTAGGCGGTATTATTATTATAAGGCTATTCGGTCTAATTTTACACTATTAAAATAGTTTTAGCAGTTTTAAAAAGCTTTTCCACTTACGTTATAAGCGATATAGGAGGGCTATCGGGGCCGGGAAATTTTATAGCTTTTTAAATGAATTTTATAGAATTATTTTTAATAGGTGCCGGAGTCGGGCGGGCTTCGTACGTAGCGTTGTCGGCCGCCGGTATTATTATCGGTATTTTAATCGCGGGATTTCCGGGTACGTATTAACTTACCGCTAAATTGCTATTAATATTCCCGACGGCTTTAATACCCGTATTTTCAATACGTAATAGTTACAATATCGTAAATAAGGGTAATCGGACGTCCTAAATACAATTCTAATATCGAAATTAATTTTGGTATCGTCGTCGACTAAGGACCCGCGTTTTAGCTGTTCGCGAGCTTTTTCGCCGCGGTAATATTAAAAGATTTATAAAAATTAATAACCGTTTACTCTATTTATTCCTTTATTTTTTTCTAAGGTACGCCGAAATATTAATAGGGGTTTCCCTTCTTCGAATTCCTCGAAGAAAAACCTTTAGCCGGCTAATATATAGCCGTAGAGGATTATAACCTTTATTACTCTAATTGGAATTTAGAAAATAGGATTAATTTAAGCGCTATAAAGTTATTTATATAAGTATAATAATAAAAATTCAACCTTATTACCCCCCGTAAGGAATTAACGAAATTCGGAAATACGATTAAAGGGGAGAAAAATAGGATAATACGATTATATATAAATTTTATAGGGTATTAAAGCTAAATATTAGGGAATATAATAGTACGGGTAAATAGGTTCGGACTATTACCCCTAAAAAATTTAAATTTAAATAAGAAAAAGAAATAGGAAAGCGGAAGTAGAAGAAAAGTTTAATTAAAATTTAATAAACGTGGAAAAGGTATAGGAAGCGGCGGAAAAACGAATATCGATCCTAGAAGGGATTAAAATAGTAGAGGAATTCGAATTAAAATTTAATAAATTTAATAGCGAATTCGTTAATATTATAGAAGAATTTATCCTATACCGAAAGAAAGGTTGGAGAAAATAAGCGGACTAATAGAATATAAAATATAAAATAATAACGAAGGAAATATAGTAGAAATAGTAAATTTAATTTAGGAATTAAATGCTTTTAAATTAAAAAAAGTTTATAAAGGCAGCGATAAAAAAGAAGAAATTTATTACGAAAATTTAAAGAATAAAGTAGCGCGACTATATTATAAACGTATTAAAAAACTTAAATAAATTTTAATTATTAGAAAATTAATTAAAATATAAAATTATTACTTAATAAATCCATTAAAATTATTACCCTTTAAATAAAACGAATAGGCGAACGAAGTCGAAAATTATAATAGTAAGGTAAATATCTTTGCCGACCGTTTCTTTTTAAAAATAGAAATCCGATAGATTATTTATTAAATTAAATTTAATTATTAAACGGCGATACCCCAATATTTATTAATAATTTAATTACCGAAGAAGATATTTAAGAAATCGTTTTAAAGATAGCGCCCAATAAAATATTAAATATCGATTAATTTTTAAATAAATTTCTAAAAATATACGGGGAACTATTTAAATAAGCGATAGCGGTTTTCGCCGGAGCGAACCTCCGGTTCGGATATTTTCCCCAATAGTTTAAGAATACGAAAATAATTATTCTTAAAAAAATTAAAAAATGTGCCGAATAATAAAAATTAATTAAGGTATAGCGGCCTATATCGCTTTTAAATAACGTTGGAAAAATCTTCGAAACCTTTATAATAAAAAAATTAATATAAGTAGTAGAAAAATATAATTTCCTCTTAAAAGGCTTAATAAATAATCGGGCAAACCGTTTAACTAAATTCGCTATCCGAATAATTACTAATATAATTTATATAATATAGAAATTTAAAGCTATAACGTCTTTTATATTCCTTAATTTAAAAAGCGTATTCGATAGAATTAATTATAGGTAATTTTTATATACGTTATAGGAAATATAATTCCCGAAATAGATCTTTTAATAAGTTAATAATTTTATTATTAAAAGAAAAGGTTCTTTTTTCTTTAATAATGAAATTTCTTAATTTTATAATATTTTAATAGGCGTATTATAAAATTCCCCCCTCTTACTAATTTTTTTTATTCTCTTTATTACCCTATTATACTACAAATTAGCTACTATCTAAAATATAATTACTGTCGGCTTCGCTAATAATACTAATATTATTATAATAATTAAAATTATTAAAGAAAATTATTAAACGTTTTAAATAGTATAAAATATTTATTCGGGTTAAATAATTAAGAGAAGGATAGAATTCGAAGTAAATAAAACGGAATTTATATATTTTATATAAACGAAAGAATTAAGAACGGAAACTTTCTAAATTAAAAAAATTATATTTAAATTGACGGAATTAATTAAATTCTTTAGGGTTTAATTAAATTAGAACCCAATAAGGCACCGGGGATCGACTGGTTCTCAAACAAGTTTCTAAAGATATGCGGGGAACCGTTCAGGCAGGCGATGGCGGCTCTCGCCGCAGCGAGCCTCCGGCTCGGATACTTCCCCCAACGGTTTAAGAACGCGAAAGTAGTTATTCTCAAAAAACCTGGAAAAAGCGCCGAATAGTAAAAACTAGCCGGGGTATAGCGGCCTATATTGTTTCTAAGCAACGTTAAAAAAATCTTCGAAGCCCTTATAGTAAAGAAGTTAATATAAGTAGTAGAAGAGTATAATTTCCTCCCGGAAGGCTAAATAGGTAACCGGGCAGGCCGTTCAACCGAATTCGCCGTCCGAATAATTACCAACGCAATCTATATAGTATAAAAATTTAAAGCTATAACGTTTTTTATACTCTTCGATTTAAAGGGCGTATTCGATAGAATTAATTATAAGTAACTCTTATATACGCTATATGAAATATAATTCCCGAGATAGATCTTTTAATAGGTTAATAATTTTATTATTAGAAGAAAAGGTTCTCTTTTCTTCGACGACGAAATTTCTTAACTTTATAATATTGTAGTAAGCGTACTATAAAGTTCCCTCCTCTTATTAATCCTTTTTATTCTTTTTATTACTTTATTATATTATAAATTGGCTACTATTTAAAACGTAATTACTATCGGCTTCGCCGACGATATTAATATTATTATAGTAATTAAAACTATTAAAGAAAATTATCGGACGCTTTAAATAATATAGGATATTTATTTAAATTAGGTAATTAAGAAAAGGATAAAATTCGAAGTAAATAAAATAGAATTTATATATTTTACGCGGATAAAAGAATTAAGAACGGAAATTCTCTAAATTGGAAGAATCGTATTTAAATTAACGGAATTAATTAAATTCTTTAGGGTTTAATTAAATTAAAAATTTAATTACTAAATATACGTAGAAATAATAAAAAACAAAATAATTACGTAAACGAACGTATTAATATAATTAGCGGCGAAAATTTAGGATTATTCTTTTACGCGAATAAGGGAAATTTATATTAAATATATTTAAAACGCAATTGTATATAGAATATTAGCTTTCTACTAACCGACTAAAATTTACGGCAAATTATAAAGAATAATAATTAAATTAATTAAATACAAAATTAAATATTTAAAAATTATCGCTAGGGCGTATAAAGTTATGCTAGTAAAGAATTTAAAGACGGAAACTTTTTATCCGCCGTTCGACCTCTATTTTAATAAATGGGTTAAAGCTTTCGAAAAAAGGCTTATTTATATAAATTAAATAAGGTTCGTCCGAGGGACTATAATTTAAATAGTTAATTATATTTAAGTAAGGAGAGTAAGAAGTCGGCTATTTATCGATAAATTAAAAAGCAGTATTATTAAAATTAAGTAGGTTAAGGAATAAATATTAATAAAGAAATTTCTAACGATTATAATAGGTCCGCCTTCGGTAATAGGGGCGCCGCCGTCCCTATTACAAATATTAAAATTAATTATTATAGATTATAAAAGGTAATTAGAAAAAGTAATAATAAGAGAATAAATATCGTACTATAATTATTAATTAATAACGGTAGTAATTAAATTAGGCCGATAGTACGAATTTACTATCGCTAATTTTAATCCGAAGTTTAGTAATAATATTATAAAATAGTATATAATTAGTACGAAATGAAAAAAGAAGAAAGTTTAATAATTGGAAGATAATAACGAGTAATACCTATTATTTAAAGCGAAGAATTCCCTTCTTACCTAAATAAAGATAGAAATTATAGGCTTCCGGTCCTTCCTCTTCTGGAAGAAAATTCCGGATATTATAACGCTAATCTATTTTTATAGTACGGATAAAAAAACCTTTATATATATTATCCTAAATTATTTATAAATAGCCGATTATTAAATAATAGTAACCGATTAGCCGTAGACGAAAGAAGAATTTTAAATTTATTTAGATAATAGAACCCGAATTAAGAGAATCCTTTCGTAAGTATTATAGCTTAATAAATTAAACGAATATTATTTAATAATCGAATTAAAAGGAGAATAGTATAATAAATTCGTACGGTATTCGTAAATATATTTAATTATAATATTAGGATAAAAGAGTACGGGAAAAATAAGAGGAAAAGGAATTAAATTATATTAATTATAATAATTACTTAATTACGAAGGTAGTACCGAAGTAACTAATTAATATTCTTCGTAGACGAAGAATTCGCGGAATATATTAAATATTAATTCCTAATTCCGAATAACCTTATAATACTATTAAACCCAATCCTCATTAGCCGGAAGGGGACCGATAAGGTTATTAATTATTATCGGGGAACTAATATTAGTATTTCCTCTATTAAAACTAAAAACGGGAGCGGTAGGACGATCGGCCAAAAATATTTCGTAATATCCTTTATACTAGTAATCTTCGACCTTTATATTTTAATAGCGAAGAAGGATATTAAGGTTATACGGGAGATTATTTATAATTAGGCGCTTATATATATTTTTAAAGAAATCGATATAAATATTACGGAAATAACGAATTAGGGGACCAATATTATTCTAAGAGCGGAATAAAATAATAATTATAATTTAAACGGCATTATATTTATTATAATAATTTAACGGAATATTTAATATATATTTTGTATTAGTAATAAAATAAGTAGCGTTCTACTTACCGGCGTTTTAAAGAACGTTAGAGAAAAAACGAAAAGAAAACCGTAAGAGGAAATTTATTCTTAATATTAATATAGTAAATATATTCTACGAAGAGCGTACGGAATATAGCTATATTAAAGGACGGGGTATTATAAACGTAATTAGTAAATTTTAAATTATAATAGCGGTAGGAAATATAATAAATAATATTAATTAATATAATTAGTAGAAAGAAGGGGAAGTAAGCGTAAAGATAAAAAGGATTTACTAATTAGGAAGAAGGTTAAAAACGGAGTTAGAAATTAATACCCGGATAAAAGTTTAGAATTCGGGCGCTAAGGAAGAAAGGGGCGTAGGGGAATAAGAAAATTTAAGGGACGGGGAATTTATTATACGGATAAAGTTAATACCGTATTTAGCGGTACTATAATTAATACGAATTATAAGGCTTAAGGGGTTAAATATACGGCCGGGAAAATAGTCGGGAGTATAGTTAATAGAAGAGGACGCTATTTTAAGAATTAGTTAAATAAGGAAAAAGGGAAAGTTCGAAAAATAATAACGGAGGGGAATTTTTATATAGAGGGAAAAAAGGGGCCCTTACGCTTATATAAACCTTAATAAAATCGTAAGAATTTAAAGGATAATAACGAAGCGGGAATAAAAGTAAACGATAAAGAAAGGACGATTATTATAAGCGGTTTAGGAAGAAGGAGCGGTGTACGAGAGTAGTATTTCGATTATTCTAATATTAGATCGAAAGTAATAGAGGGGAAGTAATTTATTTACTAAAGCAATAAGTAAATACCGCTACAAATAGAATTGAAATAGAGTAGGCGCGATTTATTCGCAATTGAAAAGAGCTAGCGGTTTTTATCCGACGGCGTTTATCGCCGTATAATTTCCTCTAAAAAACTAGGAGAAGTACCCCATACCAATAAGGCGCTATAGATAAATAATATAGGGAATAAGACTATTATTAATTAAATTAGAAATTCAATTATTAAATATACAGCGCGATGAACTCGCGCGGCACTCGTGAATACGTTCGATTATAACACCAGAACAAGAGAGCACGGGGGAGACGGGAGGAGGAGGAATTGGATTGCGCTAATTACGGTGGTTACCTAGCTACGAAGGCGGTACCGAAGTAACTAATTAACGTTCTTCGCGGGCGAGGAGTTCGCGGAGTATATTGAATATTAATTCCTAGTTCCTAGTAACCTCGCGGCGCTACTAAACCTAACCCTCGTTAGCCGGAGGGGGACCGACAGGGTTGTTAACTATTATCGGGGAACTAGTATTGGCACTTCCTCTACTAGAGCCGAAAATAGGAACGGTAGGACGATCGGCTAAGAATATTTCGCAATATCCTTTATACTAGTAATCTTCGACCTTTATATTACGGTAGCGGGGAAGGATATTAGGGTCGTACGGGAGGCCGTCTATAGTTAGGCGCTCGCGTATATTTTTAAGGAAGTCGATATAAACGTTATAGAGACGACGAACTAGGGGACCGATATTATTTTAGGAGCGGGATAAAGTAATAACCGCAACCTAAACGGCGTTACGCTTATTATAGCAATTTAATAGAGTATTTAATATATATTTCGTATTAGTAAGAAGATAAATAACGCTTTATTTACCGGCGTTTCGAAGAACGTTAGAAAAGAAAACGAAAAGAAAACCGCGGGAGGAAACTTATTTTTAATATTAATATAATAAGTATATTCCGCGAGGAGTATACGGAACGTAGTTATATTAAGGGACGGGGTATTATAAATATAGTTGGCAAACTTTAAATTATAGTAAAAGTAGGGAGTACGGCGGATAATATTAATTAATATAGTTAGCGGGGAGAAGGGGAGGTAAGCGTAAAGATAAGAAGGATTTACCGGCCGGGAAGAAGGTTAAAAGCGGGGTTAGAGGATAGGATTCGGATAAAGGCTTAGAGTTCGGGCGTTAGGGAGGAAGGGGGCGTAAGGGAGCGGGCGAATTTAGGGGACGGGGAGTCTATTATACAGATAAGGTCGATATTACGCTTAGTAGTATTGCGGTTAATACGAATTATAAAGCCTAGGGGGTTGGATATACGGCCGGGAGGACGGTCGGGAGTATAGTTAGTAGAAGAGGACGTTATTTTAAGAGTTAATTAAATAGAGAAGAAAAGAAAGTTCGAAAGATAGCGGCGGGGAAGAGTTCTTATATAAAGGGAAAAGAGAGGCCTTTACGCTTATATAAATTTTAGTAGAGTCGTAGGAGTTTAGAGGATAATAACGAGGCGGGAGTAAGGGTAAACGATGGGGAAGGGACGATTATTATAGGCGGTTTGAGAGGAAGGAGCGGCGTGCGAGAGCGGTATTTCGATTGTTTTAGTATTGGATCGAAGGCGGTAGAAGGGAAGTGGTTTGTTTGTTGAGGTGGTGGGTGAGTACCGCTACAAATAGAATCGAAATAGAGCAGGCGTAATTTATTCGCGACCGAAAGGAGCTAGCGGTTTTTATCCGACGGCGCTTATCGCCGTACGGTTTCCTCTAGAGAACTAAGAGAAGTACCCCATACCAATAAGGCGCTATAGATAAATAGCATAGGGAATAAGACTATTATTATTATTATTAATTATTAAATATATACGGAGGTAATAAAATAAAAATTGTTATATAAACGAATATACTAATATAATTAGCGGCGAAAATTTAGGGTTATTTTTTTATATAAATGAAAGAAATTTATATTAAATATATTCGGAGTGTAATTGTATATAGAATATTAGCCTTCTATTAGCCGATTGAAATCTATAGTAAATTACGAAAAATAGCGATTAAATTAGTTAAATATTAAATTAAATATTTAAAAATTATAGTTAGGGCGTATAAAGCTATATTAATAATGAATTTAAAAACGGAAACGTTTTATTTACTATTCGACTTTTATTTTAATAAACGGGTTAAAACCTTTAAAAAAAAGCTTACTTATATAAATTAAATAGGGTTCGTCCGAGGGACTATAATTTAAATAGTTAATTATATTTAAATAAAGAGAATAAGAAGTTAATTACCCGCCGATAAATTAGAAAGCGGTACTGTTAAAATTAAATAGATTAAAAAATAAATATCGATAGAGAAATTTTTAATAATTATAATAAGTTTGCCCTTAGTAATAGGGGCGTTACCGCCCCCGTTATAAATGTTAAAATTAATTACTACGGACTATAAAAAGTAATTAAAAAAATAATAATAAGAAAGTAAATATTATACTATAATTATTAATTAGCGGTAGTAGTAATTAAATTAAACCGATAATACGAATTTATTATCGCCAACTTTAACTTAAAATTTAATAATAATACTATAAAACGGTATATAATTAATATAAAACGAAAAAGGAAGAAAGTTTAATAATTGGAAAAAGACGACGAATAGTATTTATTATTTAAAGCGAAAAATTCCTTTCTTACCTAAATAAGGACGGAAATTATAAGCTTCTAGTCCTTCTTTTTTTAGAAAAAAATCCCGGATATTATAATATTAATTTATTCTTATAGAGTAGGTAAAAAAACCTTTACGTATATCGTCCTAAATTATTTATAGATAACCGATTATTAAATAATGGTAATTAACTAACTATAAACGAAAGAAAAAAACGACGCCGAAACCGGAAACGCCGATTTCTGGTCAGGAAGTGCTCCAAAACGAAAACCGATAACGGTAATTAATTTAGGAGGGTTATTTACCCCCTCCGCGATATCCTACGACGATTATAGCGATAATATTAAGCCGTCGTTACCGATAACAACGATTAATAAAAGTGCGAGTAGGCTCGAAAATAGCGTTTACAACCCCTTCGGAGGCATTTTAGGATATAATGACCCCGACGCTACACTTACTATAAAGATTTCGGAAAAGACGGAGGAAGACGATAAAATTATAAAGAAATTTATTGCTATAGCGAATAAGACTATAGACTACGCTATTATAACGACCGACGACCGTCGTTAAGTTTAAAAATTCTTTTTCGAATTCGCGAAAACTTTTACGAAGAAAAATAGGTTTAAAATATTTAAGGCAAATAAAACCGCCCGAAGCCTAATTTATTATTAGGAAGGATATTAATAATTTAAAGAAATTTATTTCGAAGGAAATAAAGAAAAATACCTAAGAAGTACCGAAGAAATAGATTAATATTGTCCGGAAGTCGCCGGATAAAGTTAGCGCTACCTTCTCTTATTTACCTATTATTACTATTAAGAAATTTATCCCCTTTAATTATAAATACTAATTTATTATTAAGGGGGCCTAAATTACCGCTAAATTTATTATACGTTCGAACGATAATATAAAGTAGGCCGTCGAAGGCGCCCTAAAGGAGAGCCCGTATAAAGTAATCCATATAGTTATTAAAATAGTAACGAACGGAAATTATATAATTATTTTCAACGAATTAATTAGGGATTAATATTAGAAGTATTAAATTTAGGTTAAGAAGGTCTTTAGAAAAAAAGCTATTATATTCTTAAATACTATAGTCGTTTTAATTAAGGGAGTCCTGTAGGTTAATATCGATATAAAATAATTTAAATCAGTTATATAGGAAATAAAGGAGAGGAATAAGGAGGTAGAAATTATTTGGGCTAAATTTTAGAAGAAATACGAAGGGGAAGAGAGAGGAATATTTTTAATAGAAGTCGCGACTGCGAAGGCTATAATCTTCTTCTAAAAGAACTTTTTCCTTTAGGATGGTAGCGTATACGTATACGAACTATTTTAAATTATAGCTTCTGTTTAATAATATTTTAAATATTAATATTTCGAATATACGGCGAAATTTTATTGCTAAGAGGATGTTTATAATTATTGTAGTAAAGTTAAATACGAAGGGCCGTATATAGAAGAAGAGAATTACCCATCGAATAAGGATAGTTCTTTAATTTTTTATAAGCCGTATAAGAAATTAGGGTATTTCGCCTTTAATAAAAAGAGATGCCCGTTCGTAAAAGCGGCCTATGCGAAAGTATTTATTAATTACGTTAAAAGGCCTCGTAGTTTTATTATTCGCAAAGGATTAATTAAGAGAAAGTCTTTTCGCACCGCCGCAAATGTCTTTATACACCGCTGTCCAAAATACTACTAAGTATAGCTTTGCTAAAAAAGAAGTTGTCAGTATAAAAATGGTACTAGAATTTTTGTAATTTTCTACTCTATATTATAGTCTAGTTGTCGTGGACGTATCTACTTGAAGGACAGACTCAATACAAATATTCCAAATTTAAAGTAAATAAATGGTTTCTTCTTCTTTTATTGTATACTGAGGGCTATAGAGGGCGCCTAGGTACGCCGGACACATCATATTGTAGAAGGAAAATAAACAAAAATTCCGATGTACTTTTTATATGCTACGGCCTTAGTTTGGCTGAGTTACCTCAAAAAGCCTTTTTTGAGAGCGGTGCGAAAAGATATTTGCAGCGGTGCGAAAAGACTTTCTCTTAATTAAACCGGTATTAGAATTAATAATAAAGATAGAGGAAGATATTATAATCTTTAACGCCCCTCTTAGCTCCTATTTAATTATAATTTTAGAAAAATCATTTATAAGAGGAAGAAAAAGAGGCCGCCCTAAGAAAATTAGAGGCGGCTCTCGGCCGAAACCCGTAGGTATAAATTTAATAAACGTTTATACCCGCTCCTAAAACGTAAACGATTATACTTATATTAGTTTTATCGTTATTACGCCTTTAATTGCCACCGTTACTTCTAAAGAAACGATACCCCCCCAACCCGCCGCTAAATTAAAAGGAAGCTTCTTATAGGGTAATTAATAATTTAATTAAAAATATTCTATTAAAATATAGGGAAATTGTATAAAAAAAGGAAAACGTTATTCGAATAAGAGGAAATTTTAATATTATAGTAATTTAAGAGCTAAGTAAGAATTTAAATAAAAATATTTACCGGCCGAAAGGCGGTAAATATTATAATATTAATTATTTAAAGAAAGGTAAAGCGGTAATTTATATAAATAAGAAATAGAATTTAAAAGATTTAAATTTCTAAATTAAAAAGGATTAGGCTATAATAATACTAAAAAATTTATAAAAATTAATAACCGTTTACTTTATTTACTCCCCTATTTTCTTCTAAAGTACGCCGGAATATTAATAGGGGTTTCCTTTCTTCGAATTCTTTAAAGAAAAACCTTCGGCCGGCTAATATATAATTATAGGGGACTATAACTTCTATTACCCTAATTAGGATTTAAAAAATAAAATTAGTTTGAGCGCTATAAGGTTATTTACGTAGGTACGGCGATAGAAGTTTAATTTTATTACCCCCCGTAGGGAATTAATGAAATTCGAAAATACAATTAAAGGAGAGAAAGATAGAATAATCGATTATATATAAATTTTATAAAGTATCGAAACCGAATATTAAGGAGTATAACGGTACGGGTAAACGGACTTGGACTACTACCCTTAGGAAATTTAAATTTAAATAGGAAAAAAAAACAAGAAAGTAGAAATAAAGGAAAGGTTTAATTAGAGTCTAATAAATACGGAAAAGGTATAAGAGGTAACGGAAAAATAAATATCGATCTTAAAAAGGATTAAAATAGTAGAGGAATTTAAATTAAAATTTAATAAATTCGATAGCGAATTCGTTAATATTATAAAGGAATTCGTCCTATACCGAAAGAAAAGTCGGGGAAAATAAGCGGACTAATAGAATTTAAAATATAAAATAGTAATAAAGGAAATATAGCGGAAATAGTAAACTTAAAAACCGGACGCCTTTAAATTAAAGAGAATTTATAGAAGCGGCGATAAAAAAGAAGAAATTTATTACGAAGATTTAGAAAGCGAAGTAGTATAATTATATTATAAACGTATTAAAAGACCCGAATAAATTTTAATTATTAAAGAAGTAGGTTAGGATAAGAAGCTACTACTTAATAAATCCGCCAAAATTACTACCCTTCAAATAAAATAAACGGGCGAACGAAATTAAAAATTATAGCAGTAAAATAAATATTTTTACCGACCGTTTCTTCCCGAAAATAAAAATCCCGACAAATTATTTACCTAATTAAATTTAATTACTAAATAATAATACTCTAATACTTATTAATAATTTAATTACCGAAAAAGATATTTAAGAAGTCTTTTTAAAAATAGCGCCTAATAAAGTACTAGGTATCGACTAATTTTTAAATAAATTTCTAAAAATATACGGGGAATTATTTAAATAAGTAATAATAGCTTTGGCTATAACGAGCCTCTAGTTCGGATACTTCCCCCAATAATTTAAAAATATAAAAGTAATTATTTTTAAAAAATTTAGAAAAAGCGCCGAATAATAAAAACTAGCCGGAATATAATAACCTATATTATTTTTAAATAACATTAGAAAAATCTTTAAAGCCTTTATAGTAAAGAAGTTAATATAAGTAGCGGAAGAATATAATTTCCTTCCGGAAGGCTAAATAAATAATTAAATAAACCGTTTAATTAAATTCGCTATCCGAATAATTATTAACGTAATTTATATAGTATAAAAATTTAAAATTATAACGTCTCTTATATTCCTCGATCTAAAGGGCGTATTTAATAGAATTAATTATAAGTAACTCTTATATACGCTATAGGAAATATAATTCCCGAAATAAATCCTTTAATAAATTAATAATTTTATTATTAGAAGAAAAAGTTCTTTCTTCTTCAACGACGAAACCTCCTAACTTTATAATATTATAATAAATATATTATAAAGCTCCCCCCTCTTACTAATCCTTTTTATTCTTTTTATTACCTTATTATACTATAAATTAGCTACTATCCAAAATATCATTACTATTAGTTTCGCTAATAATATTAATATTATTATAATAATTAAAATTACCGAAGAAAATTATTAAACGTTTTAAACGGTATAAAATATTTATTTAAGTTGGGTAATTAAAAGAGGGATAGAATTCGAAATAAATAAAACGGAATTTATATATTTTATACGGACGAAGGAACTAAGAACGGAAATTCTTTAAATTAGAAGAGTCGTATTTAAATTAATGGAATCGATTAAATTCCTTAAGGTCTAACTAAATTGGAAATTTAATTACCGAATATACGTAGAAGTCATAAATAAAAAATAGCTACGTAAACGAACGTATTAATATAATTAGTAGCGAAAATTTAGGGTTATTCTTTTATACGAACGAAGGAAATTTATACTAAATATATTCGGAATACAATCGTATATAGAATATTAATTTTCTACTAGCCGACCGAAATTTATAGTAAATTACGAAGGATAGTAATTAAATTAATTAAATATTAAATTAAATATTTAAAAATTATTACTAAAACGTATAAAATTATATTAATAAATAATTTAGAAACAAAAACCTTTTATCCGCCGTTCGACCTTTATTTTAATAAATAAATTAAAATTTTTAAAAAAAGGTTTACCCGTATAAACCAAATAAAATTCGTTTAAAGGACTATAATTTAAGTAATTAGCCGTATTTAAATAAAAAGAATAAGAAATTAACTACCCGCCGATAGATTAAAAAGCGGTACTATTAAAATTAAATAAATTAAAAAATAGGTACTAATAGAGAAACTTCTAACGATTATAGTAGGTCTACCCCCGGTAATAGGGGCGCTGCCGCCCCTATTATAAATATTAAAACTAACTATTACAGACTATAAAAGGTAATTAAAAGAAATAATAATAAAAGAATAAGTATTATACTATAACTATTAATTAGCGGTAATAATAACTAAATTAGGCCGATAATACGAATTTATTATCGCCGACTTTAATCCGAAGTTTAATAATAATACTATAAAGTAATATACAATCGATACAAAATAAAAAAAGAAAAAAGCCCAATAACCAAAAAATAACGACAAATAATACCTATTACCTAAAACGAAAAATTCCCTTCTTACCTAAGTAAGAACGGAAATTATAAACTTCTAATCCTTCCTCTTCTAAAAGAAAATTCTAAATATTATAATATTAATCTATTCTTATAATATAAGTAAAAAAAACCTTTATATATATTATCCTACATTATTTACAAATAACTAACTATTAAATAATAGTAACCGATTAGCCGTAAATAAATAAAAAATTCCAAATTTATTTAAACGACGGAAGCTAAATTAAAAGAATCCTTTTATAAATATTACGGCTTAATAAATTAAACGAATACTATTTAGCAATCGAATTAGAAGGAAAGTAGTAAAATAAATTCGTACAATATTCGTAAATACGTTCAATTATAATATTAAAATAAGAAAATATAGGAGAAATAGGAAGAAGAAGAATTAAATTATACTAATTATAATAATTACCTAGTTACAAAAGCAGTACTAAAATAATTAATTAATATTCTTCGTAAACGAAAAGTTTACGGAATATATTAAATATTAATTCTTAATTTTTAATAACTTTACAACACTATTAAACTTAATCCTTATTAGCCGGAGGGGGACTAATAAAGCTATTAATTACTATCGGGGAACTAATACTAATACTTCCTCTACTAAAACCGAAAACGGGAATAGTAAAATAATTAGCCAAAAATATTTCGTAATATCCTTTATATTAATAATCCTCGACCTTTATATTCCGGTAGCGAAAAAGGATATTAGGGTTGTACGGGAGACCGTCCGTAATTAAACGTTTATATATATCTTTAAAAAGATTAATATAAGCGCTACGGAAATAACGAATTAAAGGATTAAAATTATTCTAAAAATAGGATAAAGTAATAACTACAATTTAAATAGCGTTACGCTTATTATAATAACTTAAGGGAATATTTAATATATATTTCGTATTAATAATAGGATAAATAGCGCTCTATTTACCGGCGTTTCGAAGAACGTTAGAAAAGAACGAAAAGAAAACCGTAGGAGGAAATTTATTTTTAGTATTAATATAGTAAATATATTCCGCGAAAAGTATACAAAATGTAATTATATTAAAAAATAGGGTATTATAAATATAATTAGCAAATTTTAAATTATAATAAAAATAGGGAATATAGCGGATAATACTAATTAATATAATTAATAGGGAAAAGGGGAAGTAAATATAAAAATAAAGAAGATTTACTAGCCGGGAGGAAAATTAAAAGCGGGGTTAGAAGTTAATACCCGGATAAGGGCTTAGAATTTAAGTATTAAGGAAAAAGGGGGTATAAGAGAGCGGGGGAATTTAGGGGACAGGGAATTTATTATATAAATAAAATTAATATTATATTTAATAATATTATAATTAATACGAATCGTAAAGTTTAAAGGGTTAAATATATAGCCGAAAGGACGGTTGGGAATATAGCCAATAAAAGAGGACGCTATTTTAAAAATTAATTAAATAAAGAAGAAGGGAAAGTTTAAAAGATAGCGGCGGGGAGGAATTCTTATATAGAAGGAAAAAAGGGGCTTTTATATTTATATAAACTTTAGTAAAATTGTAAAAATTTAGAGGATAACGACGAGGCGGAAATAAGGGTAAACGATAGGGAAGGGACGATTACTATAAGCGGTTTAAGAGGAAGGAGCGGCGTACGAGAGTAGTATTTTAATTATTCTAATATTAAATCGAAGGTGGTAGGGGGGAAATAGCTTATTTATTAAGGCGGTAAATAAATACTATTATAAATAGAATCGAAATAGAGTAGGCGCGATTTATTCGCGACCGAAAGGAATTAGCGGTTTTTATCCGACGGCGCTTATCGCCGTACAATTTCCTCTAAAGAATTAGGAGAAGTACCCCATACTAATAAAGCGCTATAGATAAATAGTATAGGGAATAAAACTATTATTATTATTATAAACGAAAGAAGAATTCTAAATTTATTTAAACGACGGAACCCGAATTAAAAGAATCCTTTTATAAATATTATAATTTAATAAACTAAACGAATACTATTTAGTAATTAAATTAGAAGGAGAGTAACGTAATAAATTTGTACGGTATTTGTAAATATATTTAATTTTAATATTAGAATAAGAGAATATAGGAAAAATAAGAAGAGGAGGAATTAAATTATATTAATTATAATAATTATTTAATTACAAAGGTAGTACCGAAATAATTAATTAACGTTCTTTATAAGCGAAGAATTTGTAGAGTATATTAAATATTAATTCCTAATTCCTAATAATTTTATAATATTATTAAACCTAATCTTTATTAGTAGGGCGGGGGTTAATAAAACTATTAATTATTATTAGGGAATTGATATTAATATTTCCTCTATTAAAACCGAAAACGGGAGCGGAAGGATAATCGGCTAAAAATATTTTATAATATCCTTTATATTAATAATCTTCGACCTTTATATTCTAGTAGCGAAGAAAGATATTAAAAATATATAAAAGACTGTTTATAATTAAGCGCTTACGTACGTCCTTAAAGAAATTAATATAAATACTATAAAAATAACGAATTAAGGGATTAAAATCGTTTTAAAAATAGAATAAAATAATAATTATAATTTAAACGGTATTATATTTATTATAATAATTTAATAGAATATCTAATATATATTTTGTATTAATAATAGGATAAATAATGTTCTACTTATTAATATTTCGAAGAATATTAAAAATAAAAATAAAAAAAGGTTTGTAGGAAGAAATTTATTCTTAATATTAATATAGTAAATATATTCCGCAAAAAATATATAGAATATAATTATATTAAAAAACGGAATATTATAAACGTAATTAATAAATTTTAAATTATAATAAAAATAAAGAACGTAACGGACGGCGCTAATTAATATAATTAATAGGAAGGAGAGGAAATAAATATAAGGATAAAGAAGATTTATTGACTAGGAAGAAGGTTAAAGGCGGAATTAGAAATTAATACCCGGATAAAAGTTTAAAATTCGGGCGTTAAAGAAAAGGGGGGCGTAAGAGAATAGGGGAGTTTAGGGGACAGAGAATTTATTATACGGACGAAATCGATATTACGCTTAATAGTATTATAATTAATATAAATTATGAAGTTTAAAGGGTTAAATATATAGCCGGGAAGACGGTCGGGAATACGGCTAGTAAAAGAGGACGCTATTTTAAAAATTAATAAATAAGGAAAAAAAGGAAATTCGAAAGATAGTAGCGGGGAAGAATTCTTATATAGAAAGAAAGGAGGGGCCTTTACGTTTGTATAAACTTTAGTAGAATTATAGGAATTTAGGGGATAATAACGAAACGGGAATAAAAGTAAATAATAGGGAAGGGACGATTATTATAAGCGGTTTAGGAAGAAGGAACGGCGTACGAAAGCGGTATTTCAATTATTCTATTATTGGATCGAAGGCGGTAGAAGGGAAGTAATTTATTTATTAAAGCGGTAGGTAAATACCGCTACAAATAGAATCGAAATAGAATAGGCGCAATTTATTTACGACTAAAAGGAATTAGCGGTTTTTATCCGACGGCGCTTATTACCGCACGGTTTCCTTTAGAGAACTAAGAAAAGTACCTTATACCAATAAAGCGCTATAGATAAGTAGTATAGGGAATAAGACTATTATTATTATTTAATACTAATATATTAGGAGATAATTGGGCCGGGTTACGTAATATACGTAGAAATAGTATAAGTAAAACCTCTTTATTGTAGCGCTGGCGAGTACAATAGTCCTTATAGATAATTTTATAGGCTCGTCGAACTTCCGCTGTAAGGGGTAAATCCTATAAATTTATACTTCCTTTAAAATACAAAGGCCCTAGTACTTACTTAATAGTATAAGGGTTCAAATTACTATAGTATAATAGTTATACAACGGTATAGAAATTTACTACTATTGCAGATTTGGATAAGGTGGTGCAACGGTTTAATAAGTTACAACCGTATTGCAACCGTCCTACAACCGTTGCAAGATTTACAACTATAAGATTTTTGTATATATGATGTAATTGCTAAAAAGTTTCTTACGGAAAATTTATAAGGCGAAATCGCGAAGGTTACAAGGGGAAATCGCGAATCTAGGTTAATAAATCTTTTTTTTTTTTTTTTTTTTTTAATTTGAAAAGAACAAAAATTTTTGTTATAGAGAGGAATCGAACAAGAATCTAAAGATAAAGAACTACTATATTAACTACTTAGCTATTAGGCTAAATTTATTAAGGAAAAGGTTAATTTTTCTTATTTATTAAAGGGAAGTTTAATATTATTTATTTATTTATTTTTTATTTTTTTCTTCTAAAGGCCCGTTCGGTAAAATTTTTTTAAATTAAGATTTCTCGTTAAATAGAGGGCGTACGGACCTCTAGCCGGGTGCAAAATAACCGCTAAGAAATAGCGCTCATTTTAGTACCCTTTTTATTTTTAAGGTTAAAGTTATTAATAAAAAAAAGAGAAAGTCTTTTCGGACCGTAGCAAATGTCTTTTCGCACCGTAATTAAAAAAGGCTTTTAGAAGTAACTCAGCCAAATTAAGGCCGTAGTATATAAAAAGTACATCGGAATTTTTATTTATTTTCCTTGTATAATATAATGTGTTGGGCGTACTTAGGCGCCCTCTATAGCCCTTAGTATACAATAAAAGAAGAAAAAACCATTTATTTACTTTAAATTTGGAATATTTCTATTGAGTCTTTCCTTTAGATAAATATATTTATAGCAATTAGGCTATAAAATAGAGTAGAAAATTACAAAAATTCTGATATTATTTTTATATTGACAACTTCTTGTTTGGCAAAGTTATACTTGGTGGTATTTTTGATAACGGTGCGAAAAGACATTTCCTACGGTCCGAAAAGACATTTTCAAAAAAAAACTTTAGTCGTTTTCGCTTCCCTATAAAGGGGAAGTTCGATATTAAAGGAGGAAGGTAAGAAGTAAGGATTTTAAAAAAAATTTCGAGGAAGGTAGGTCCAATTACGTTATGTATGCAAAAATCCTATAGTTGTAAATATTGCAACCGTTGCAGCACGGTTGTAATACGGTTGCAAATTTTCTTTACCGTTGCACCACCGCTGCAAATCTCAGAAACCGTTGTACAACTATAAAAGTATCCATATATACCCCTAGCTAAATATTCGTATTCGTATACCCGTTGTACGTTATACTACCGTATATATATAATTATTAACAATAGTATTCTATATTAGTAGTTGAGGCGGAATAGCGGATATAGGGGCTAAGGATTGTAGACGGTATATTGTAAACGTAATAGGAAGCGCTATAGGAGGCGCTATAGGAGCTCCTTAGAAGGGATTAGGAATTAACGCCGGCGCAACGGGAGGCGGCGCTATAGGAGTTCCCTAAAAGGGATCGGGAACCGGCGCCGGCGTAATAAGAATCGGCGCTATAGGAGCTCCCTAAAAGGGATTGGGCGCCGGCGCCGGCGTAATAGGGATGGTAGTTATAACCGGAGGCTTTATAATAGTAAATCGGTTACGAATATATTTAATAGTTATAGAAAGATTCTATTAACGTTAACTTTATATATTATAGTATTAAAAATATTATTAGACTAGCCGGTTTAAATTCCGCCTTCCAACGAATTTAGTTAAGGGGAGGCTCTTCCTATAAGTTTTATATTCTTATAATTAGTCTTCTTCTACTTAATTATTTTGAGAGCCCTATCTAGAAGGGGGAGGTTGGGTTAATAATAGAGGTTGAAAGCTAGAGGGACTATTAATAGAAATTATATTTTATAAAGTTGTAAATAATATATAAAGCGTTAATTTAAAGGAATATTTTAACTTTAAATATATAAATATAAATAATAAAACTATTATACTAACTAATATTAATTTGTACAAACCTTGGTGGAGTCGTAGGAGTTTAGGGGATAATAACGAGGCGGGAGTAAGGGCAAACAATGGGGAAGGGACGATTGCCATGGGCGGTTTGGGAGGAAGGAGCGGCGTACGAGAGCGGTGTCTCGATTGTTCTAGTATTGGATCGAAGGCGGTAAAGGGGAAGTGGCTTGTTTGTTGAGGCGGTAGGTGAGCACCGCTACAGATGGAATCGAAATAGAGCAGGCGCAATTCATTCGCGACCGAAAGGAGCTGGCGGTTTTTATCCGACGGCGCTTATCGCCGCACGGTTTCCTCTAGAGAACCAGGAGAAGTACCCCATGCCAATAAGGCGCTATAAATAAGTAGCATAGGGAATAAGACTATTATTATTATTATTATTAACTAATATTAATTTACAAATACGCTAATTGTATAAAGTAATATCGTTTTAAATAGGTTACGTATATAAAAAGGAAGTCGGCTATATATAATTAATATTAATTATTAACAGTCGTATATAGTAAATAATTGTTAAAATTACTTAATTAGTAAATAAAATAGGAAAAAATAATATTCGATTAGGTAGAATCGACGTCGATTGTATAGAAGCGAAGGCGGGTAGTTATAATTATAATATAATTTAGGAAAGGTTTTATAAATTTAAATTAAGGGGCTACCGTCCCCCTAAACCCTCCGCTAAAAGGGCTAGGGTTATAAAACCCGGGGGATACCCCTAAGAACCCCCGTACGTCTACTATTACGTATAAACCCGTACGTCTATTATTACGTACAAATTTAGGGGATACCCCCGGGGACCCCCGTACGTTTACCGTCGTAGGCGTGAAAGTTCTAACTAATAATAGGAATGGATTGCGTATACGGGCTGCGAGAAATTCTGACCAATCCAAGTTGAGGAATCCAAATTGGACGGACTAATTACAGTACGAAGAATTTATATAGGTATCGCCCCTATTATAGAAAAGCTCCGCTATACTCGCTCACTTCGTATTAATATACTTTATTCTCTAGACTATAATAGCTGCGCTTCAATAATTCCTAAAATCATATCGATTTACCGATTATATTTAATTATTAATAAAGTAAAAATATAATACAAAGCCTCAATAATCTTACGTAGGGCGACAACTTTATCCTTTAAACTACTTACCTCCTTATTCTAATACTAGTATACTTATAGCGTAGTAAACAATTACTAATACTTTATTAGGCTATAGGTCCTAAAGGATAATACGCTAGTAGTCGTACCGGTAGTCGCGCTAGTAATTGCACTAGTAGTCGCGCTAGTAGTCGAGGCATAGGCAATAAGGCTTCGAATATTTGCAATATTTTTACCCGCGATAACGACGATAAAGAGGGTAGCTAGCTAGAAAAAAAATTTAATAAAGAAGTAGGCGAAGAGTTAAAGGAAGGCGATAGCGACTTTAATAACAATCGTCCAGTATAGTTATAGCCTATTTAAAGGCTTGTAAATATTAACCCGGCTTAGCCGTAGCGTATAATTACTAGCTATTTGTAGGTCCCATTTAATAAGAGAAAGTCTTTTCGCACTGCTATAAAAGTCTTCCTACACTGTTAGCAAAAAGGCATATGTATATAACTCCGCCAAATTTAAAGTAAGAGGTATAAGAGTGGGGTCGGAATTTTTGGTGCTTTTTACTCTATAAAACAGTATTTAGAGGAATTTTTATCTAGCCTCTAGCGTCTTTCTAAAACTAAATATTAAAAAGAAATAAATTTTATCCAAATTTTTACCTTTTAGTCTTAACTCTCTGCCGAGTCACGTTGCGATGTGGTCGTGGGCGCTATATTATAGAGAAAAAAATAAGAAAAAATGCAATACTACTCTTACTTACCTAAGCTTTTATTTGGATAAGTTACACCTAGTTTCATTTTTTACTACAGTGTAGAAAGACTTTTATGGCAGTGCGAAAAGACGTTCTCTTTAATAATCCTCAAATAAATTATTACTATTATAAATCTATCTTTTCAAATAATTAATAAATATTTCTTTATTAGCGCTATACTTCCTCCCCCTACGTACTTCGTATAACGGTTAAGAAAAAGCTTACACCCTATACTTTATTTAATACGATATTATTAATAGATCCTTTATAAAAGGATATTTAGAATATAATTAATCGTTAAAGTCTACTTATTAATATAATATTAGATAGCCGTTATTATTAATTACTTTAGTATAATATTAATAGTATTCAACGCCTAAATATTACTACTAATCCGCCCAGTATATTTAGTAGTGGTTAATTTATACTATTTAACGGTAAAAATTAAATAAATAAAAGAAATAAAACAAGTATTAAAAAACGTTAAATAATTATTAAAGAACGAATATAGGAATATATTTATTTACCCCCTAGATTATTATCCTTAGATATAGAGAAAATTATAGGAGGCTACTAATTAAAACCGCTATAAAATTATAATAATATTAGAATAACGTTATTTACTTCTAATATTTTAATTACCCAATCTTAAAATTCGATTACAAAAAGTAGTATAATAGCGCTACAAAGAAAATAGGTAGAAGACGTTAAAGAAATATTAGGCCTAAATTTCCTAAATATAATTATTTATAAGCTAATTAATTAAGGGGCCGGTTAGAGACGAAATGGGCCTAACGAATTCGCTTTCGCTATTATTAGCGTTAGGATAATTATTATCGGAATTAACATTAATTTTTTCCTTATTTAATATAAATTCGTCTTCGTTAATTTTAAACCGTTAAGATAAAGTCTTTATTCCGCCACACTTACTTCTAGCGGCCGAAATAGGGCCGAAAATAGGATTAATAAATATAATAAATATTTTAAAATAAATTAATTAATTTATAACTTATATATTTTTAATTTAGGGATAAATTAATAACGGAATTTTAATAGGAATTAAAAGGGATTTACATTATTTATAATAGCGTTAAAATGAGAAAGGATAAATTCGAACGTAGTATTAATATTAATAGAAGTATTTTCAATATTTTTTATACGAATATTAATTTCGCTAAAACGATTATCGAATATAGTAAATTAGGAGTCGATTTTAATTATTAACGCTTTTATAATACGAAGGGCTTTATTTATAATAATACGTAAAAATATAATATTATAGTAAATAATATTAATGTTTATATTATAATTACCGGCGTCGGTTTTAAACTTCCGCTTTTTCGAAGCGATAAAGGGGTTAAAGATTTTTATAATATTATTTTAATTGTTATTAAGAGCCGAAACAACATTATCGGTATTTTCGACTTCGGTAATTATATATTATACGGAAGTTGTTTTAGCGAAGGCATCGGATAGAGGAGAAAGTACCGGAATATTGGCGGGAGTATAACGAATTTCAAATATAGCTTTAACGAAAGTACGAACAATATTAATATAACGATTATCCGCATATATTTTAAAATATTTACTATATTTATAACGCTTATAAGTAGTATACGGCTTAATTAATATACAATTAATAACGGCCTTTAATACGATATTAAATTAGAATAATAATAGAATTTATAAGGATTAATAAAGTAGCGAATTTTATTATAAATAGAATAAAACGATATATAATTATAGAATGCGCACGGAACTATATAGTAAAATATTTTAATATATTAAAAATATTAAATATTGTATATTAGGGAGCGGAAATAGGCCGTAACGGCTTTGTATTTTTTAATATTATTGGCCTTAATTTTTTTAAAGAGGTTGTTTTTAATTACGGCGCGGGTAGCGGCCCTAACCTTTTAACTAGAAGGAGTATAAAATATAGCCGGGGTCGATGTAGTAGTTTTAAATTTATTACTTAAAGTTTTAGTAACTTTTATTTTAGGAATTTTAGCCTTATTATTAGACGGGCTAATATCCTTATTGGAAAATATTGCGGCGAAGTTGTAAATACGTTGAAGTAGCGTAGGTAGGCCGGGTATAGAAGGATTATAGGTAAACGGCGGAAAGAAAATTAAGAAGTATAAAAGGGAAAAAAGGAAGAAGGTTTAGAAGGAGGGAGGAGCGATAAACGGGAATTTATAAAGTAGGCGTAGGGTATTATAATTATATATAATTAAATTAGAATAAAATAGCGCGCTTTAATACGGTTAAAAGCGGTAGTAGGTAGTAGAAAAAGGGGATAAGGCTAATAGGGGATAATATTATAGGTATATAATTATTTAAGTTTATTAATTAGGGTAGAAGGGGAGATAGGAAGGGGGTAGGGGGCCGGGGGGATTGTACGGCGGGAATTTATAATTATAGCCTTTGGAGGGTAGTAAAGCTATTTAGAGTAGGAGATAAATAGGGAAGGTAATAGCGCTATAGTACGATTATTATAATAGCGAAGTAAGGGGTTTTTACCAGGCCGTAAGGTACGGTTTTTCCCCCTGATTACGAATGGAAGTAGCACCGTATGCCCACTAGGTAGACTAAGTAATAGTTAGCGTATATAAGACTAATAATAATAATATAACCACCTAATCTGGCCTATTTTAAATATAAGGGTATTATAGCCGAAATTTATAACATACTTTTAAATATTTTTTTAACCCCTAAACTATATATTAAATATAATTGTACTATTCGGTATTAATTATTTCTAGTTAATTAAATAATATTACCCTCCCTATTTTCTTACTTTAATAATTATACTTTAACCGACTACGTTAAATAGTTTATTATAGTACTTTTATTATTTATAGTTTAATTTCGTAAAGACTATATTGAATATTATATATAAAAAGTATAGAAGTTTATTATTTAACTAGATTGTAGAAACGAAGAAAATAAAGATAAAATAATATTTAAATTAGATATTAGATTATTAATTTATTTCGCTAGGGCTTTAATAACTATAGCCTAAAGTAATTATATAAAATAGTGTTTCCTTGAGCAGAGCCGGATTATGCTCACGGAAGACTGTTAAACACCCATTTTGCCCAAGCTAGGAGATTTTATATTTATTTTTATATTTATTTTTATAATATTTTCTTTTTGTTTTTATTTATATTAATTTTCTTTATATTATTATTTTATTTTATTCTTATTTTTATTCATTCGCTTTATATCTTTATTTTATTTTATTTTCATTTGTATTTTACTTTGTTTATATCTTTATTCTATTTTATTTTTCTTTCTTTTCTTTTTTTCTTTATTTCATTTTATTTTTATTTTTATATTTATATTTATTTTTAATTTTTTAGTTATTTATACTTTTTTTTTTTTTTTCTAAAAAAAAAAAACGACCCCGAAACCGGAAACGCCGATTTCTGGTCAGGAAGTGCTCCAAAACGAAAACCGATAACGGCAATCGATTTAGGAGGGTTATTTACCCCTTCTGCAATATCCTACGACGATTGTAGCGATAGTATTGAGCTATTGCTACCGATAACGATTAATAGAAGTACGAATAGGTTTGAAAATAATATTTACAACCCCTTCGGAAGTATTTTAAAATATAATAACCCCGATACCGTATTTATTATAAAGATTTCAGAAAAAATAGAGGTAGATAATAAAATTATAAAGAAATTTATTATTATAACGAATAAAATTATAAATTATACTATTATAATAACCGACGACCGTCGCTAAGTTCGAAAATTCTTTTTCGAATTTACGAAAATTTTTATAAAAAAAAGTAGGTTTAAAATACTTAAAGTAAATAAAGTTATCGAAGCCTAATTTATTATTAAGAAGGATTTTAATAATTTAAAGAAATTTATTTCGAAGGAAATAAAAAAAGACGTTTAAAAAGCGCCGAAGAAATAGGTTAATATTATTCGGAAATCGTTAAATAAAGTCAACGCTACCTTCTATTATTTATTTACTATTATTATTAAAAAATTTATCCCCTCTAATTACGAATATTAATTTATTATTAAGGGGGCCTAAATTACCGCCGAATTTACTATACGTTTGAATAATAATATAAAATAGGCTATTAAAAATATTTTAAAGGAAAATCCGTATAAAGTAATCCGCGTAGTTATTAAAATAGTAATAAACGGAAATTACGTAATTATTTTTAACGAATTAATTAAAGATTAATATTAGAAATATTAAATTTAGGTTAAAATTTTTTTTTGAAAAAAAGCTATTATATTTTTAAATACTATAACTATTTTAATTAAAGGAATCTTATAAGTTAATATCGACGTAAAATAATCCGAATTAATTATATAGGAAATAAAGGAGAGGAATAAGGAAGCGGAGATTATTCGGGCTAAACTTTAGAAGAAATACGAAGGGGAAGAGAAAAGAATATTTTTAATAGAAGTCGCGACTACGAAAGTTATAATTTTGTTTTAAAAAAAAATTTTTTTTTTAAAATAATAGCGTATACGTCTATAAATTATTTTAAATTATAATTTCTACTTAATAATATTTTAAATATTAGTATTTTAAATATACGGCGAGATTTTATTATTAAAAGGATATTTATAACTATTATAATAAAATTAAATACGAAGGGCTATATATAGGAGAAAAGAATTAACCTTCGAATAAAGATAATTCTTTAATTTTTTATAAATTATATAGGAAATTAGGGTATTTCGCCTTTAATAAAAAGAGATATCTATTTATAAGAGCGGCCTATACGAAAATATTAATTAATTATATTAAAAAGCTTTATAACTTTATTATTTATAAAGGATTAATTAAATTAGTATTAGACCTAACGATAAAAATAGAGGAGGACGTTATAATTTCTAACGCCCTTTTTAATTCCCGTTTAATTACGATTTTAAAAAGATTATTTATAAGAAGAGGAAAAAGAGGCCGCCCTAAGAAGATTAAAGGCGGTTCTTAATTGAAATTTATAAATATAAACCTAATAAACGTTTATACCTGCTTTTAGAATATAAATAACCGTATTTATATTAATTTTATTACTATTATACCTTTAATTATTACCATTACTTCTAAAGAAATAATACTTTCCTAACCTATTATTAAATTAAAAGGAAGCCTCTTATAAGGTAACTAATAATTTAATTAAAAATATTCTATTAGAATATAGGGAAATTGTACGAAAGAGGGAAAATATTATTCGAATAGGAGGAAACCTATAATATTATAATAATTTAAGAGTTGAATAAGAATTTGAATAAGGATATTTATTAATTAACGGGCGGTAAATATTATAGTATTAATTATTTAAAAAAGGGTAAAATAATAATTTACGTAAATAAGAAATAGCATTTAAAGGATTTAAATTTCTAGGTTAGGAAAGATTAGGCCGCGGCAATATTAAAGAATTTATAAGAATTAATAATTATTTACTTTATTTATTCCCCTATCTTCTTTTAAAGTACGTTATAATATTAATAGGGGTTTCCCCTTTTCGAACTCTTCGAAGAGAGACCTTCGGCTAATTAATATATAGCTATAGGAAATTATAATTTCTATTACCCTAATTAGGATTTAGAAAATAAGATTAATTTAGGTATTATAAGGTTATTTACGTAGGTACGGTAATAAAAATTTAATTTCGTTACCCCCCGTAGGGAATTAATAAAGTTCGAAAACGCAATTAGAAGAGAAAAAAATAGAATAATTAATTATATATAAATTTTATAGGGTATCGAAGCCGGATATTGGGGAATATAATAGTACGGGTAAATGGGTTCGGATTATTACCTTTAAAAAGTTTAAGTTTAAATAGGAAAAAGAAATAAGAAAGTGGAAGTAGAGGAAAGGTTTAATTAAAATTTAATAAACGCGGAAAAGGTACGGGAAACGGCGGAAAAATAAATTTCGGTCCTAAAAGGGATTAAAACGGTAAAGGAATTCGAATTAGGATTTAATAAATTTAATAGCGAATTCGTTAATATTATAAAAGAATTCGTCCTATATTGAAAGAAAAGTTAGGGAAAATAAGCGGACTAATAAAATTTAAAATATAAAATAGTAATAAAGGAGGTATAAGGGAAATAGTAAATATAATTTAGGAATTAGACGCCTTTAAATTAGAAAGAATTTAGAGAAGCGGTAATAAAAAAGAAGAAATTTATTACGAAGATTTAGAAAATAAAATAGTATAATTATATTATAAATATATTAAAAGACCTAAATAAATTTTAATTATTAGAAAGGTAAATTAAAATATAAAATTATTATTTAATAGATTTATTAAAATTATTACCCTTTAAATAAAATGAGTAGGCGAACGAAATTGAAAATTATAATAGTAAAGTAAATATTTTTACTAATTATTTCTTCCCGAAAGTAGAAATTCTAACGGACTATTTACTAAATTAGATTTAATTATTAAATAGTAATACCCCGGTATCTATTAATAATTTAATTACTAAAAAAGATATCCGGGAAGTCCTTTTAAAAATAGCGCTAAATAAAGTACCGGGTATCGATTAATTTTTAAATAAATTTTTAAAAATATATAGGGAATTGTTTAAGTAAGTAATAGCGGTTTTCGCTATAACGAACCTCTAGTTCGGATATTTCCCCTAATAGTTTAAAAATACGAAAATAATTATTTTTAAAAAATTTAGAAAAAGTATTGAATAATAAAAATTAGCCGGGGTATAAAAGTTTATATTGCTTTTAAATAATATTAGAAAAATCTTCGAAGCCTTCGTAGTAAAGAGGTTAATGTAGGTAGTAGAAGAATATAATCTCCTCCTAGAGGGTTAAATAAGTAATTAAATAGGCCGTTTAACCGAATTCGCTATTTAAATAGTTACCGATATAATTTATATAATATAAAAGTTTAAAGCTATAATATCTTTTATACTCTTCGATTTAAAGGGCGTATTTAATAGAATTAATTATAAATAATTCTTATATATACTATAAGAAATATAATTCCTAAAATAGATCTTTTAATAGGTTAATAGTTTCGTTACTGGAAAAAAAGGTTCTCTTTTTTTTAACGATAAAATTTCTTAATTTTATAATATTATAATAGGCGTACTATAAGGCTTCCCCCTTTTATTAATCCTTTTTATTCTCTTTATTACTTTATTATATTATAAGTTAATTACTATTTAAAATACAATTACTATCGGTTTCGCTAATAATATTAATATTATTATAATAATTAAAATTATTAAGGAAAATTATCGGACGCTTTAAGCGGTATAGGATATTTATTTGGGTTAAATAATTAAGAGAGGAATAAAATTCGAAGTAAGTAAAACGGAACTTATATATTTTATATAAACGAAGGAATTAAAAACGGAAATTCTCTAAATTAGAGGAATTGTATTTAAATTAATAAAATCGATTAAATTCCTTAAGGTTTAATTAAATTAGAAATTTAATTACTAAATATACGTAGAAGTAGTAAAAAAGAAGATAATTACGTAAATGAATATATTAATATAATTAGTAGCGAAGATTTAAAGTTATTTTTTTATATAAACGAGGGAAATTTATATTAAGTATATTCGGAGCGTAATTATATATAGAGTATTAATTTTCTACTAACTGACCGAAATTTATAATAAATTACGAAGGATAATAATTAGATTAATTAAATATTAAATTAAATATTTAAAAATTATTATTAGGGCGTATAAAATTATATTAATAAAGAATTTAAAAATGGAATTTTTTTGTCCGTTGTTCGACTTCTATTTTAATAAATAGGTTAGGGCCTTCGAAGAAAGGTTTACTCGTATAAATTAAATAGGGTTCGTCCGAAGGATTATAATTTAAATAATTAACTATATTTAAATAAGGAGAATGAGAGGTTGGCTATTTGTTAATAAATTAGAAAATAGTACTGCTAAAATTAAATAGATTAAAGAATAAATACCGATAAAAGAACTTTTAATAATTATAATAAGTCCGCCCCTAGTAATAGGGGCGCCGCCGCCTCCGTTATAAATACTAGAATTAACCGCTATAAATTATAAAAGGTAATTAGAAGAAGTAATAATAAGAGAATAAATATTGTACTATAATTATTAATTAATAATAATAATAATTAAATTAGGCTAATAATACGAATTTACTATCGCCGACCTCAACCCGAAATTTAATAATAATATTATAAAACGGTATACAATTGGTATAAAACGAAAAAGGAAGAAAGCCTAATAATTAAAAGACGACGATGAATAATATTTATTATTTAAAGCGAAAAATTCCCTTCTTACTTAAGTAAGGATAGAAATTATAGGCTTTTAATCTTTCCTCTTCCGGAGGAAGGTTCTAGATATTATAATATTAATTTATTTTTATAGAATAAATAAAGAAACTTTTATATATATTATCCTAGATTATTTATAGATAGCCGACTATTAAATAATAGTAATCGATTAGCTATAAACGAAAGAAGAGCTCTAAATTTATTTGGACGATAGAATCCGAATTAAGAAAATCCTTTTATAAATATTACGGCTTAGTAAGTTAAATAAATACCGTTTAATAATTAAATTAGAGGGAGAATAATATAATAAATTCGTATAATATTCGTAAATACGTTCGATTATAATATTAGAATAAAAGAGTACGGGAAAAATAGGAAGAAGAGGAATTAAATTATACTAATTATAATAGTTATTTAACTACGAAGGCGGTACCGAAATAATTAATTAACGTTCTTCGCGGGCGAAGAGTTTGCAGAATATATTAAATATTAATTCTTAGTTCTTAATAACCTTACGGCGTTATTGAACTTAATTTTCGTTAGCCGGAAGGGGGCCGATAAGGTTATTGATTACTATTAGGGAATTAATATTAATATTTCCTCTATTAGAATTAAAAATAGGAACGGAAGGACGATTAATTAAAAATATTTTATAATATCCTTTATATTAATAATTTTCGACCTTTATATTCTAATAGTAAAGAAGGATATTAAGATTGTATAAGAGATTGTCTATAGTTAGGCGCTTATGTACGTTTTTAAAGAAATCGATATAAATATTATAAAAACGACGAATTAAGGGATTAAAATTGTTTTAAGAGCGGGATAAAGTAATAATTATAATTTAAATAATATTATATTTATTATAATAATTTAATAGAATATTTAATATATATTTTATATTAATAATAGGATAAGTAGTATTCTATTTACCGGCGTTTCGAAGAACGTTAGAAAAGAAAACGAAAAGAAGACCGTAGGAGGAAATTTATTTTTAATATTAATATAGTAAATATATTCTACGAGGAGCGCACGAAATGTAGCTATATTAAAGGATAGGGTATTATAAATATAATTAGTAAATTTTAAATTATAATAGAGGTAGGGACTATAATAGATAGCGTTAATTAATATAGTTAATAAAAAGGAAGGGAGGCGAATATAAGGATAAAGAAGATTTATTAGCCGGAAGGAAAGTTAAAGGTAGGGTTAGAAATTAATATTTAAATAAGAGATTAGAATTCGAACGCCGGGGTAGAAAAGGGCGTAAGGGAATAAAGGAATTTAAAGGATAAGGAATCTATTATACGGACGAAGTTAATATTACGCTTAATAGTATTACAATTAATACGAATTGTAAAATTTAAAGGATTAAATATACGGCCGGGAAGATAATTGGGAATACGGCTAATAGAAGAAAACGTTATTTTAAAAGCTAATTAAATAAAGAAGAAGGGGAAATTCGAAAGATAATAACGGGGAAGAATTTTTATAGAAGGAAAAAAAGGGCCTTTACGCTTATATAAACTTTAATAAAGTTGTAGGAGTTTAAGGGATAATAATAAAACGGGAGTAAGAGTAAACGATAAAGAAGGGATAATTATTATAGGCGGTTTAAAAAGAAGGAGTAGCGTACGAAAATAGTATTTTAATTGTTCTAATATTGGATTGAAGGCGGTAGAAGGGAAATAGTTTATTTATTAAAGCGGTAGGTAAATATTGTTATAAATAGAATTGAAATAGAGTAGGCGTAATTTATTCGCGACCGAAAGGAGTTAGCGGTTTTCATCCGACGGCGCTTATTACCGTACAGTTTCTTCTAGAAAATTAGGAGAAGTACCCTATACTAATAAGGCGCTATAGATAAATAATATAGGGAATAAGATTATTATTATTATTATTATTTTTTCTTTTCTTTTTCTTTTTCGTTTTCGTTTTCTTTTTCGTTTTCTTTTTTTTTCTTTTTCCCTTTTTTTCTTCTTTTCTTCTTTTTCTTTTTAGTTTTATTTTCTTTTTTACTTTTTATTTATTTTATTTTTTATCTCCATTATTTATTTATTTTATTATATTTATATTCTTATATTTATTTTTTATTTTTATTCTTATTCTTATTTTGATTTTTAATTTTAATTTTAATTTTTATTTTAATTTTATTTTTATTTTTATTTTTCATTTTTTTATATTTGCCAGCCGGTAGGGAGTTGCTGGCCGGTAGGGAGTTGCCGGTAGGCAGGGAATTCCCGGCAGGCAAAAAAACTTAGTCGTTTTTAGTTTTCTGCTATCTAAAATCTAAGAAAAACGCTTCTTTTCGATTTTTCTCAACAACCAAGCATCGGTAAAAGATATAACAGGTAACAAAATAACCGCCTAATCGAGGCGATTATTTTGGTAATCTTTGTTTTTTAATGCATTTCCTAAAAGTGGCTTTTTTTCATTGAAATAGAAAAGTATTTCGCATTTTTACTAGGATCCACCCTTCCAGCCAATTAATCGAATGCGAAACACAGTTGCGAAACACAGTGCGAAAAAACGCACGGATCAATATGTCGTCCGTGTTTACGCATTCGCAGCGTCTAAACAGAAACACCACGCCGCGCTGCGTCGATGGGCCTACGGACCGCGACCTTTGATGCGGATTTTCCGTTCTGTAACACCTTTAGTGCCGTAGGCCACCATCTCCTTCCTTGGGCATGGTGTTTCAATTATTTTTATATTAAGTAATGAATTTGTTATTGCTAATTATATTTAATATACCGTTAAATTACTTCGGTTTATTAAAGACGTTATAAAAGGATATTTCCTATATTAATAATATAAATATATTAATATTACTTAGGCGATTTAGAATTAGGGTTGCCGAATAAATAAAACGAGTGGCCGTAGGGATCTTCTTAATAGTGTGGGAAATAATAGAATTTATATTCTTAGCGAATTAAACCTCCGTCGTTTATAATAACCGATTAGAATTTAATATTTTTAATAAATATAATACTTACGTAAATAGTATATACCTTGTACTTTTTAATATATTTATAGAGGATTAGCGATTAGTATATTTTATTTATATTAGAATTAAAAATTATTATTCCTATTAGAATAAAAGTTTATTAGGAGGGATTGCCTGGAGGTCTGCGGGCATTATTATTTAATTCGGTATATATATTGTCGATATCGTCGAAGTTGTTAAATTCTAATAGGTCTAATAGGTTTGAATCGGTATTGTTATTAGCGTCCGCTTAACCCGGCGTAAGAGTAATTATAATTTTATTTTATAAAATATACTTATTATAATTACGAGTTAGTTCGACCTTCTTAATTATCGCTTTATCTTTAGAAATTTAACGTTTAATAATAGTATAATATACGGTAATAATAATAATTTTGGCCGTATTAGAATATTAGCGGTACTATATGTAAATATATATAAAATTATTAAAGGTTTTTTAAATTAGCGTTTTTACCCGCCGATCGTTTCCTTCCCTTATTTAATTAGGATTTTAAATTAGACGTAAAAATCGAGGTCGGGGAAGGATTCCCGAAGTTCGTCAAAAGTTTAGATAACTAAATTAAATAGTAAAATTAATATATTAAAATATATTTAAATAAATTACTTTTAGGAGTATATCTTCTATAGCCGTAAATATTCTATTTAAAGTATAGTATTATAAATAACGGTCTTCCCTATACTAATTTCGTTTGTAAATATAGTACCCTTTAGGGGGGAGTAAAATATATAATAAATAATATATATATTTAATAATAAATTAATACGGAATAAATTTTACTCCTGTTAAAATAGGTAATAAATTAATTATAATTAAAGTAAAATATATTTATTAGTAATTTAATATAGGAGGAAATTCTATTTATTTTTCCCTTTAAAATCCTAATTAATTTAATCGTACGTCGATTTAAATTTATTATAATCGAATACCGGCGGGTCGCTTTCTTTGCTTATAAGATTTTCAACCGTCTTCCTAAATATACGAATCCTCTTAACGACTAATTCCCCGTTAAAAATATAATCGGATAGGGGATATCGTTTAAAAATTAATAATTTAATTATTGTACTATTAGCAATTTCGTTCTTAATATAGGACCGGGTAGCCTCCTAATCCGACTTGGGGTCCTATATTAATTAAACGATATATTTAATTATATTATTCGAATTCGATATATATTTGAAAATTAGGGCATTATCCTTATAGAAGAGGGGGAAGGAAGTAGTATCGACGTACAATCTAATTATTATTATTTTTATTTACCGATTTTATAAATCGTTTAATAAATTTATTAGTAACCTATAATTTAAATAAGGGGACGGGTCCTCTCTAAAATTAATTGAATTATATTTTCCTAATACGTCCTTAAAATTAATATTATTCTTTAGGCTATAAACTAGAGTATTCGATATTATAAAGGTATTAAATTAGTAAATATAACGGGCCTAGCGGTCGAAATACCCGAAGGCTTTAAATTCATCCTAATTTAATTTACGGAATTAATAATCTTTCTCTTACTACTTCTCTTACTAAATTAAAATATACTTTTTAAACGATATAGACGTAATATCTAATTAAATTTTTACAACTTATTCCGCCGCCTTAGCCGGCGCGAAATTAACATTTACCGAAATTATAAATACTTATAGCCCGTTAATCGGAATATTACCGCTTTTAATCGTATACGTAGAATTTAGGGTAATTTTACCCTACTTTCTATATAAAAAGAAAATAAGAATTTATAATATTTTAAATTAATTATTAACGTAGTAACTTCTACGAATATAAATACTCTCTTTTATAACGTTTTATTAATAACGTGGCGGGTCTTAATAGCGGAATAATATAAATATTTTATATAAAATTAAAAAGAAATTAGTAATAATAGTTTTATATAAATAAATATCGTTAGCGGCGACTTTAGGCGTAGGGGGGTCGAAGTTACTATTGTGGATTATTACGGCCCGGGTTAGTAGGGATTTAAAGGGCGTATTAGAAATTCCCTTTATAATATACATAATATTAGAATTATTAAAATTATTAATAGTTTTTATATATAGTTTTTAATACGATTCTGGAAATTTAACGCTATTCTAATTTTTAGCGGGATTTAGCTTCTTAAAGTTAGTTAAGGGCCCGAACTAATTAACTACTACTTTTTATTAATATATATCTATTAGAAGGGTTTTAATAAGTTAAGTATTTTAGGTACTACCCTAATTTCGGGTAATAAATATTATTTAATAAAATTAAGGTATATTTTATTTTAATTAGAATAAATAGGATAATAATAATAGTCTTATTCCCTATACTATTTATCTATAGCGCCTTATTAGTATGGGGTACTTCTCCTAGTTCTCTAGAGGAAACCGTGCGGCGATAAACGCTGTCGGATAAAAACCGCTAGCTCCTTTCGGTTACGAATAAATTACGCCTATTCTGTTTCGATTCTATCTATAGTAGTACTTACCCACCGCTTTAGCAAATAAATTACTTCCCCTCTACCGCCTTCGATTTAATATTAAAATAATCGAAATACCGTTCTCGTATACTATTCCTTCTTCCTAAACCGCCTATAACAATCGTCCTTTCCCTATCGTTTACTTTTATTCCCACCTCGTTATTATCCCCTAAATTCCTATAATTCTACTAAAATTTATATAAGTATAAAGGCCCCTTCTTTCTTTTTATATAAGAATTCCTCTCCGCTGCCATCTTTTAAATTTTCTTTTTTGCCTTATTTAACCAATTTTTAAAATAGTATCCTCTTCTATTAATTTTATTCCCGACCGTTTTTCCGGCCGTATATCTAACCCCCTAGGCCTCGTAATTCGTATTAATTATAGTACTATTAAGCGTAATATCGACCTCGTCCGTATAATAGATTCCCTATCTTTTTAATTCTCTTATTCCCTTACGCCCCCTTCTTTTCTAGCGCCCAAGCTTTAAACTTTTATCCGGGTATTAATTTCTAACCCCGCCTTTAACTTTCTTCCCGGCCGGTAAATTTCTTTTATTTTTATATTTACTTCCTCTTCTCCCCGTTAATTATATTAATTAACGCTATCCGTCGCGTTCTTTACTTCTATTATAGCCTAAAATTTACCAATTATATTTATAATACCCTATTCTTTAATATAATTATATTCCGTATATTCTTTGCGGAATATACTTATTATATTAATATTAAAAATAAATTTCCTCCCGCGGTTTTCTTTTCGTTTTCTTCTTTAATATTCTTCGAAACGCCGGTAAATAAAATATTATTTATCCTATTATTAATATAAAATATATATTAAATATTCCGTTAGGTTATTATAATAAATATAATACCGTTTAAATTGCGGTTATTACTTTATCCCGCTCTTAGAATAATATTAGTCCTTTAATTCGTTATTTCCGCAATATTTATATCGACTTCTTTAAGGACGTATATAAATATTTAATTACGGATAATCTCCTATATAATTCTAACGTCCTTCCTCGTTATTAGAATATAAAAATCGAAGATTATTAGTATAAAGGATATTACGAAATATTTTTAGCCGATCGCCCCTCTATTCCTATTTTCGGTTCTAATAGAAGAAATATTAATACTAATTCTCCAATAGTAATTAATAGCCCTATCGGCCCCCCCCCCCCGCTAACGAAAATTAGGTTTAATAGCGTTATAAAATTATTAAGAATTAGGAATTAATATTTAATATATTTTACGAATTCTTTACTTACGAAAAACGTTAATTAATTATTTTAGTACCGCCTTTATAATTAAATAATTATTATAATTAATATAATTTAATTCCTCCTTTTCTTATTTCTCCCGTACTTTCTTATTCTAGTATTATAATCGAACGTATTTATAAATATTACGCGAATTTATTACATTACTCTCCCTCTAATTCGATTACTAAACGGTATTCGTTCAATTTACTAAATTATAATATTTATAAAAGGATTCTCTTAATTCGGATTTTATTATCTAAATAAATTTAAAATTCTTCTTTCATTTATAGTTAATTAATTACTATTATTTAATAATTGGCTATCCGTAAATAATTTAGGATAATATACGTAAAGGTTTCTTTACCTGTATTATAAAATAAATTAACATTATAATATCTAAAACCTTTTTCTAGAAAAAGAAGTACCGGAAGCCTATAATTTCTATCTTTACTTAAATAAGAAGGGAATTCTTCGCTTTAAATAATAAATACTATTCGTTATTGTCTTTTGGTTATTAAACTTTCTTTTTTTTTCGTTTTATACCGACTATATACCGTTTTATAATATTATTACTAAATTTTGGATTAAAGTCGGCGATAGTAAATTCGTATTATCAGCTTAATTTAATTATTACCGCTACTAATTAATAATTATAGTACGATATTTATTCTTTTATTATTACTTTTTCTAATTACCTTTTACTGTCTATAGTAATTAGTTTTAATATTTATAATAGGGGCGGCGGCGCCCCCGTTACCGGGGGTAGATTTATTACGATCGTTAGAAATTTCTCTATCGATATCTATTTTTCAATTTACTTAATTTTAGCGGTATTACCTTTTAATCTATTAATAAATAGCCGACCTCTTATTCTCCTTATTTAAATACAATTAACTATTTAAACTATAGTCCTTCGGACGAACCCTATTTAATTTATACGGGTAAACCTTTTTTCGAAAGCTTTAACCTATTTATTAAAGTAGAAATTAAACGGTGGATAAAAGGTTTCTATCTTTAGGTTCTTTATTAATATAATTTTATACGCCCCGACGATAATTTTTAAATATTTAATTTAGTATTTAACTAATTTAATCGCTATCCTTCGTAATTTACTATAAATTTCAGTCGATTAATAGAAAATTAATACTCTATATATAATTGCGCTTTAAATATATTTAATATAAATTTCCCTCGTTTATATAAAAAAATAATTTTAAATCTTTATTATTAATTATATTAATATATTTATTTATATAACTATTTTCTTTTTTATTACCTTTACCTATATTCGGTAATTAAATTTCCGATTTAACTAAACCTTAAAGAATTTAATTAATTCTATTAGTTTAAATACGATTCTTCTAATTTAGAGAATTTCTATTCTTAATTCCTTCGTCTATATAAAATATATAAATTCCGTTTTACTTATTTCGAATTTTATTCTTCTCTTAATTACTTAATTTAAATAAATATTCTATATTATTTAGAATGTCCGATAATTTTCTTCGGTAATTTTAATTACTACAATAATATTAATATCGTTAGTAAAGCCGACGGTAATTGTATTTTAAATAGTAATTAATTTACAATATAATAAAGTAATAAAAAGAATAAAAAGGATTAATAAAAGGGGGGAGTTTTATAGTACGCTTATTATAATATTATAAAGTTAAGAGGTTTCGTCGTCGAAGAAAGAGAACCTTTTCTTCTAATAATGAAATTATTAACCTATTAGAAGATTTATTTCGGGAATTATATTTCTTATAACGTATGTAAAAATTACTTATAATTAATTCTATTAAATACGCCCTTTAGATTGAAAAATATAAAAGATATTACAACCTTAAATTTTTATACTATATAGACCGTATTGGTAATTATTCGGACGGCGAATTCGGTTAAATAATTTACCTAGTTACTTATTTAGCCTTCCGGGAAGAAATTATACTCTTCCGCTACTTATATTAACCTCTTTATTATAAAAGCTTCGAAAATTTTTCTAATATTATTTAGAAGCGATATAAGCCGTTATACCCCGGCCAATTTCTATTATTTAGCGCTTTTTCTAATTTTTTTTAAAATAATTACTTTTATATTTTTAAACTGTTAAGGGAAATATCCGAATTGGAGGCTCGCTATAATAAAAACTATTATTACCTATTTAAATAATTTTCCGTATATTTTTAGAAATTTATTTGAAAATTAATTAATACCTAATACTTTATTAAGTATTATCTTTAAAAGGACTTTCTAAATATCTTCTTCGGTAATTAAATTATTAATAAGTACCGAAGTATCGCTATTTAATAAGTAAATCCAATTTAGTAAATAACCCGTCGGAACTTCTACTTTTAAGAAGAAATAATCGGTAAAGATACTTACTTTACTATTATAATTTTCAACTTCGTTCGCCCGCTTATTTTATTTGAAGGGTAATAATTTTAGCGGATTTATTAAATAATAACTTCGTATCCTAACCTACTTCTCTAATAATTAAAATTTATTCGGTTTTTTTAATATATTTATAATATAATTATACTACTTCGCTTTCTAAATCTTTATAATAAATTTTTTTTTTTTATTACCGCTTCTATAAATTCTCTTTAATTTAAAGGCGTCCAATTCCTAAATTAAACCTACTATTTCCATTATACTTCCTTCGTTACTATTTTATATTTTAAATTCTATTAGTCCGCTTATTTTCCCCGACCTTTCTTTTAATATAGGACGAATTCCTCTATAATACTAACGAATTTATTATCGAACCTATTAAATCCTAATTCGAATTCTTTTACCGTTTTAATCCCCTTTAAAATTAATATTCGTTTTTCTACCGCTTCCTATACTTTTTCCGCGTTTATTAAATTCTAATTAAATTTTTCCTCTATTTCCGCTTTCTTATTTCTTTTTCCTATTTGGATTTAGACTTTTTAAAGGTAATAATCTAAATCCGTTTACCCGTACTATTATATTCCCTAATATTTAGCTTTAATACTTTATAAAACTTATATATAATCGATTATTCCGTTTTCCTCTCCTCTAATTATATTTCTAAACTTTATTAATTCTTTACAAGGAATAATAAAATTACATTTCTATTACTATATTTATATAAATAATTTTATAGTATTTAAACTAATCCTATTTTTTAAATCCTGATTAGGGTAATAAAAATTATAATTCCTAATAGTTATATATTAGCTAGCCGAAAGTCTTTCTTCCAAGAATTCGAAGAGGGGAAACCTTTATTAATATTCTAACGTACTTTAAAAGAAAATAAAGGAAGAAATAGAGTAAATAATTATTAATTTTCGTAAATTTTTTAATATTGCTGTAACCTAATCTTTCCTAACCCGGAAATTTAAATCCTTTAAATTCTATTTTTTATTTACGTAAATTATTATTCTACCCTTTTCTAAATAATTAATATTATAATATCTATTACCCTTCGGCTAATAAATATCCTTATTTAAATTCTTACCCAACTCTTAAATTACTATAATATTATAAATCTCCTCTTATTCGAATAACATTTTCCCTTTTTCGTACAATTTCCCTACATTTTAATAGAATATTTTCAATTAAATTATTAATTACCCTATAAAAAGCTTCTTTCTAATCTAACAATAAGCTAGGGGGGTATTATTTCTTTAGAAGTAATAATAATAATTAAAAATATAATAGTAATAGAATTAATATAAATATAATTACTTATATTTTAAAAACGGATATAAATATTTATTAGGCTTATACCTACAAGTTTCGGCCGAAAGCCGCTTCTAATCTTTTTAAAGCGGCCTTTTTTTCCTCTTCCTATAAATAATCTCTTTAAGGTCGTAATTAAACGGGAATTAAAAAGGGCGTTAGGGATTATAATATCCTCTTCTATCTCTATTATTAATTTTAATACTAATTTAACCGGTCTTTTATAAATAATAAAATTATAAAACCTTTTAATATAATCGATAAATACCTTTACATAAATTATTCTTACGAACGGGTATCTCTTTTTATCGAAGGCGAAATATCCCGATTTCCTATATAGCTTATAAAAAATTAGGGAATTATTTTTATTCGAAAAATAATTCTCTTTTCCTATATACGGCCCTTCATATTTAACTTTATTATAACGGTTATAAGCGTCCTCTTAACGATAAAATCTCGCTATATATCTAAAATATTAATATTAAAATACTATTAGGCGGAAATTATAATTTAGAACGGTTTGTATATATATACGTTACTATTTTAGAGGAAAAAGTTCTTTTAAAAGAAAATTACGGCTTTCGCAATTGCGATTTCTATTAAAAATATTTTTTTCTCTTCCCCTTTATATTTCTTCTAAAATTTAACCCGAATAATCTCCGCCTCCTTATTCCTCTTCCTTATTTCTTATATAATTAATTCGGGTTATTTTATATCAATACCAACCTATAGGATTCCTTTAACCAAAACGGCTACAATATTTAAAAATATAATAGCCTCTTTTTTAAAGACCTTCTTAACTTAAATTTAATATTTCTAATATTAATCCCTAATTAATTTATTAAAAATAATTATATAATTTCCGCTTATTACTATTTTAATAATTACGTAGACTACCCTATACAAATTTTCCTTTAAAGTATTTTTAACAATTTATTTTATATTATCGTTCGAATATATAATCAATTTAACGGTAATTTAAGCCCCCTTAATAGTAAATTAGCGTTCGTAATTAGAAGAGATAAATTTCTTAATAATAATAGTAAATAAATAATAAAAGGTAGCGCTAATTTTATCTAGCAATTTCCGAATAATATTAATTTATTTCTTTAACGCTTTTTAAATATCTTTTTTTATTTCCTTTAAAATAAATTTCTTTAAATCGTTAATATCCTTCCTAATAATAAATTAGGCTTTAGCGGCCTTATTTACCTTAAGTATTTTAGACTTATTTTTCTTCGTAAAAGTTTTCGTAAATTTAAAAAGGAATTTCCGAATTTAATAACGGTCGTTAGTCGTTATAGCGGTATAATCTATAATTTTATTCGTTATAATAATAAATTTCTTTATAGTTTTATTATTTTCTTCTATCTTTTCTAAAGTCTTTATAGTAAATATAGCGTCGGGGTCGTTGTATTCTGAAATGCTTCCGAAGGGTTTGTGGACGCTATTTTCGAGCCTACTCGCACCTCTATTAATCGTTATCGGCAGCGACGGCTCAACGTTATCGTTGCAGTCGTCGTAGGATATTGCGGAGGGGGTAATTGACCCTCCTGAGTCGATTGCCGTTGTCGGTTTTCGTTTTAGAGCACTTCTTAACCAGAAATCGGCGTTTCCGGTTTCGGCGTCGTTTTTGAATAAATAGGATAGAAAATAGATTTTATTCCCGTAAAAATTATTATATTAATTCTTACGGGAGTAAAATCTATTATATTATAAATGAAAAATAGAGGTAAATAAAATTTATAATTGTAATCGAAGTATTAATAAAAGTTTAATAGGGTATTATATTTTGTTAATACGGCGAATTCCGGAGTTTTAATACCGGTTACGGAAAGATTTAATCTGTATATTAATATTTGTCCAACGGGTATAGTCTTTTAAAATTTTGCGAATTCCCGGTTTATTATGCTTAATATTTCTAAGTCCCTTTTAATAAAGGAGAAATCTCCGCCGTTTAATTATATTAAAATGTTTAGGATAGTATTATAGACGGTATTTAAATTATAGTATCCTATATAGCTAGGGTACCCTAACGTAATTAATTTCGAATTATTATTAATTATCGCTATAGTATTATTCGTAACCGGGTTATAATATTATTCGAACGGCGGATATTATAGTAGTTATAATTAGTTAATATTAATTAGGATAGTAATATAGGGTATTTTATTAGCCTTATTTTCGATTTACTTAGGAGGCGCTATAGTATATTATTAATAGATTTTATTTTAAGGGGAATTATTAATTTAGTACTACTAATAAAGTCGATAGTTTTAAAATAGATAAGGGTTAGTTAGTTATAAAAGGAGAGGAAAGGTTATAAAAAGAGAGGAGAGGTTGTAAAAAGAAGGAAGGAAGGATTAAAAATAGGAAAAGGGTATAATAATAGTCTTATTCCCTATGCTACTTATCTATAGCGCCTTATTGGCATGGGGTACTTCTCCTAGTTCTCTAGAGGAAACCGTGCGGCGATAAGCGCCGTCGGATAAAAACCGCTAGCTCCTTTCGGTCGCGAGTGAATCGCGCCTGCTCTATCTCAATTCCATCTATAGCGGTACTCACCCACCGCCTCAGCAAACAAGCCACTTCCCCTCTACCGCCTTCGATCCAATACCAGAACAATCGAGACACCGCTCTCGCACGCCGCTCCTTCCTCCCAAACCGCCCATGGCAATCGTCCCTTCCCCATCGTTTGCCCTTACTCCCGCCTCGTCATCATCCCCCAAACTCCCACGACTCCACTAAGGTTTGCACAAGCGTAAGGGCAGGAAAAGGGTATAGTGTATAAATTAATTAATTATATTATATAAATTAATTAACTATATTAAACCTAATTTAAATAGCGTTTATTTAAAAATTGAGTAAATATTCGTTACTAATTACTATAAACTAAATAATTTTATAGTATTAAACCGACAACTAAACGGTAATAACTAGCGAAATTAAAGGAGTAAATCCTTATATACCGGCAAATATATATATAATTAATAAGCGATTAGCTAATTACGCTAAGACTAATTCGGATAGCGTTCGTTTAAAATATTCGTTACTAATTACTATAAATAGTCCTATAATATTAGACCGACGACCGAACGGTAATAGTTAGCGAAATTAAAGGAATAAATCCTTATATACTGGTAAATGTATATATAATTAATAAACGACCTTTATTATACGTAATCTATTTAATTATACGAGCCTAATTTAAATAGCGCTTACTATAAATTAGGGTAGGTTTATATTATTAATTGTTATTAGATTAGGAGGACGGCGTATTTAGTAAATAAATTGATAGTTAGCGCTTTATTTGCCTATTAATTAGAAGTAATTCTAATCGGAATAAAATTTCGCTTATATTTATAAATTTGTAGAATAGCGGGAGGGGAGGTATAATCAAATATTATATAATAATTTTAATAGGAATAAAATTTATTGTTACGCGGAATTTAACAGGTAAATTATATTTATATTAATTAGAAACCGATAAAGCGCTATTTTAAATTTTAAAATATAGGCCTTCGCTAGAATATAGGGGAAGGGTATATTAAATCATATATAATTTAAAATAATTATTAATTAAATTAATTTACTATTATTTTTATTAAAATTGGATATATTACGTATATTATTAATTATAAGAAGATTATTATTTTTAAATTCGGAAAAACTAAAGTATTTTCGGTCTTTTCTATATTCCGGCCGTACTTCTTTATTATTAAACCGCTCTAGTACTCTTACAAATAAGATATATAGGCCTTTTTATTATAAATTTAATATATTAAAATCGGCGGAGTCCGAAGATTTACAGCGCCGGGTTGTAAACCCGTTCTTATAAATTTTATAAACGTAGTTAATAATGTTTTCGTTAATAAATAGATTAATATTTTTACTATTATTAAGTCGCCCGAATTCCGATTTAATTACTTTACGTATAGTTATAATAAAGGGCCTAATAATAAATATTTTAATAAAAGTAAATTTAATATTATAAATAGAATTCTTATAATATTTAATATTGAATATAAAAGAGTAATTAATATATTTTAATATTAAATTAATCTCCTTCTAACTATTATTAATTATAGTATATTATATTAATCCGGACTTTAAAATAATTTTAAATAATATACGGTCGGTTATTTTTAAATATAGTAATTACGAGAAGTAAAGTATTTCGGGCTTATAATTTATATTCTTCCCGTTATAGGAGAAGAGGGGTAGAAAGTTAATTATTTATTAGAAAATATTGTAATTTTTAAATTTAATAGTGCGAATAAGAATAATAAATACCTGGACGGTATATAAATATCGATAAACGTTATAAAATTATATATTTATATAATTATTATTATTAAAATATTTACCGGTATACCCCTCTAAGGTAAATATTTTGGCGTATATATAATTAAATTACGTAGAGAAATAGGATAGGCTATTAACCCGAAAAGTATTTATAATAACCGCCCTTATAATTTTCCTATTTAGAAGACCGGCGTCGAAAAATTTATTATTAATAAAGTTATATATAAAGAAGGCGAGGATTTTAGAGTAGAATATATTATAAAGAAGCCGTAACCCGTAGTAAAATTCGGTTTTTTATTACTTTATATTTTTCGCCCTATTAAGTCCGTAAGTATCTTATTTAATTAAAGGCTAAAAATATTAGAAAATTAAATTAATAAAATTAAATTTAATATAGAAGAAAGTTAGAACGGATATTATTTATTATTTCCAATTATATTCGGATTACGCTTTTAATTAGGCTAATATAATTTTACGGATAAATAATATCGTTTTTAATTATTATAAACGAAAAAGAGCTTATTGCAGAATTATTTTTAATTTATTGTTAATAGGCCGAAGAATAATTTATTATATAAATAATAAATATTAATTAATTTACCTTCGTTTTCGTCGATAGTAGGCGTTTAGAGAATAAAACTTTTAGGTATCCGATAGCGCTTTATTTTAAGGAAGGGATAAGTATATAAACCTTCCTATTTATAAATAATAGGAAATAAAGTTCGTAATTTCTTAATAATAAGAGATTTAATAGCGGGGTAAAATATATATAGCGTTAGGGTAAATGAAAGAATAATTTAACCCGTTTAAAATTAGACGGTAAATCGGAATTAATTTAATTAGAAGGGTCCGGGGATATTAGGACTATTTATTAGTAAATAAATTGTAAGGTTGCGTATAGTATTCTATTAATTAATATTAAAGTTTTATATAATATCGAAATAATTATAATTATTATAGATAACGATATTAGGGGACGGGGAGTCCATTATGCGGACGAGGTCGATACCGCGCTTAGCGGTACCGCGGTTAATGCGAATCGCGAGGCCTAGGGGGTTGGATGTGCGGCCGGGAGGACGGTCGGGAGTGCGGCTAGTAGAAGAGGACGCTATCTTGAGAGCTAGTTAAATAAGGAAGAAGGGGAAGTTTGAAAAGATAGCGGCGGGGAGGAGTTCTTATAGAAGGAAGGAAGGTGCCCTGCGCTTGTATAAACTTTAGTAGAGTTATAGGAGTTTGGGAGATAACGACGAAGCGGGAATAAAGGTAAACAATAGGGAAGGAACGATTACTATAAGCGGTTTAGGAAGAAGGAGTAGTATACGATAGCGGTATTTCGATTATTTTAATATTAAATCGAAGGCGGTAAAAGGGAAGTAACTTATTTATTAAAGCGGTAGGTAAGTATTACTATAAATAGAATTGAAATAGAGTAGGCGCGATTTATTCGCGACCGAAAGGAATTGGCGGTTTTTATCCGACGGCGCTTATCGCCGCACGGTTTCCTCTAAAGAATTAGGAGAAGTACCCTATACTAATAAGGCGCTATAGATAAGTAGTATAGGGAATAAGACTATTATTATTATAGATAACGATAAAATTAAGATTAAATATAATACGTTTAAAATTTTATTAAAAATATTAATTTAATTATAATAAATATTTAAAATCCGAATTAACTATTATAATAGTAGTAAACGTTTTAATAATTGCGATTATCCTACTATACGAAATATAAATATTGAATTTAATTAATATATTTTAAATATATTTCGCAACGCTATTTATATGTAAATAAAGGCCTATAATTTAGAAAAAGAAATCTGAATTACGGAGGGCACGAATATTTATAAGAATTATAAAAATTATATAAATATAAAGTGAAATAAATTCATTATAACGAATTCGGCTTTTATATTTTAATTATTAAGTACGTTAATATAATATTAAACTTTTAAAGAGTAAATATAATTAAAGGGCGTATAATTAAAATTATATTATATTTTGCCGGACGATATTTAAAATTTATTATATACTATATAAATTTTTAATATTATATAGGGCATTGCCCTTAATTATAAAAGAAATATTAAATTTAGTAAATAACGAAAATAGTTTAAAATTATTAGGCTATAGGTCTATAATTTCGGTATTTTCGGGTTCGGGATATTATAATTTAGGGTCTTTGGGTCGGGAATTAGCATTAATAGATTTAGGGTCGGTATTTCTAAGTTTATTTTTATTATTCTTTATTTTTTTAAGTTTGCGTTTTCGGAGGAGAAATATTAATTCACGACTAAATTCCCGACTAAAAGTCTCTACGTTGTACGAATTATTCTTATCCTTAAATTGGATAATAACGCTTTGGCGAAAGAGAATTTCGCGTACGTTTTTATTACGTAAAGAATTAATAAATTCTTTAATATAGGTTTTAAATAACCGATTATTATTTTGAATTACTTTTATTTAATTACGAATAAATTATTTTAATATACCCTTCTTAAAGTAAAGGCGAGACTAATATTCTTTAATTTTATAGGCTAAAGATTAATTAGGGTTATAATTATATTCCAGTAATTTAAAAATAGTTAATAGAATATATAGAACGGGGGTAGGGGTCGGATTCGAAGTATCGAAGTTTAGAATAGGCGAATAGTAAATAAAATTAGTTTAAAGATTAATTAATTCGGATATAAGTTTGGGCGAATTAAATATAAATATAGATTAATTATTAGGTAGAGGCGGAAGGGGCGTTTTATAAAACGAAGGTTCTATTATATCGGGTAAGTCGAATAAATTGGATATAATACTTTAATATATTTTACTTTAATTGAAATCATTTGTTAATTGAATGGTTGGATGTAATAGGGGCGGTTAATTTTATTCTAATTGGAGTAGACTTAGAGGTTGTATTCCGATTAGAGTAAAATCCTCGTACAATTTTTTTGTTACTTTATAGCTGACGGTTAAAAAACGCAAAACCCGCTCAGACCTACTGCTATGGAAAGTGGTAGGTAGGGTCGCGAGTGGGGTTTCGGAAGCCTAGCTGAGTCTGACTGAGACTACGCGGCGTTGACTTGGCGGTCACGGTATTTAATTGGCAAGACCCTAGTATTGTAATTGCTTTTGCGACCGTACGACTGAAATATTCCCTACTTTACGACTATGCGTGTATGATTTGCTTAATTGAATGGGCAAGACCTTAGTGTTGTAATTGCCTTTGCGACCGAAACGTATATTGTTAGGGGAATTTTGGGTAGATGCCCGGATAACCCGCTCCATCTTGGTATACGCTTATTTAAGCGGTCTATACTATATAAGAATACTCCCCAATGAACTTCGTTAAAGTTAATTAGATTATTAATTTATATTATATTAATCTAACGTCTACTTTATTTATACTTTGTAAAGTCGTATGTAAGGTCTTAGGTTAAGGCTTTCGTTAATATTGCCTTACATTTCCTTTAATAATATTATTGCCTATTATTATATACTATTACTCTGTCCAATAACCAATCGTACTCTTTATCTTTTATTATTATTATTATTTATAGTATTACTTATAAAGATTCTCTTCGTATAATAAATAGTACTTTTAATTTAGTTTAAACCGACTTTATTATTCCCTTCTCTTCCTTTTATAAAGGGGGAGATTACATTCCTTACGATAGTCTTAATAACGATTTATTAGATTTATCACTACTTATTCGATTTATTTGAATTAACCTTTTTAATGTAAAACCCTCTTAAATAATATTTTTACCCCTTTCTTTACGCATTTTATTCATCCAAATCTAACGGTTAGCCTTTAAAATAGCCGAGAATAATAGCGAACCTAAATTGGCCTTTATATTTTGGGACGATTAAATTACTTATAAAGTACGTTAAATTTACTAATTCGTTATTGAGTAACTTCAAATTTACTACGAAGAATATTTTACTATAGTAGCCGGTAATTTTATTATTAAAGCCGCGCAACTTTACTTTAAGGAAGACGGCTATATTAAAATTAACGAAAATTAGCCTAAGAAATTCGCTGCTAATAGTTATAATAAAAATTGGGTTATTAATTATAATATAGCCGATAAGGAAATAGTATTCGTCCTATATAAATACCGTAATTTAATTAATAATTATCCGGTCCCAATCTATTAAATTTAATTTTTTAAAAAAGTAAATAGATAATTTATATAGTTGAAGAAGAAGTATTAGTAAATTTTTTACGTAAATTTAAGGAATATACGTAAGAAGGTAAAGGAAACTATAAAAGTAAAAATAAATTAAGTTTAATTATTATTTCCCCCGTCCGTTCCTTATAATATAGGCGAGGATATTATTAATATTACCGCTCGTATACTAATTCCTAAAAGCATTAACGTTTTTTTTATTATTAATTTTCAAAATCCTAATAATTCTAACTTTTCCGATATAATTAAAATAGTTAATACGCCGCCACTCCCGCCGGCTCTTATTAAGGCCTCCGTTATTATAGCTAACGTACTACTTATTTAATCGATTAAAATTTACGTTCGTCCGCTTTCGCCTATTAAATTTATTGTTTCCTAAATAAGTTTAATAGTAGATACCGCTACCGCCCTTACCGAGAAATTTACTACTAATCCCGTTACGAAGGCTTTTATAAATATAATACAAATAGAAACGTTAATTCAATTTGCGTAGAAATAATAGTAAAACTATATAAATTAATTACTAGAACCTACTATAGTTAATAAATTTCCCGTTTATTTCGTCAATCTTATTTAAAATATTTTACGCTTTATTAAAAATAACGTAAAATTAAGGTTTAGCCTTACGGCTTTTATAACTACGCGGCGGTATCCTAGTTAATTTTCCGATAATATAATAATAAATTGGCCTTAGCGCTTTAATATTATTAGTTTTACCGTTAATTTTATTATAATTGGCGTTAGGGACCCCTAGGACGTTATTAACCTTATAAATCGTATGAAAAATCTTCGGATCGATTATATTAATTATTAATTATTAATTACTAATCCTAATTATTTATTTATTTATATACGTATTAATAATTTTCTACTAATTATAGGATATTATAACCTAATTTTTAAAAGTATTAATAATAATAATAATAATAATAATAATAGTCTTATTCCTTATACTACTTATCTATAGCGCTTTATTAGTATGGGGTATTTCTCCTAGTTCTCTAGAAGAAACTGTACGGCGATAAGCGCCGTCGGATGAAAACCGCCAGGTCCTTTCGATTGCGAATAAATTACGCCTACTCCATTTCGATTTTATTTATAGCGGTACTTACCTACCGCCTTAGTAAATAAGCCACTTCCCCTCTACTACCTTTAATCCAATATTAAAATAATTGAAATACTATTCTTGTACGCCGCTCCTTCCTCCTAAACCGCCTATAATAATTATCCCTTCCTTATCGTTTACTTTTATTCCCGCCTTATCGTTATCCCTTAAACTCCTATAATTCTACTAAAATTTATATAAGTACAAAAGCCCCTTTTTTCCCTTTATATAAAAATTCTTCCCCGCTACTATCTTTCGAATTTCCTTTTCTTCTTTATTTAACTAATTTTTAAAATAACGTTTTCTTCTACTAGCCGTACTTTTAACTATTTTCCCAACTATACTTCTAACCCTTTAAGCTTTATAATTTATATTAATTATAATATTGCTAAACGTAATATCGATTTCGTTTGTATAATAAATTCCCTATCCCTTAAATTCCCCCGCTCCCTTACGCCTCTTTCTACCCCTACGCCTAAATTCTAATCCTTTATCCGTATATTAATTTTTAACCCCGCCTTTAACCTTCTTTCCGGCCGATAAATCTTTTTTATCCTTATATTCGCTTCCTTTCCTTCTTACTAACTATATTAACTAATATTATCTATCGTATTCCCTACTTCTACTACAATTTAAAATTTACTAATTACATTTATAGTACTCCGTCCCTTAATATAATTATATTTCGTATACTCTTCGTAGAATATATTTACTATATTAATATTAAAAATAAATTTCCTCCCGTAGTCTTTTTCGTTTTCTTTTCTAATATTCTTCGAAACGCCGGCAAATAGAGTATTATTTATCCTATTACTAATATAAAATATATATTAAATATTCCGTTAAATTATTATAATAAATATAACGCCGTTTAAATTATAATTATTACTTTATCCCGCTCTTAAAACAATTTTAATCCCTTAATTCGTCGTCTTTATAATATTTATATCGACTTCCTTAAGAACGTACGTAAGCGCCTAATTACAGATAATCTCCCGTACAACCCTAGTATCCTTCTTCGCTATTAAAATATAAAAGTCGAAAATTATTAACGTAAAGGATATTATAAAATATTTTTAATTAATCGTCCTACCGCTCTTATTTTCGGCTTTAGTAAAAGAAGTACTAATATTAATTCTCTAATAGTAATTAATAGCTTTATTAATCCCCTTCCAATTAATAAAAATTAAATTTAATAACGTTATAAAATTATTAAAAATTAAGAATTAATACTTAATATATTCTACGAACTCCTTACCCGCGAAAAACGTTAATTGATTATTTTAATACCGCTTTTATAGCTAAATAACCACTATAATTAATATAATTTAATTCCTCCTCCTCCTATTTCTCCTATACTCTCTTATTCTAATATTATAATTGAATATATTTATAAATATTACGCAAATTTATCGCACTACTCTCCCTTTAATTCGATTACTAAATAATACTTATTTAACCTATTAAATTATAATATTTACAAAAAAATTCTCTTAATTTAAGTTTTATCGTCCAAATAAACTTAAAGCTCTTCCTTCGTCTACGGCCAATTAATTACCATTATTTAATAATTAGCTATTTATAAATAATTTAAAATAATATATATAAAAATTTCTTTACCCGTACTATAAAAATAAATTAATATTATAATATCCGGAACTTTCCTCTAGAAGAGGAAAAACTAAAAGCCTATAACTTCCGTCCATATTTACATAAGAAGGGAACTCTTCGTTTTAAATAATAAATATTATTTATCGTCGTCCTCTAATTATTAACCTTTCTTCTTTTTTCGTTTTATACTAATTATATACTATTTTATAATATTACCGCTAAACTTCGGATTAAAATCGGCGATAATAAATTCGTATTATTGGCCTAATTTAATTACTGCTACTACTAATTAATAATTATAATATAATACTTATTCTCTTATTATTACTTCTTCTAATTACCCTTTATAATCTATAATAGTTAGTTATAATATTTATAACGGGAACGGTAACGCCCCCGTTATTAGAAGCGGACCTATTATAATGGCTAGAAATTTCTCCGTCGGTACCTATTCTTTAACCTATTTAATTTTAACAGTACCGCTTTTTAATTTATTAATAAATAATTAATTTCTTACTTTCTTTATTTAAATATAATTAATTACTTAAATTATAATCCCTCGGACGAACCTTATTTAATTTGTACGGGTAAACCTTTCTTCGAAGGCCCTAACCCGTTTATTAAAATAGAAATTAAATAATAAATAAAAAGTTTCCATTTTTAAATTCCTTACCGGCATAGCTTTATACGCCCTAATAATAATTCTTAAATATTTAATTTAATATTTAACCAGCCTAATCGTTATCCCTCGTAATTTATTATAAATTTTAATCGGTTAATAGAAAGTTAATATTCCGTATATAATTACATTCCGAATATATTTAATATAAATCTCCTTCGCTCGCGCAAAAGAATAACTTTAAATATTCGCCGCTAATTATATTAATATATTCGTTTACGTAGTTATCTTCTTTTTTATTACCTCCGCGTATACTCGGTAATTGAATTTCCAATTTAACTAAACTTTAAAGAATCTAATCAATTCCGTTAATTTAAATACAACTCCCCCAATTTAGAAAATTTCCGTTCTTAATTCCCTCGTCCGCATAAAATATATAAACTCCGTTTTACTTACTTCGAACTCCATCCCTCTCTCAACTACCCAACCTATCATAGGGCTAGGGCCCGGAGCTGTGGCGCTCTGCACGACCAGAGCTATTACGCCGTAGCTATCTCCGTAGCTATGCTCGCGTAGCCCCCCTCAAAACCTCGTACCTCCAGTAGATCCGCTTCAGACAGACTTTTCTCCTCTTTATAAAACTTCAATTAAATTATACAATTAGTACCCGTATTAACCGTACTATCCCCGTTACATTAAATTCTATTAAATAATAAACCTAATAAAATAAAATAGATCGGCGCCGCCGGTATAATTAAACGTAGAAGGGCTGCCCGTCGATTTCGTCGTAGCCGCCAATACTACTACTATCGAATAGTAGGCTACCGCTACCGTAGAAGCTAAACGCTTCGAAAATAAGCGCCTCCGCGTCCTTATAAATAAAAGAGCCTTCGCTATAGAGATCTTTACTAGTAATAAATTCTCTACCGCCGTTAAGGCCGTAATTAATTCCGCTTCCTAAAGTACGTAATACTCTATAATAATTACCGCTAATTTAAGCGCCCTAATTAATACCCAAGAAGCCGTTCTATTGTACAATTCTAAGCGTAAGAATATTCGCTAGCCGAAGTAGGATAATACCGCCGCCTCTTTTAGTCTCTACATAATTCGATTAAAACTTACCTATAAAGAGGAAAGAATTGCCGGGGCTATTGCTAGTAATAAATTTAAATAGCTAATATTATTAAATACCCTCCCCGCCGATAAAATACTTATAATAGAAACCTTTTAACGCTAAGGAAGAATAAGCGGAGCTTACAACTCCGAAGATTTTTTTAATTAATTAAAGAAAATTTTCAATAATAAGAATAAAAAACGCTTCGTATTTACTTATTTATAATCTATTCGCTAAAAAAATAATTAAACCTTATCCGAATAACTCCCTACCTTTAAAATTAATTTTACTAAAGCTAATAATTTTATTTAGGAAGATAATTCTAAATTTATTTAGCTAGAAACTTTAATATTTATAAATTTCTATAATTAATTAATCTTTATTTGTATACTTCAGACTTATTCCCTCTACGTCGAATAGTTAAAAAATATTGTATATAAATACGAAAATAATAAAATTTTCCCGGAGTATACTTTTCGTAATAACTATAATTCCCGTTAAAATTTATTCTCCCGCTATTAGAGCGCCTAAACCGCTCCGGCTACCCTCTTTAAAGATATAAATAGTAATATTCCTATAATAATAGGGTATACGAAGACGAAGAATAATAAGGATAAGAAGCGCGCTAAATAAATTTCCATAGAGGAAAGAAATAAGCGTTGCGTTCAAGGCCTCTACCTACAATATAAAACGAATAGATATATAATTAATAACTATAAATATTTACTTATTTAACGTCCTACCGCTATCGGCGTTAAGGCTATTAAAATTAAACCTAAAGTAGAATTAATATTAAAGGATAATAATAGCGACGATTACTCTACCGCTAATAAATCGGAAAAAAAATAATTCCTTTACGTAGTCGAATAAAAGAACGTTCTAAAGTATTAAGTAAAGAAATGGGAGTAAAGAGCTTCCCAAGTCCTATAAAAATAAATATTATAAAAATACTTATAATTATTAATAATAAAAATCGTTTCTATACTTTCGTTAATAAAGGTTATTAGTACTATACTATAATTAGTAAAAAGGTCGTCGAGCAATTAAAAATTCCCGTAATCCCCATACTTAAAAGAATAATTAAAGGAACGTCCGCCGAAATAGAGGGAATCAAAATTAAAGGGATAATATATTTTAAAGCAAATATTTACGGCTATAATTCTATAATCTACGCTTATATCGTCCTATAATTAGAATTCCCAGTTATTTTAAGAAAACCGTAGCTAATAATAATAAAAGCCTATTCTATCCCCTACGAATATAAATTCTAATACAAGGTAACTAGTTATTAAATACCGTACTTAAAATATTCCCTAAAGGGCTCTTCCCCTAAAGAGAGGGAAATTAGAAAGGCCGTTTATTATACAATAACTATATTTATACCTATTATAAATCGAATCCGGAAAGGGAATAGCTAGAGAGCTATAAAATCGGCAATACTTTCGGTTAACCTATAAAATATCGAAAAGGCTCTTAAGCTAAAAATTAATTTATTAGGAAAAGAATTACGAAAATATATCCCCGTAGAATTCTACAATTTTTTATTCGTTTAAAAATAATTTAAAGCTAATAAATTCAACCCCTATCGCCTAAGTATTAATTACAAAATCGAAATTAAGAAGGACGAAACCAATTAAAAGCTCCTACTACTTGTAAATTACTTCTATAATATATTTCGAAAGGAACTTTTAATATTAAAAGAAATAATTAAAAACTTTATAAATAAAAGGTTTATTCGTACTAATAATTCCCCTACGGCCATACTAATACTCTTTATTAAAAAATTTAATAATAATCTCCGCTTCTACTATAATTATAAAATTTTCAACGATATTACTAGAATAGACTGCTACCCCTTACTACTAATTAAAAAGATTTTCAAAATTATTGCTAAAGTAAAATAAATAACTTACTAAAATAGACGTAGTACAAGCTTTCTATAAAATCCGTATAATAAATAGCGAGGAAGGCAAGACGGCGTTTAAATACCACTACAAATTATTCGAATAAATAATAATACTATTTAAACTATATAGTATACTTACAACGTTTTAACAGTATATTAATAATATTTTAGGTAACTATTTCGACGAATTTACCTCCGCCTATATAAATAATATATTAATTTTTTAATTTAATTCGAAGGCTAATTATATAATTAAAGTACGCAAAATCGTAGAGCGTATAATAATTATAAATTTCTATTTTAACCCGAAGAAATACGAATTTACTATTAAAAATATTAAATATTTCGGCTTTATTATAATCGTAAGGGTCGGCATTTAAATAAATCTAGAAAAAATTAAAGTAATCGTCGAATAAGAAGTACCTATATTTTAAAAAAGGGTAAAGAACTTTTTAAAGTTTATTAACTATTATTAAATATTTATTAAAGCCTTCTCTTTTATAATAAAACCGCTAACTACGCTTACGAATAAGGGGGTCCCTTTCGAATAAATTAAAGAATATAATAAAACCTTTAAAAAACTGAAATAATTATTCATAAAAACTCCTATCCTTACCCAATAAGATCCAAATCTCCCTACCTTTTTCGAAATAAATTACAACAATTATAATCTCGGTAACGTACTTACTTAAGAAAGAAACGGCTAAAAAACCGCCGTCGCCTATTATTCGTAAAAGCTAATACCTACCGAACATAACTACCCTATCTATAATAAAGAAATATTAACCGTTATTAAATATATAGAAGAATAATCGGCCGAACTTCGCAACTACAAAAAATTCGTAATAATAATAGATCACCGCAACCTTAAATACTTTATAAAGAGGCATCAACTCTCTAAACGCTAAATACAATAGGCCGAATTTTTCTCCCATTTCAACTTCGAAATCCTCTATTACCCAAGTAAATTCGCCGTAATCCTAAACACTCTATCTCGTTAAAACTAAAATAAACCCAATAGTACAAACGCCGAAGCGAAGGATATACAACTTATCCCTAAGGCCGCCCTCAAAAACTACATTCGTATAGCGCCTACCACTACCGTAAAAGGGAATATAAAAGTATTTAAAAATCCGGATTTACAATAATTCTACAACAAACTCTCCTAAGAAAACGAAGTTTACTAAATAATCCGTTAAACAATTATTAACGAAAATAAAACCCTCCTAACATTAATATAAGGCCTAAAAATACAATTCAGCGAATATACAATTAATAAATTAAATAAACTCTATTATAGAAGGCACGTCTAAATTCCCAATGCCTCCGTAATTATAGAAGCGGCCGCTCTCTATATATCCCTAAAAAACTTAAAGAAAAATATTCTTCGCACTCGCATTATCTAAAAAACCTACGACTCGAAGGCCTTAAGCTACCTTAAAAGAGAAAATACTATTTACGCTATAAATAAAAACTTTTATTAGCCGCTAATAAATTTATATATCCATCGGTCTTAACTAATTATAATACGTACAATAAAATAAAATATTAGAGAGATTAGAAAAAGGGGTTATTAAAACCCCTCCCTATCCCTAACCAATTCTTTAAAGAAATTTAAATAAACTTTATTACCGATTTCCCTTCTATAAGAGGTTATACTAACCTTTTTATTATTAAAAATAAATTCAACAAAATAGTAATCTTCGAACTTATCCTATCTATAAAAATAGAAATAGTTGTAGAAGCGTTTTTCCATTATTTTATAAAATATTACGGCTAATTACACTTTATCGTTAATAATAGAAGTACAAATTAGACCAACCGTTTCTAAAAGCGTTTCTACGACCTTCTAGGAATTAAATAGCTACTAAATACCGCCTTCTACCTATAAACAAATAATAGTCCCGAAAAAATAAATTAAAAAGTCTAAATATTCTTAAAAATCTTTATTAACTACGCTTAAAACGATTAGGATCGTTAATATCCGGCCGCCTAATTAATAATCAATAACCGGATTAATATTGCAATCGGAATATCTCCCTTCTTTACTACCTATAACTACTACCCGTAATCACCGGTAGCCTTCGTAATACCCTCTATAAAAATAAAATTTAAAGACCCGTAGGCGAAGGCTAGCAACTTCGTCTCTACACTATAATAAATTATAAATTTATATTAAACGATAATAATTATATCCGTTTAAAAGCAAAAACGTTTTACTAACCGCAAAAAAGAGCCCGTAGAAATTTTCAAAATAAGAGACAAAATTTAATTTAACTTCAAAAACTTCTCTACGGCGCGCCTAAAGAAAAAATTCAATTAAATCTACACTAAATATATAATATTATAAATCCTCAATCCATTTATAATAGAATTTTCCGACCTTTCCTCGAAAGTATTCGATAAATTTCATATTAATTTATTCAAAAGAGCTAAAAATAACCCGCTACTAAAGTAAATTACTACCGATTCCTAACCGCCGGCTATTATAATTAACAGTAAAAAAAAATATATAATAAAAGAAATCCTCTACGTAGAAACCGTTAAAAGTCGTAAAATACTTTTAATTAATTAGGAAGGATAAATTTAATAAATATAAGAACCCTTATAAAAATTCGTTAATATAACCGCCTTAAATCGTTTTAAAATAAAATATAGCCCAGCAAATATTAATAACAGGCTAGTAAATTATTATATTATAAAATATATAAAGTAATAACGTTAATAATAACGACGAAATAAAGTCGCTAAGCGAAATAAATTACTAAAAACTTCTATTTTAAATTTTAAAACTACTATTTCTTCGGGGTCTTACGAAGGCAATAACCTTTAGCCTCTAACTCTAAAATCCTCCGCTCGTAATCCTCCAAACGAATAATCAATTTAATAATATTATTAATAATAGGCGTAGCGGCGAAGCGAACGGCGGGGCGAATAGTAGGGCGGAAAGGGGTAATACAATTAGAAAACAGCGTACGGGCGGAAGCGGGGACAACGGTAGGAGTAGCAATATAGGCTAAAGTAGCAGGAATAACGGCGACCTTAAGGTTAAGGAAATCCAATAACCAGTTATACTTATATTTAACTATTATTAACCTTATTTATTTAATAAATTTAAATTAAAGGACAAAACTCACTAATCGATAACCTAATCCTTTAAAAATTCAACTATATTACACTAAATAACGAAACTCCGGCGCATATAAGCGCGCACTTTCTCCTGCTACCCAAATACCGCCGCTTACTAAGCAGCGGCGAACCGCTAAATAAGGAAAGAAACGCAATTGCATCTCTTACTATTATTATAGTAAAAAAAGTATAAAATAATACTAAACTTAGTAACGTAATTATACTTAATATTAAAATATAAAATATAAAGGACCGTAGAAGGTTCACACTTATCCCGCCTACGAAAGAATATAATTAATTAGCGAGTAATTAGGGTAAAGGACGATAAAGAATACTTACTAATCTATAATACTTCTTAATAAACTTCCTAAAAGTTTCGACGATATTAGGAGTAATAATAACACTAGGAATAGCAACAATACCACTACCGCAACTACGACCAGTAAGGACAGGCAAAGAAGCGTACAAAGGAAACTAGGGCGAACGCGACGAAAGAGAAGAATATTCGCTAAAGAGGGAAGAGAATTCGGAAGAAGAAAAACGGAACATTTATACGCGTATATATTTGTAAATAATTAAAGGGGATTAAAGAATAGTACTTACTTTAGTAATTAAGCGGCGAATAAAGAAGGGAGGAGAAAAGGAAAAGAAAAAAGCTAGGGAAGAAGGGGGTTTTTATAAATAAATTTTTGGGTACAATTGTACGTACGGCTGCCTATTTTATTAAAAGCTTATAAGTAAGAACGATCGTTATTTAATAAATTTTCCTATTAGTAAAAAAATAGAAGGCAGGTAATATACGGCTACAACGGGATAGTAAGGCAGGAAGGGGAAAGGGAGAAGGAAGGAAGGGGGTAATATTATAAGGCTAGGGCCCGGAGTTATAGTATTCTAATTTTTATAACTAGAACTATTACGCCGTAGCTATCTCCGTAATTATATTCGTACAACCCCCCTCAAAACCTCGCACCTCCGGTAGATCCGCCTCAGACAAACTTTTCTCCTCTTTATAGAACCTCAATTAAGCTATACGACCAGCACCCGTGTCAACCGTGCTGTCCCCGTTACACAACCCGAACAAATATCCCACGCCGCTTAGAACGTCCGACAATTTTCCTCAATAATCTTAACCACCGCGACAATATTAGTATCATCGGCGAAACCGACGGTGATCGCGTTTTAAATAGTGGCCAACTTGCGGTATAATAGGGTAATGAAGAGAATAAAAAGTATTATTAATAGTAGTATAATTTTTAAAGAATTTATTAAATAGGATTAGTAGCTTATTAATAATAACGAAGCCGAGAAATATAATCGTTAGGTTGAATAACGTACCCGCTTTATCGAATAAATTAATTAAGTTTAATTAGTTTAGCGAACGCTAATTTAAGCGTTTAAAACTTTTATTCAACTTACTTCTATATAAACTTCTTTAACCTATATTCTATTAATTTAATTTACTAACGGTTAATTTGCTCTTATTTAGTAGGGTTTCTCTTTATTATATTTTAATAATTATTAAAGTACTTTTTCCAGTAATAAGTAGCGTACTTTAATATACTTTACTAATAATTTTTCCGACTCTTCCTATCCGTTAAAAGAGGCTAATAATATTAGTACTATATTAGAAAACGCTTTGCTCTTTAATAATATACTCGAGGAGATTTATATTCGTATCGCCGAGTTTAAAGAGCGCGAAAACGGAAGATTAATTACTCCCGCTAGTACTATTAATAATAGAGAAAGTCTATTCGCACGGTCACAAATGTCTATTTGAACGGTAATCCACTTTTTCCCTTATATATATCCCTAACCCTACCGTCCTCTCCCCGCCAGCACTAGTCTCGCTCGTACCGCGACCGCCAAGCTCCCAGATTTCAACCCATTACACATTCTAACCCCTACACAGCACACGTATCGCTGACAGCCGTAATAGTCGCTAACAGCCAGACGCTAACAGCCGTGACAATCGCTGACAGGCGTAATAGTTACTAACGGCCGTGACAATCGCTAACAGCCAATCGCTGACAGCCGTGACAATCACTAACAGCTGACAATCGCTGACAGCCGTGACAATCGCTGACAGCCGTAACAATCACTGGCAATTGACAGCAATTTAGTGCGATTGAGATAGTCGCTCAATTGAGTGCGATTGAACAATGTGCGACCGTGCCGCTAAGTGCCCTGTAAAGTGTGCTGTAAAATGCCTTGTAAAGTGCGATCTGGGCACTGCGGTCTGATGTCACGCATGAAAGAATGGTAATGCCCAGATTTCTGGGCGAAATTTTCGAAAGAATACATGTGACATCTGTGGCCGCGCGAGGGTTAGGGATATGTGTGAGGGAAAAAGTGGATTACCGTGCAAATAGACATTCGTGACCGTGCAAATAGACTTTCTCTAATAATAAATAGATTTAGTAAAAGTTTTTTAACGTTAGAATATTCTATCTTAACGCCCTTAAAAATAAGAAGCGCTATAGAATCGATATGGACGGTAAAATTAATATTTTTACCGATTATTATTTATTTATTAATTCGTTCGAAGATTTAATTTTAATTTATATTAAACGATACAAAATAATTATTAATAATTTTCAATATTTATTATATAGTATTACACTTTCTTAATAGATTAGTATATTTTTTTAGAGTAAGCGTATTAGGTTTAATAGTAATTTAGGTAAAATTGTCGAAGCTTTTTACCGTATTTTCAAGATTAAATCCGATTAAGTATAAAAGTAGTTCAATACCTACCGTTTCATTATTAAATTTAATAAAAAAAATAATCTAGCGTTATATAACTTCTTTATAGAATTATTTAAATATATACGATTATAGGGTAATTTAATTAATTTTTAATTGTATATTCGTCTTTAAAATAGTTTATACCCTAAATTAAAGTCTTATTATACTAAACCTACCCCCGGATATATTTTTAAATAATATATTAATAATATTAAGAAGAAAGTTAATTTAGTTCGGAGTAAGCTCGTTAATTTTATTAAAAGTCTTCGCTTAATTTACTTCGCTTTTAATAACGAATTTAAAAATATAACCGAATTAAATACTATATTTACCGCTTACGTTAGGTTTTAAGGCGAGAATAAAGGAATATATAAGAAGGATTTTTTCCCGAATAATAATAGATTTACCAAAAGAAATCGTCTTAGATTTCTATTTCGGAGGATTAGCGATAATTTTAATAAGTCCGGTATTATTAATTCAAATAATCGTTATCGGCGTATTAGAAAGAAGTTCGGTAAATAAATTAAATTTCGAAATAATTATTATATTTATATTAGTAGCATTATTATTTTTGAAGACGAACCTAAAGTAGAGGATAAAGTTAATTATTTAGAGAATTAAAGTTATTATTTTATAAGTGATTTTAAAGAGGAAATAATTGAATTTAATATAAATAATTTTACTATTAAGTATAATAATATTTTTTCTATTTACTTTATTAATTCCCCTATACTTTATACTAATATATTTAATAATATATTTTAAATTTTTGCGACCCCGATATTAAATTACGCGATTTCTATTACTATTATTAATATTATACCCGTCGTAAGTATTAAATATAATAATAAAGACGAATCCCTATTATTAAATCTATTATCCGATTCTAATTTTACTGCAATTTTCAAATACTTAGAAATAGCTTAAGCGTTTTATAAATCGTTTAATCCTTTATTTAAGGCTAAAGATACTTCGCCTAGAGTTTTCTAAAAAGTTTTAAATAAGGGTAGGAGGGTAAAGGAAGCGGATATTATATTAAGATTACTTATTTTAATAAACGGTCGGAAGCCTAAATTATTGGATATTTAATATAGAAATTAATACGCTCTATTAACTTTTATAGAAAGATAGATTATTGAAATTATTATAGATATTATTACCTAGAATAGAATATTAAATTTACGGAAGGCTATATTATATTTAAAGGTCGATATTAAATCGAATTTAAATACGCTTTATATTACTATTTATTTTAATTTTGGGTATTCTTTAAGAGATTCTTTAATAGTAGTAAGTCGGGCGTTTATTAAAAAATTTTCTCCGAATATTCGGTATATTAAATTCCTACCGAATATTATAAATAGAATTAATTCGAAAATAGTTATTAATATTATAGCCGAATTTAACTTTTATATAGAAGGGAGGGTTAACGGCGTTAAAGTTAATAGTTATTTTTAAATTTCCGCGTTAATTATTAAGGAATTAGGCCCGAATATACTATTAAGAATAGATTTTCTTTACAATTATAATATTAAATTTAATTTTAATATTATTCTTTATTCGTTTAGATCTATATTTAGTATAAAAGTATAAGAAGAGGTTTTCTTTAAGAAAGATGAATCGGGAAAGGATACTTTTATTACCGAAGTTTTCGCTAAATAAAATATAATCCTTCTAATTTACCGTTCCAGTATCCTTCTAATCTAATATAATACTTAATTTAATAATTAACGCTCCTTAAATAAATATCCCGCTTATAATTTTTACATTTAATTACCCGGTTTATTAAATACTATAGTAAATAGTAAAACCTTTAAAGTAATTCTGTATTTAAATTAATTTAATAATAACCTTTTTATTCCTATAGGTACCCGTATAATATAATTATACGCCTATCGCCTAAAATTATTAAAACGGCTATATTTTTTAACGTATTTAATATAATTTATTTAGCCCCCGAAATATAAATTAACCTTTCCCCTAAGTAGTACACTATATATATTAATTAAAATACTAAAAATAATAAGGAAGTAGCGATTCGGAAAAAGGTTTTTAGCGTCCTATTATATAGGTTAAATAAATTTAATAATATGGAATCTATTCCTTCCGAAATAGGTATTAATATTTATAATAACAATTTCGACTTTATTTAATAAATAAAAAGTTCTTTAAATAAATATATTAACGTTTTTAGAAATTGGAAGATCGTTCTAATAAAGGAGGAGGATAAAATGCGTATAGATTTCGTTAAAAAATAGTAAAATTATTAGAGAATTATTAAATTTTACTTATTAAAAATTAAAGATTACGAATTCTTTAATAAAGAGTATAATAAATTATATATATAGGGTAAAATATCTTTTATATTATAGTTTACTCTTATTACGTACTTTATTTTTATTATATAGCGGAAAGTTAATAGCGTCGATAAACCCCGAATAATTATTAATCTTCGCCCTTTAAATAGTATTATAATACCGGGCGTTTATTTATTACCCGATTAAGAAGATATAATTAATAGAATAGTTAATAAGAAGTTCTTTAAAATTTTTAACGCTACTGGATTTTTCTATTAATTACCCGTTTTTATATTCTATTATAATCGTATAGTAGTAATTAGCCTTTATAGGCTAGAATAATTTAACGTCGTACTAATAGGTTTTAAAAATTCGCCCGTATTCGTATAATGTTTTATAGATTAATTATTCTTCGACTATTAATTATTTATATACGTTTATATTAAGAGTATTATTATTTTTAATAATATTAAAGAGGAGTATTTAGAGTATATTAGTATTGTAATAGCGTTCTTTAATAAGTATTGTATTTATATTGGCGCTTATAAATTATTTATAGTTTTCCCGTCCGTTTAATATTTCGGTAATATTATTAACGGTTAAAGTCGTTAATATACGGAAGACTATATTAAAGTATTCTAACAATTTAATTTCTTTAATATACTAAATGTCCTAGAAATTTATTTGGGTATAGCCGGTTAATTACGTTAAAGGATGTTATAATTCGCCGTAAAAGAGGAATTGTTTAATTATAAGAAAACGGAGTTATTAAAACGAATACGAAAATTAGGAGATCTAAAATTAGGAGCGATAAAATAAGCGAGAAAGGCTTATATTTTTAAAGTTAAATTTAAGTTTACTAAGGAAGAGTTCGAAGCTTTTCGTAGTATATAGGAAAATTTATATAATTAAATGTATTTATATTATTACGTTAAAATAGACGTATTATTTATTAAAATTAATACTAGTAATATTATATATAGTATTTACGTCTTCTAATTCAAATACGAATAGGATAGCGAATTTATTCTTAGTATAAATAAAATCCTATTAACGATAATTAAATTTATTTATTTCTTATTAAAATTAACGACTTTTACGGAAAAGAAATATAGTTTAATAGAAATAGAGATTATAACTATTATTTAAATATTATAAAATTTATAGAAAATAATTTAATTTAATATTTAATTTATAAATATTATTATAAATTACGCTTCTATTATTAATATTATTAAATATATATTTTTGAAAACGATGGATTTGGCGAAGGTAAACTTTAAGTTCGCTAATATTATTAATTAAGTATTATAATTTAATTTAAATATTTTCTATATTTTAAAACTATTAAATATTATATTCGACGCTTTATTAAGGCTATTTATAGTTGAAGTCGTTAATAATAACGATTTATCGGACGAATTTGCTAATATTTAGTCTTATTTCGGTTATTTAAAAATTTTTAACGCTTTTTCCTTTATATACGCGGAAGTTTCTCTAAATATTCGGACAATTTTGCTAGTTATCGTTCCCGCCTTCAAATAAATATTCGTAGATATTTACCCCTCCAATTTAAAATATAATAAGGTTTTATAATTAATTGCGAATATTAATACTCTAGGTTATATATATATACGCCGCTTAGGTAAAAGGCTTAATTTCCCGGTTAATTTTTACGTAATTAACGACGGCTTTCTCTTTTACGTCGATTACTTAAATAAGAGGCGTCTATATATCCTTCGCGTTTATATATAGAAAATACTAGAATTAATTTACGATGAAAAATATTATTTTAGTATTAATTGTATAATAGTAGATTTATTATAATTTTATATAAAATATAAAATTTAGATAGTCCGAGAATACGTTAAATATTACGAAGTATATTATTAAAATTAATAAAATTAATAATTAACGCCCGGCGAATTATTATTAATTCGAACGTTCTTACGGCCTTATAATATAATTATAAAAGATTTTATTATTAATATGCCTACGGTTAAATTTATTAATTTTATATAATCCTTCTTAAAATTCAATAAATTTAATACTATATATATTGTAACTTATAAGTTTAGTAAGAAGGTCCTATTATTAGCGGGTTATTTAATATAGAGAAAGTCTTTTCGGACAGTCGAAAATATCTTCCCACACAGTCGCCCCACCCACTTACACCCTTCCCGCGCGCTAATACACACCAAAATTTTTGAGCCAATTAAATCGCTCGCATCCAAATCGCGGTCTACACTCTACATCGCAATTGTATTCTTTCATAGAATATCACGTACCCAGCCCATCTAAATGTACACCCAGATTGGCCACTTTACAGCGCACTTTACAAGGCACTTTACAGGGCACTTAGCGGCACGGTCGCACATCGCACGGTTGCACATCGCTCGTCGCTCAATTAATCGCATCAATTGAGCGACTGTTACGGCTATCACAGCTGTCAGCGATTGTTACGGCTATCAATGACTGTTAGCGACTATTACAGCTGTCATGGCTATCACAGCTGTCAATGATTGTCACGGCTGTCAGTGACTGTCAGCGACTATTACGGCTGTCACGGCTGTCACGGCTGTCACGGCTGTCACGGCTATCACGGCTATTATAGCTATCAGCGATTGTTACAGCTGTTAATAACTGTTACGGCTATTAGCGATTGGCTATTAGCGATTATCACGGCTGTCAGTGATTATTACGGCTATCAGCGATACGTACGCAGGGGTAGGGTACGTAATGGGCTATAATCTAGGGGCTTGGCGGGCGCGGTACGGTTTGCTGACGCCAAGAATAGGAGCGTGGAGACTCAGAATGGATGCGACCGATCTAATTAGTTCAGAAATTTTAGGGTGCATTAGCGTACCTTGGCGCGCGGGAAGGGTGGGGCGACTGTGTGGGAAGATATTTTCGACTGTCCGAAAAGACTTTCTCTTAATATATAGGGCGAAAGAATAAGTAATCGTTTTATTATAAACTTTATAATATTATAATTAAGGTTTACCGGTTATTATTATTAATAACCGAAATTTAAAGTTCGTTTTTAGGATTTAGAAGAATATTTTCGAAGCCCTAACCGTTAATTTTCTTTTTTCGACGGCCTATTATATTTAAACTAACGGTTAATTTAAATATATAAATTAAATAGCCGAAATAGTAATCTGTATGTAGTACGCTACTAGTATACTTTTGTAAACGTTAATATTAATTATTTTATAATATAATTTGAATAATACTATATAATTAATAATCGGTTTATTTCCTAATAAATTAATATATAAGTTTAAATTTCGAATATTATTTAATTTACTAGTATTCAATATAGAAGAGGTATTAATTATAGAGTTTTTCGTATTAATCCGTTAAAAATTCTAATTAGAAATTATGAAATTTATTAATTAGGTTAATATAATTATTAAAAAATAATATAATATTAAATATTCGCCGGTTACGTTTGAAGTTAGTAATAAAGTTTACTTTTAATTTAATAAAGGCTATTATTTACTAAGCGCTTTAAAAAAGAAATTTTCTGCCGAATAAATAGGACTATATTGGATTTTAGAGAAAGTCGGCCTTTTAGCCTATAAGTTTAATTTATTAGGAATTTGGCGTATATATCTAGTTATTTTGGTAGCCTATCTTTATAAACCGGTATAGGGTCCGGACCCGTTTAATTGGGAAGTACCGCCGTTAAAACCTATTAAAGTTAACGGTTAAGAGGAATAGGAAATTGAAAGGTTGGTAGTAAGGAGTTAGGGTCCGTTAAATATAAAATATTTAATTAAATAAATTGGCTTTTAAAATAAAAATAATATTTAGGAATTGCGTATAGAATTTATAAGGAATTTGAAGGAGAAGGTGAAAGAATTTAAATACGAATACCCGTTAGAATTATTGTTTAAAAATATTCGTAAAAAGGTTATTTAGCATATTAATCGCCCGTCGAAGTATTAATAATATTAAATTTTTCGTTCGAAAGAGGGAGAGTTAGAAAATTGCGAAAGGTTTAGGGTATTTTCTTTTATTATTCTAATTTTCTATTTATTTCTTTTATTTTTCCCTTCTAATTTTTACGGTTAATTTATTAAGATTTTTAAGTATTCGTTCAATTAATTGTACTATTGCGTTAGTAAGGCGGTTAAATTAGGTATTATCGTTTTCGTTCTATCCTTTTCGAATAGCGGTCTAATATAACGTTATATATTTAATCGAAGTAGGTAATAGGATTTAAAGTAAATAATCCCTAATAGGTAGGTAAATTGCAATTAGAGGTAGAATTTAAAATTTTTAGTACGTATATAATCTTTAGTATAGTATAGATTTATTTCCTCTCTTTTAAAATTTTTCTACTCTATTAATAATATTATTATAATTTACCTTATTCTTACCCTTTTACCCCGTTAAAGTTAACTAACCCTAGCCTAAAATATAATAATCCGATATAGTTATAATAGATATTAGTATCTTTGGCGATCCTAGTTTAACGAAGTTTATTAATTAAATTAATTATTGTAGTAATCCTAATAAATTATTATACTAGTACGATTAAGATTGCCTCCTCTCCCCGTTCGGTTTAGAGACCAATTAACGCTTCCCCGCGCTAGCTAATATAACCAAATGCTTAAATCGCTATACGGTTATAGACTACGCCGTTAAAACTATTAGTTTAGGCTGCGATTCGTTTTATATTATACTGCCCGCCTTTATCGTAGATTTAGTCGCCAGTATGACCAACGATAAGCTGAACGCCTTTTTCAAATATGTTTGTATGTAGTATATTGTCAATCTTGTCAGTGGCTTGGTACGATCGACCGCACGGGCGTGCAGGTTGACCTCGACCAGGCCATCTTGCAGGCAATAGGCGGCAACGTTAGTTACTTGACTACGGCGATCTTATCGGGCCCGATCCCGGATAAGTTAATTGAGGGTAGTAGCCTCGGAGATTAGTAGGACCAGGTTCCCTAGGACTACAATCCCCTTATATATAATATGCGCGCTTGGACGACCGGATATATTAAGGAGGACGCTTTTTTCTCCTTTATCCCGATTATACCTTTTTCCGATAATATATATATTTATAATTGCAATTAATTAATAAAGGTTACTTTCGCCTTATAATATATTAATGAACAGTTAGGGATAGGTTTTATTATTGTTAAATTAATTAATCCTATTAGCCGCATTATTACGTTCGATACTTATAATTTTACTAACGAATAAGAATAATAGGAGATTGATTTTATAATTAATCGGGCTCTCAATTAAATATGCCCCCGTTTTATTCCCGCCGTTTAAAATTCCGCCCTTACCGTTTAAACTATTATAACCCCTACTAAAAATAAGTAGACGCTAGCCCGGAAGAATTAGTAGATAGCTATACAAATCGTTTAAATTCGTACTATCGATAATACGTAACCTAATAAATCGGTCGTTTAAAACAAATTATACCCGGATATTATAGAAGTAATTAAGGATATATACCGTAAAGATTACTATATACTAAATATTATTATAAACGACGACCTTTATAACGAAATTGGTAAAATTATTAAAAAATACTTCGAAAAATTTATAAAAAAGGATTCTTTCTTTTAAAGTAATTTAGTTCGCTATACTAAAAATGCTTTTAATACTGTATTTAATAAGTTTAATAACGGAGATCCTTCTTTTATTGAAAAAATCCCAATAAAAATTATATTCCTAGCGTTATAATATTATAATTATACGACCGGTCTTTTCGAATAGATTAGTAATATATTAGCCTGTATAAGCTTTTTATACTACGTTTAGGTCGCTCCCAATATATTAACCTAATTAAAGCTACTAATTATTATTAAAGAAATTATAAAAGAAGTTTATATTACCGAAATAATTAATATAAATATTATTTTTAATATAGTATAAGAGGTATTTAATTAGTAATCGTAATTGCTAGTCTAATTAAATTAATATTAGAATAAGGAAGTAAATAATTTGAAGCACGAAATTATTGCCTTATGTAAAATTATTGAAATTTTGCGCCGTATTCTTGCCCTATTAGCGGTTAAGTATATTTAGTAAATCGACGTAATTCTAGGAATTACTACTAATTATAGCGCTCGTTTTAGTATTGACCTTAGCTATAATATCCCTAATATCGACAAATTCAACTTACGATCCGCCTATTCTAGCGGATATAATACTTTACCCTCTATACGTTCTCCCCGTCGCCTAATTATCCGTAATAATTAATATTAATAGGAGGATTAGCGTAATTAAGAGGATTTTCCTTTTAGTAGCTATAAACGTTCCCGCTATAATACTTCTTATTAATTTCGATATCCCGAGAACGTTAACGAGGATAATAATAAATCGGGAATTTATTCGAGTAACCGTTAAGTTTATTATTATATTAATAGTTATTTAGTATTATATATTAGATTATTCGGTATTAGAATTTTTTATTAAGAGGTTTAATATTAAATATAGTATATAGTAGTATTAAAATAATCGGTTACGGTAATAATTTAATAGATGTTTATAATAGGTTATATTTAATATAATTTCGTAAATAATAAGCATTTATTTCTTTCGTAGAGGGAGAAATATTAGGGGTATTTTGGGTAAATGCCTAAATAACTTACTCTATTTTAGTATACGCTTGTTTAAGCGGTCTATATTATATAAGAGTACTCCCTAATTAATTTCCGTTAAAATTAATTAGATTATTAATTTATATTAATTTGACGCCGAAACCGGAAACGCCGATTTCTAGTTAGGAAGTGCTCTAAAACGAAAACCGATAATAGTAATCGATTTAGGAGGGTTATTTACCCCCTCCGCAATATTTTGCGACGACTGTAGCGATAGCGTTAAGCTGTTGCTACCGATAACGATTAATAGAAGTGCGAGTAAGCTCGAAAATAATATTTATAACCCCTTCGGAGGTATTTCAAAATATAATAACCTTAACGCTATATTTGCTATAAAGATTTCGGAGAAGATAGAAGAAGATAATAAAATTATAAAGAGATTTATTATTATAGTAAATAAGATTACGGATTACGCCGTTATAACGACCGACGACTATTATTAGGTTTGAGAATTCTTTTTCGAATTTATAAAAATTTTTATAAAGAAAAGTGGGTTTAAAATGCCTAAAGTAAATAAGGCCGTTAAGGCTTAATTTATTATTAGGAAGGATATTAACGATTTAAAGAAATTTATTTCGAAGGAAATAAAGAAAGACGTTTAAGAAGCGCCGAAAAAATAAGTTAATATTATCCGGAAGTCGTTAAATAAGGTTAACGCTACTTTCTATTACTTATTTACCGTTATTATTAAGAAATTTATCCCTTCTAATTATAAATACTAGTTTATTATTAAAGGGGTTTAAATTACCGCTGAATTTACTATACGTTTGAATAATAATATAAAGTAAATTATTAAAAGCGCTTTAAAGGAGAGCCTATATAAAGTAATTTACGTAGTTATTAGGATAGTAATAAATAGAAATTACGTAATTATTTTCAATAAATTAATTAGGGATTAGTATTAAAAGTATTAAATTTAGGTTAAAAAGGACTTTGGAAAAGAAGCCGTTGTATCTTTAAATATTATAGCCGTTTTAATTAAAGGAGTCTTGTAAGCTAATATTAACGCGAAATAATTTGAATCGGTTATATAAGAAATAAAGGAGAGGAATAAGGAAGCGGAAATTATTCGGACTAAATTTTAGAAAAGATACGAAAGGGAAGAAAGAGGAATATTTTTAGTAGAAGTTGCAACTACGAAGGTTGTAATTTTCTTTTAAAAGAATTTTTTCCTTTAAAATAACGGCGTATAAATATACGAACTATTCTAAATTACGGCTTTTATTTAATAATATTTTAAATATTAGTATTTCGAATATATAGCGAGATTCTATTGCTAGGAGGACGCTTATAGCCGTTATAATAAAATTAAATATAAAGGGCCGCGTATAGGAGAAGAGAATTGCCTTTTAAATAAAAATAATGCCCTAATTTTTTATAAACTATATAGGAAGTCGGGGTATTTCGCTTTTAATAAGAAGAGATACCTATTTATAAGAGCGGCCTACGCAAAAATATTTATCAACTATATTAAAAAGCTTCGCGGCTTTACTATTTATAAAGGACTGGCTAAACCGGTATTGGAACTAATAATAAAGATAGAAGAAAATATTGTAATTTCTAACGCCCCCTTTAATTCTTATTTAATTACGATTTTAGAAAAATTATTTATAAGAGGAAGAAAAAGAAGCCGCCCTAAGAAAATTAGAGGCGGTTTTTAGCCGAAATTTATAAATATAAATTTAATAAACATTTATACCCGCTCTTAAAACGTAAATAACTATACCCATACTAATTTTATTATTATTATACTTTTAATCGCTACTATTATTTTTAAAGAAATAATACCCCCCTAGCCCGTTATTAGACTAAAAGGAAGTTTTTTATAAAGTAATTAATAATTTAATTAAAAATATTCTATTAGAATATAGGGAAATTATATAAGAAAAGGAAAATACTATTCGAATAGGAAGAAATTTATAATATCGTAGCAATTTAAGAGCCGGGCAAGAATTTGAATAAGGATATTTACCGGCCGAAGGGCGGTAAATATTATAATATTAATTATTTAGAAAAGGGTAGAATAGTAATTTATATAAATAAGAGGTAGAATTTAAAGGATTTAAATTTCTAGGTTAGGAAGGATTGGGCTACAATAATATTAAAGAATTTACGAAAACTAATAACCATTTACTCTATTTACTCCCCTATCTTCCTTTAAAGTACGCTAGAATATTAATAGGGGTTTCCCCTCTTCGAATTCTTCGAAGAAAAACCTTCGGCCAATTAATATATAGCTATAAAAAATTATAACCTCTATTACCCTAATTAAGACTTAAAACATAAGATTAACTTAAGCGCTATAAAATTATTTACATAAGTATAGCAATAGAAATTTAATTTCGTTACCCCCCGTAGAGAATTAACGAAGTTCAAAAATACGATTAGAAGAGAGAAAAATAAAATAATTAATTATATATAAATTTTATAAGGTATTAAAGCTAAATACTAAGGAATATAATAGTACGGGCAAATAGGCTCGGACTATTACCCTTAAGAAATTTAAATTTAAATAGGAAAAAGGAATAAGAAAGCGGAAGTAAAAGAAAGGTTTAATTAAAATTTAATAAATACAGAAAAAGTATAGGAAGCAATAAAAAAACGAATATTAATTTTAGAAAGGATTAAAACAGTAAAAGAATTCGAATTAAAATTTAATAAGTTTAACGACGAATTTATTAATATTATAAAGGAATTTATCCTATATTAAAAGAAAGGTCGGGGAAAATAAGTAGATTAATAGAATTTAGAATATAAAATAGTAATAAAAGAGGTACAATAGAAATAATAAATTTAATTCGGGAACTAAACACTTTTAAATTAGAAAGAATTTATAGAAGTAGTAATAAAAAAAAAGAAATTTATTATAAAAATTTAGAGAGCAAAGTAGTACGATTATATTATAAACGCATTAAAAAACCCAAATAAATTTTAATTATTAAAAAGGTAAATTAAAATATAAAACTATTACTTAATAAATCCGCTAAAATTATTACCCTTTAAATAAAATAAATAGGCGAATGAAATTGAAAATTATAGTAATAAAGTAAATATTTTTGCCGATTATTTCTTCCCGAAAGTAAAAGTCCCGACAAATTATTTATTAAATTGGATTTAATTATTAAATAGTAATACCCCGGTATTTATTAATAATTTAATTACTAAAGAGGATATTTAAAAAGTCCTTTTAAAGATAGCGCTTAATAAAATATTAAGTATCGATTAGTTTTCAAATAAGTTTTTAAAAATATATAGGGAACTATTTAAATAGGCGATAGCGGCTTTCGCCGTAGCGAGCCTCCGGTTTAAATATTTCCCCTAATAGTTTAAAAATATAAAAATAATTATTTTTAAAAAATTTAAAAAAAGCGCTAAATAATAAAAATTAATTAAAGTATAGTAGCCTATATTACTTTTAAAATAACGTTAGAAAAATCTTCGAAGCTTTTATAGTAAAGAGGTTAATATAAATAGTAGAAGAGTATAATCTCCTCCTAGAAAGTTAAATAAGTAATTAAATAAGCCGTTTAACCGAATTCACCGTCCAAATAATTACCAACGCAATTTATATAGTATAAAAATTCAAGGCCGTAATATCTTTTATACTCTTCGATCTAAAGGGCGTATTTAATAGAATTAATTATAAGTAATTCTTATATACGCTATAGGAAATATAATTCCCGAAATAGATCCTCTAATAAATTAATAATTTCGTTACTAAAAGAAAAGGTTCTCTTTTCTTCAATAACGAAACCTTTTAACTTTATAATATTATAATAAGTATATTATAAAACTCTCCCCTTTTACTAATCCTTTTTATTTTTTTTATTACCCTATTATACTATAAATTAATTATTATTTAAAACGTAATTACCGTCGGTTTCGCTAATAATATTAATATTATTACGGTAATTAAAATTACTGAAGAAAATTATTGGACGCTCTAAATAATATAAGATATTTATTCGGGTTAAATAATTAAAAAAGGAATAGAATTCGAAGTAAGTAAAATAAAATTTATATATTTTACGTAAACGAGGGAATTAAAAATAGAAATTTTTTAAATTAGGGGAATTATATTTAAATTAATAGAATTAATTAAATTCCTTAGGGTTTAATAAAATTGGAAATTTAATTACTAAATATATATAAAGGTAGTAAAAAAGAAAATAATTACGTAAACGAATATATTAATATAATTAGCGGCGAAAATTTAGAATTATTTTTTTACGTAAGCGAAGGAAATTTATATTAAATATATTCGGAGCGCAATTGTATATAGAATATTAATTTTCTATTAGCCGACCGAAATTTATAATAAATTATAAGGCATAGCGATTAGGCTAATTAAATATTAAATTAAATATTTGAAAATTATCGCTAGGGCGTATAAAGCTACGCCGGTAAAGAATTTAAAGACGGAAACCTTTTATTTACTATTCGACCTCTATTTTAATAAATAAGTTAAAGCTTTCGAAAAAAGGTTTACTTATACGAATTAAATAAGGTTTATCCGAAGGATTATAAAATAATAGTCTTATTCCCTATACTACTTATCTATAGCGCCTTATTGGTATAGAGTACTTCTCCTAGTTCTCTAGAGGAAACCGTACGGCGATAAGCGCCGTCGGATAAAAACCGCTAGTTCCTTTCGGTTGCGAATGAATCGCACTTACTCTATTTTAATTCTATTTATAGTAGTACTTATTTACCGCCTTAATAAATAAACTACTTCCCTTCTACCGCTTTCGATCTAATATTAGAATAATCGAAATACCGTTTTCGTACGTTATTCTTTCCTTTTAAACCGCCTATAGTAATCGTCCCTTCCCTATCGTTTACTTTTATTTCCGCTTTGTTATCGTCCTTTAAACTCCTATAATTCTATTAAAATTTATATAAACGTAAGGGCCCCTCCTTTCCCTCTATATAAAAATTCCTCCCCGCCGCTATTTTTCGAATTTTCCCTTCTTCCTTATTTAATTAACTTTTAAAATAGCGTCCTTTTTTACTAGCTATATTCCCGACCGTCCTTTTAGCCGTATATTTAACCCTTTAGGCCTCGCGATTCGTATTAATTATAATACTATTAAATATAATATTAATTTTGTTTATATAATAGATTTCCCGTCTTTTAAATTCGCCCGCTCCCTTACGCCCCCCTCTTCCCCGGCGCCCGAATTTTAAACCTTTATCCGAATATTAATTTCTAACCCCGCCTTTAACCTTCTTTTTAGCCGGTAAATCCTTTTTATTTTTACATTTACTTCCCCTTTTCTTTATTAATTATATTAATTAGCATTATTTATTACATTCCCTATTTCTATTATAATTTAAAATTTACTAATTATATTTATAATACCCCGTCCTTTAATATAATTATATTTTGTATACTCTTTGCGGAATATATTTATTATATTAATATTAAGAGTAAATTTCTTTCCGTAAATTTCTTTTCGTTTTTTTTTCTAACGTTCTTCGAAACGCCGGTAAATAGAGTACTATTTATCCTATTATTAATACGAAATATATATTAAATATTTTATTAAATTATTATAATAAGTGTAATATTATTTAAATTGCGGTTATTATTTTATCCCGCTCTTAGAATAATATTAATCCTTTAATTTATTATTTCCGTAGCGCTTATATTAATTTCTTTAAGGACGTACGTAAACGTTTAATTATAAACGGCTTCCCGTATAACCTTAATATCCTTTTTCGTTATTAAAATATAAAGGTTGAAAATTACTAATGTAAGGGATATTACGAAATATTTTTAGCTAATCGCCCTACTACTCCCATTTTCGGCTTTAACGGAGGAAATATTAGTATTAATTCCTTAATAATAGTTAATAGCCTTATCAGTCCCCTTCCGGCTAACGAAAATTAAATTTAATAATACTACGAAATTATTAGGAATTAAAAATTAATATTCAATATATTCCGCGAACTCCTTACTTACGAAGAATATTAATTAATTATTTTAATACTACCTTCGTAATTAAATAATTATTATAATTAGCGTAATTTAATTCTTCCTCCTTTTATCTCTCTTATGTTTTTTTATTTTAGTATTGTAATTAAATATATTTATAAATATTGTACGAATTTATTGTACTATTCTCCCTTTAATTCGACTATTAAATAATATTCATTCAATCTATTAAATTGTAATACTTACGAAAGGATTCTCTTAATTTAAGTTCCATCGTTTAAATAAATTTAGAATTCTTCTTTCGTTTACAGTTAGTCGGTTACCGTTATTTAATAGTCGGTTATCTATAAATAGTTTAGGACGATATATATAAAAGTTTCTTTACCTATATTATAAAAATAGATTAGTATTATAATATCCGGAACTTTTTTCCGGAAGAAGAAAGACCGGAAACTTATAATTTCCGTCCTTATTTAAGTAAGAAGGGAATTCTTCGCTTTAAATAATAGGTATTATTCGTTATTATCTTCCGGTTATTAAGCTTTTTTATTTTTTTATTTTATACTGATTATATACCGTTTTATAGTATTATTATTAAACTTCGGGTTAAGGTTAGCGATAGTAAATTTGTACCGTCGGCCTAATTTAATTACTACTATTGCTAATTAATAATTATAGTATAATATTTATTCTCTTATTGTTGTTTCTTTTAATTACCCTTTATAATTTATAATAATTAGTTTTAATATTTATAACGGGGGCGGCGGCGCCCCTATTACTAGGGGCGGATTTATTACGATCGCTAGAAATTTCTCTATCGGTATTTATTCTTTAGCCTATTTAATTTTAGTGGTACCGTTTTCTAATTTATTAGTGGGTAGCCGACTTCTTATTCTCTTTATTTAAATATAATTAATTATTTAGGTTATAATCCTTCGGATGAACTTTATTTAATTCGTACGGGCGAACCTTTCTTCGAAGGCCCTAATCCGTTTATTAAAGTAGAAATCGAATAGCGGATAAAAAGTTTCTATTTTTAAATTCTTTACCGGCGTAATTTTATACGCCCCGGCAATAATTTTCAAATATTTAATTTAATATTTAACTAGCATAATCGCTATCCTTCGTAATTTACTATAAATTTTAATCGGCTAATAGAAAATTAATATTCTGTATATAATTGTATTCTGAATATATTTAATATAAATTTGCTTCGTTTACGTAAAAAAATAATTCTAAATCTTCGCCGCTAATTATATTAATATATTTGTTTATAAAATTATTTTCTTTTTTACTACTTCTACGTATATTCGGTAATTGAATTTCTAATTTAATTAAACCTTAAGGAATTTAATCGATTCCGTTAATTTAAATACAACTCCCTTAATTTAGAGAATTTCCGTTCTTAATTCCCTCGTCTATATAAAATATATAAGTTCCGTTTTATTTACTTTAAATTCTATCCCTCTCTTAATTACCTAACCCGAATAAATATCCTATATTGCTTAGAACGTTTAATAATTTTCTTTAATAATTTTAATTACTGTAATAATATTAATATTGTTAACGAAGCCGACGGTAATTATATTTTAATAATAGCTAATTTATAATATAATAGGGTAATAAAGAGAATAAAAAAGATTAATAAAAGGGGGGAGCCTTATAGTATATTTATTACAATATTATAAAATTAGGAAGTTTCGTCGTTAAAGAAAAAAAAACCTTTTTTTCTAGTAATAAAATTATTAACCTATTAGAAGATCTATCTCGGGAATTATATTTCTTATAGTATATATAAGAATTATTTATAGTTAATTCTATTAAATACGCCCTTTAGATCGAAGAGTATAAGAGACATTATAGCTTTAAATTTTTATATTGTATAAACTACGTTAGTAATTATTCGGACGGCGAATTCGGTTAAATAATTTGCTTAATTACCTATTTAGCTTTCCGGGAAGAGGTTATACTCTTTTATTATTTATATTAATTTTTTAACTATAAAGGCTTCGAAGATTTTTCCGACGTTATTTAGAAATAATATAAACCGCTATACCCCGGCCAATTTTTATTATTCGGCGCTTTTTCTAAATTTTTTAAAAATAATTATTTTCGCGTTTTTAAACCGTTGGAAGAAGTATCCGAACCGGAGGCTCGTTATAACGAAAGCCGTTATCGCCTACTTAAATAATTCCCCGTATATTTTTAAAAACTTATTTGAAAATTAGTTAATACTTAATATTTTATTGGGCGCTATCTTCGAAAAAATTTCCCGGATATCTTCTTCGGTAATTAAATTATTAATAGGTATTAGGGTATCGCCGTTTAGTAATTAAATCTAGTTTAGTAAATAGTTTATTGGGACTTCTACTTTCGGGAAGAAATAGTTAGTAAAAATATTTATTTTATTATTATAATCTTCGATTTCGTTCGCCCGCTCGTTTTATTTGAAGAGTAGTAATTTTGGCGGATTTATTAAATAATAACTTTGTATTTTAGTTTACTTTTCTAATAGCCAAAGTTTATTCGGGTTTTTCGACGCGTTTATAATATAATCGCGCTATTTTATTCTTTAAATTTTCGTAATAAATTTCTTCTTTTTTATCGCCGCCTTTATAAATTCTCTTTAATTTAAAGGTATTTAATTCCTAAATTAAGCCTACTATTTCCGCTGTACCTCTTTTATTACCGTTTTATATTTTAAATTCTACTAGTCTATTTATTTTTTCTAACTTTTCTTTTAGTATAGGATAAATTCCTCCGTAATATTAACGAATTCGCTGTCGAGCCTATTAAATCCTAATTCGAATTCTTCTACCGTTTCGATCCCTTTTAGGATCGATATTCTTTTTTCCGCCGCTTCCCGTATTTTTTCTATGTTTATTAAATTCTAATTAAATCCTTCCTCTATTTCCGCTTTTTTATTTCTTTTTCTTATTTAGATTTAAATTTCCTAAGGGTAATAGTCCGAACCCGTTTACCCGTACCGTTATATTCCCTAATATTTAGTTTTAATACCCTATAAAATTTATATGTAGTTGATTATTCCGTTTTTTTCTTTTCTAATCGTATTTCCGAACTTCGTTAATTTTCTATAGGGGGTAACGAAGTTAAACTTCTATTGCTGTACTTATATAAATAATTTTGTAGCGCCCGGGCTAGTTTTATTTTCTAAGTCCTAATTGGGGTAATAGAGGTTATAATCCCCTATGGCTATATATTAGCCGGCCGGAGATTTCTCTTCGAAGAGTTCGAGGAAGGGAAACCCTTACTAATATTCTGGCGTACCTTAGAGGAAAATAGGGGAATAAATAAAATAAATAATTATCGGTTTTCGTAAATTTTTAAATATTGTTATTGTTTAATTTTTTTTAATTTAGAAATTTAAATCCTTTAAATTCTACTTCTTATTTATATAAATTGGTAAAGCCTAAATAAACGACGCTAAAACCGGAAACGCCGATTTCTGGTCAGGAAGTGCTCCAAAACGAAAACCGATAACGGCAATCGACTTAGGAGGGTTATTTACCCCCTCTGCGATATCCTACGACGACCGTAGCGATAGCGTTAAGCCGTCGCTGCCGATAATGATTGATAGAGGTGCGAGTAGGCTTGAAAATAGCGTTTACAACCCCCTCGGAAGTATTTTAAAATATAACGACCCCGACGCCGCATTTACTATAAAAACTTCGGAAAAAATAAAAGAAGACGATAAAATTATAAAAAAATTTATTATTATAACGAATAAGACTACGGACTACGCCGCCGTATCGATCGACGACTATCGCTAAACTCGAAAATTCCTTTTCAAATTCGTAAAAATTTCTATGAAGAAAAGTAGGTCTAAAATATTTAAGGTAAATAAAGCCGCCGAAGCCCAATTTATTACTAAAAAAGATATCGACGATTTAAAGAAATTTATTTCGAAGGAAATAAAGAAAGACGCCTAAGAAGCGCCGAAGAAATAGGTTAATATTATTTGGAAATCGCCGGATAAAGTTAGCGCTACCTTTTACTATTTACTTATTATTATTACTAAGAAATTTATTCCCTCTAATTGCGAACGCTAGTTTATTATTAAGGGGGCCTAAATTACCGCCGAATTTACTATACGTTCGAACGATAATATAAAGTAAGCCGTCGAAGGCGCCCTAAAGGAAAACCCGTATAAAATAGTTTATGTAACTATTAGGATAGTAACGAACGGAGATTACGTAATTATCTTCGACGAATTAATTAGGGATTAATATTAGAAGTATTAAATTTAAATTAAAATAGTTTTTAAAAAAAAAGCCGTTGTATCTTTAAATACTATAGCCGTTTTAATTAAAAGAGTCCCGTAGGCTAGTATCGACGTAAAATAATCCGAATTAATTATATAAAAAATAAGGGCGAAGAATAAAGAAGTAGAAATTATTCGGGTTAAATTTTAAAAGAAATATAAAGGGGAAGAGAGAAGAATATTCTTAATAAAAATTACGACCGCGAAGGCTATAATCTTCTTCTAAGAAAACTTTTTCCTCTAGGATAGTAGCGTATACGTATACGAACCGTTCTAAACTATAGCTTCCGCCCAATAATACTTTAATATTAGTATTTTAAATATATAGCGAAATTTTATCACTAAAAAGACGTTTATAATCGTTGTAGTAAAATTAAGTACGAAAGGCCGTATATAGGAGAAGAGAATTATTTTTCGAATAAAGATAATTTTTTAATTTTTTATAAATTGTATAGGAAATCGGGGTATTTTGCCTTCGATAAGAAGAGGTACCCGCTTATAAAAATAGCTTACGTAAAAATATTTATTAATTACGCCGAAAAGCTTTATAATTTTATTATTCGTAAAGGACCGGTTAAATTAATATTAAAACTAATAATAAAATTGGAGGAAAATATTATAATCCCTAATACCCCCCTTAATTCCCGTTTAATTACGACTTTAGAAAAATTATTTATAAGAGGAGGAAAAAAAGGCCGCCCTAAAAAGATTAGAAGTAGTTTTCGGCCGAAACTTATAAATATAAACCTAATAAACGTTTATACTTGCTCTTAAAATATAAGCGATTATACCCGTACTAATTCTATCGCTATTACGCCTTCGGCCGCTACTATTGCTTTTAAGGAAACGATACCCCCCTAGCCCGCCGTTAAATTAAAAGGAAGTTTCTTATAGAGTAATTAATAATCTAATTAAAAATATTCTATTAAAATATAGGGAAATTATATGAGAGAGGGAAAACGCTACTCGAATAGGAGGAAATTTACAACATTATAGTAATCTAAGAGCCGGGCAAAAATTTAAATAGGAATATTTACCGGCCGAAAGGTAATAAATATTATAGTATTAATTATTTAAAGAAAGGTAGAATAGTAATTTATATAAATAAGAAGTAGAATTTAAAGGACTTAAACTTTTAGATTAAGAAAGATTAGGCCGCAATAATATTAAAGAATCTACGAAAATTAATAACCGTCTACTCTATTTATTCCTTTATCTTCCTTTAAAGTACGCCGGAATATTAATAGGGGTCTTCCTTCTTCGAACTCTTCGAAAAGAGACCTTCGGCCGGTTAATATATAATTATAAAGGATTATAATTTTTATTACCCTAATTAGGATTTAGAGAATAAAATTAGTTGGGGCGTTGTAAAATTATTTATATAAGTATAGTAATAAAAGTTCAATTTTATTACTCCCTGCGGGGAATTAACGAAATTTAGAAACGCGATTAGAAGAGAGAAAAACGGGATAATCAATTACATATAAATTTTATAAGGTATTGAAGCCGAATATTAAGGAATATAACGGTACGGGTAAATAAATTCGGACTATTACCCTTAAGAAATTTAGGTTTAAATAGGAAAAAGAAATAAAAAAACGGAAGTAGAAGAAAAATTTAGTTAGAATTTAATAAACGTAGAAAAGGTACGGGAAGTAGCGAAAAAAAGAATATTAATTTTAAAAGAAATTGAAATGGTAGAAGAGTTTGAATTAAGATTTAATAAGTTCGACGGCAAATTCGTTAATATTGCGGAGGAATTCGTCCTATACCGAAAAAAAGGTCGGAGAAAATAAACGGACTAATAAAATTTAGAATATAAAACGGTAATAAAGGAAGTACGACGGAAATAATAGATTTAATTTAGGAACCGGACGCCTTTAAATTAAAAAGAATTTATAAAGGCGGTAATAAAAAAGAAGAAACTTATTATAAAGATTTAAAAAGTAAAGTAGTGCGATTATATTGCAAGTATATCGAAAGACCTAAATAAATTTTAGTTATTAGAAAGGTAGGCTAAGATATAAAGTTATTATTTAATAAATCCGCTAAAATTACTACCTTTTAAATAAAACGAACGGGCGAATGAAGTTGAAGATTATAATAGTAAGGTAAATATTTTTACCGACCGTTTTTTCCCGAAAGTAGAAGTCCTAATAAATTATTTATTAAATTAAATTTAATTATTAAACGGTAATACCCCGGTATTTATTAATAATTTAATTATTGAAGAAGATATTTAGGAAGTCCTTTCGAAAATAGTGCTTAATAAAGTATTAGGTATCGATTAATTTTTAAATAAATTTCTAAAGATATATAGGGAACTATTTAAATAGGCGATAACGGCTTTCGTTGTAACGAGCCTCTAGTTCGGATATTTCCCTTAACGGTTTAAGAATGTAAAAGTAATTATTTTTAAAAAATTTGGAAAAAGCGCCGAATAATAAAAATTAGTTGGAGTATAGCAGCTTATATCGCTTCTAAATAATATTAAAAAATTTTTCGAAGCTTTTATAATTAAAAGGTTAATGTAAATAGTAGAAGAGTATAATCTCCTCCTAGAAGGCTAAATAGGTAATTAGGTAAGCCGTTTAACCGAATTTGCCGTTTAAATAGTTATTAATGCGGTCTATACGGTATAGAAATTTAAAGTTGTAATATCTTTTATACTCTTTAATTTAAAAGGCGTATTCGATAGAATTAATTATAGGTAATTCTTATATACGTTATAAGAAATATAATTCTTAAAATAAATCCTTTAATAAATTAATAGTTTTATTACCGAAAGAAAAGGTTCTCTTTTCTTCGACGACGAAACTTTTTAACTTTATAATATTGTAATAGGCGTATTGTAAGGCTCCCCCCTTTTATTAATCCTTTTTATTCTCTTTATTACCCTATTATATTGTAAATTGGTTATTATCTAAAATGCGATTACCGTCGGCTTCGCCGACGATACTAATATTATTATAATAGTTAAGATTACCGAAGAAAATTATTGGACGCTTTAAATAGTATAAAATATTTATTCGGGTTAAATAATTAAGAGAGGAATAAAGTTCGAAATAAGTAAAACGGAGCTTATATATTTTACGCGGACGAGGGAATTAAGAATAGAAATTCTTTAAATCGGAGGAATTATATTTAAATTAACGGAATCGATTAAATTCCTTAGGGTTTAGCTAAATCGGAAATTTAATTACCGAATATATATAGAAGTAATAAAAAAGAAAATAATTACGTAAACGAATATATTAATATAATTAGCGGCGAAGACTTAAGGTTATTTTTTTATACGAACGAAGGAAATTTATATTAAATATATTTAAAGTATAATCGTATATAGAATATTAATTTTCTACTAGCCGACTAAAATTTATAATAAACTATGAAAAATAGCAATTAAGCTAGTTAAATATTAAATTAAATATTTAAAAGTTATTATTAAAGTATATAAAGCTACGCTAATAAAGAATTTAAAAACGGAAATCTTTTATTTATTATTCGACTTCTATTTTAATACGCGGGTTAGGGCCTTTAAAGAAAGGTTCGCCCGTACGAATTAAGTAAAGTTCGTCCGAAGGATTATAATTTAAGTAATTAATTATATTTAAATAAGGAGAATAAGAAGTCGGTTACCTACTAATAAATTAAAAAACGGTATTATTAAAATTAAGTAGGCTAAAAAATAAATATTAATAGAAAAACTTCTAATAATTATAATAAGTCCGCCTTTAATAATAGAAGTATAATTACCCCTATTATAAATATTAGAATTAATTACTATAGATTATAAAAGGTAATTAAAAAAAGTAACGATAAGAAAATAAATATCGTATTATAATTATTAATTAGCGGCGGCGGTAATTAAATTAAGCCGACGGTATAAATTTACTATTACTAACTTTAACCCGAAATTTAACAGTAATACTATAAAATAATATATAATCGGTATAGAACGAAAAAAGAAGGAAATTTAATAACCGGAGGATAACGACGAATAATATTTATTATTTAAAGCGAAAAATTCCCTTTTTACCCAAATAAAAACGGAAGTTATAGGTTTTTAATCCTTTTTTTTCTAAAAGAAAGTTCCGGATATTATAATGCTAATCTATTCTTATAGTATAGGTAAAGAAGTTTTTGTATATATTATTCTAAATTATTTATAGATAGCCGACTATTAGATAATAGTAACCGATTAATTGTAAACGAAAGAAGAGTTCTAAATTTATTTAAACGACGGAACCCGAATTAAAAGAATCCTTTTATAAGTATTATAGTTTAATAGATTAAACGAATACCGTTTAGTAATCGAATTAGAAGGAGAGTAATATAATAAATTCGCGTAGTATTTATAAATATATTCGATTATAATACTAAAATAAGAGAATACGGGAGAAATGGGAAGAAGAAGAATTAAATTACGTTAATTATAATAATTATTTAATTACGAAAGCGGTACTAAAGTAATTAATTAATATTCTTCGTAGGCGAAGAGTTTACGGAATATATTGAATATTAATTCCTAATTTTTAATAACTTCGTAGCGCTATTAAATTTAATTTTCGTTAGCCGGAAGGGGATTAATAAGGCTATTAATTATTATTAGGGAATTAGTATTAGTATTTCCTCTACTAAAATTGAAAATAAGAATAGTAGGACGATTAGCTAAAAATATTTTGTAATATCCTTTATATTAGTAATTTTCGACCTTTATATTCTAATAACGAAGAAGGATATTAAGATTGTACGGGAGGCCGTCCGTAATTAAGTATTCGCGTACGTTCTTAAAGAAATCGATATAAGCATTATAGAAACGACGAATTAGAGGACCAATATTATTTTAGGAATGGGATAAAGTAATAATTATAATTTAAATAGTAGTATATTTATTATAATAATTTAATAGAATATTTAATATATATTTTATATTAATAATAGGATAAGTAGTGCTCTACTTACTAGTATTTTGAAGAACGTTAGAAAAGAAAACGAAAAGAAAACTATAGGAGGAAATTTATTTTTAATATTAATATAATAAATATATTCCGCGAGGAGTATACGGAACGTAATTATATTAAGGGACGGAGTATTATAAATGTAATTAGTAAATTTTAAATTATAGTAAAGGTAAAAAGTACGATAGACAACGCTAATTAATATAATTAGTAGAAAGAAGGGGAGGTAAGCGTAAAGATAAAAAGGATTTACCGGTTAGGAGGAAGGTTAAAGGTAAGGTTAGAAATTAATACCCGGATAAAGGTTTAAAGTTTGGGTATTAGGGAAAAGGAGGGCGTAAAGGAGCGGGCGAATTTAGGGGACGGAGAATTTATTATATAGACGAAGTTAATATTACGTTTAGTAATACTATAATTAATACGAATCGTAAAGCTTAGGGGGTTAAATATACGGTTGGGAAGACGGTCGGGAATACGGCTAATAAAAGAGGACGCTATTTTAAAAATTAATTAAATAAGGAAGAAAAGAAAGTTCGAAAAATAGTAGTGGGGAGGAATTTTTATATAGGGGGAAAGGAAGGGCCTTTACACTTATATAAATTTTAATAGAATTGTAAGAGTTTAGGAGATAATAACGAAGCGGGAGTAAAAGTAAACGATAAGGAAGGGACGATTATTATAAGCGGTTTAGGAAGAAGGAACGGCGTATAAAAGCAGTATTTCGATTATTTTAGTATTAGATCGAAGGCGGTAGAAGGGAAGTAGTTTATTTGCTAAAGCGGTAGGTAAATACCGCTATAAATAGAATCGAAATAGAGTAGGCGTGATTTATTCGCAACCGAAAGGAGTTGGCGGTTTTTATCCGACGGCGTTTATCGCCGTACGGTTTCCTCTAGAGAAGTAGGAGAAGTACCCTATACTAATAAGGCGCTATAGATAAGTAGCATAGGGAATAAGACTATTATTATTATTTATATAAATTACCGTTCTACCTTTTTCTAAATAATTAATATTATAATATTTATTGCCCTTCGGCTGGTAAATATCCTTATTCAAATTCCTACCCGGCTTTTAAATTACTATAATATTATAAGTCTCTTCCTATTCGAATAATGTTTTCCCTCTCTCGTATAATTTTTCTATATTCTAATAAAATATTTTTAATTAGATTATTAATTACCCTATAAAAGGCTTCCTTCTAATTTAACGGCGGGCTAAGGGGGTATTGTTTCTTTAGAAGTAATAGTAGCGATTAAAAGTATAATAGTAATAGAATTAATATAAGTATAATCGCCTACGTTCTAGGAACGGGTATAAATGTTTATCGGGCTTATGCCTATGGGTTTCGGCCGAGAGCCGCCTTTAATTTTCTTAGGGCGGCCTCTTTTTCTTCCTCTTATAAATAATTTCTTTAAAATCGTAATTAAACGGGAATTAAAAGGGGCGTCGGGGATTATAATATCTTCCTCTAATTCTATTATTAATTCTAATACTAATTTAATTAATTTTTTATAAATAATAAAGCCGCGAGGCCTTTTAATGTAATTAATAAATATTTTTGTATAAACTGCTTTTATAAACGGGTATTTCTTCTTATCGAAGGCGAAATACTCCGACTTCCTATATAGTTTACAAAAAATTAAAGAATTATCCTTATTCGAAGGGTAGTTTTCTTCTCCTATATACGGCCCTTCGTATTTAATTTTACTGTAATAGTTATAAGCGTCCTCCTAATAATAGAATTTTATTGTATATCCGAAATATTAATATTTAAAATACTATTGGGCGGAGGCTATAATTTAGAATAATTCGTATATGTATACGCCGCCGTTCTAGAGGAAAAAGTTCTTTTAGAAGAAAATTACGGCCTTTATAGTTATGATTTCTATTAAGAATATTTTTCTCTCCTCCCTTTTGTATTTCTTTTAAAATTTAACCCGAATAATTTCTGCTTCTTTATTCCTCTCCTTTATTTCTTATATAACTAATTCGGATTATTTTGCGTTAATATTAGCTTATAGTATTCTTTTAATTAAAACGGCTATAGTATTTAAAGATATAATAGCTTCTTTTCTAAAAACTTTTTTAACCCAAATTTAATATTTTTAATATTAATCCCTAGTTAATTCGTTGAAAATAATTATATAATTTCCGTTTGTTATTATTTTAGTAGTTACGTAGATTATTTTATATAAATTCTCCTTTAAGGCGCCTTCGACGGCTTACTTTGTATTATCGTTCGAACGTATAGTAAATTCGGCGGTAATTTAAACCCCTTTAATAATAAATTAGCGCTCGTAATTAGAGGGGATAAATTTTTTAATAGTAACGGTAGGTAGGTAGTAGAGGGTAGTATTAATTTTATTCGGCAATTTCCGGACAATATTAACCTATTTCTTCGGCGCCTTTTAAGCGTCCTTCTTTATTTCCTTCGAAATAAATTTCTTTAAATCGTTAATATCCTTCCTAATAATAAATTAGGCTTCGGCGGCTTTATTTACTTTAAGTATTTTAGACCTACTTTTCTTCGTAAGAATTTTCGCGAATTCGAAAAGGAACTTTCGAACTTAGCGACGGTCGTCGATTATTATAGTAGCGTAGTCCGTAATTGTCACAGGGTTATCTGTGACTGACTAACCGTCCTATATCGCTGCCTTCACCACGGCAATAGTTGCCGGGTTGATGGCATGCTCTAATTGGCTATAGAGACCCAATATAGTAGATGCGGTTGAACGTATCTAATATCTAATTGGTTACGGTTGTTAGCCTACCCCTGTCGCTAAGGCTGTACAAACTATACTAGCCTATAGGATAATCTATGGGATAATCTATAGGATAACTAGGCTATACGGGCTATATATTTACTATATATAGATAGCTATTAGGGCTCCCCTAGATAGTTTCCTCTTCTTCGTACAATTACGAATATTTTTATAAATATTTAATATTCGCTTTGCTCCGTAATAATTAATTATATTTAATTATTATATTGCGAGCGTATATTTTTTTAAATATACGTTATTTAGTACAATTAGGCAACGCTATTAGTCGCTAAAAAATAAGAGGCTACGAAGGCCCAAATTTATAACTCTAAGTAATAATAATATTATTATAAATAAGGGTATCCTCCTAAACGCCCCGCAGTAAGCCTAATTACTAGGATATATTGCGGACGACGATATTGAAGTACTTGATGTACTAAATTATACCGACGAGCCGGAGAGCTTAAGAGTACCAATAGAGAGCTCCAACTCCCCTATTAACGAAGAAATTTACTTAGTAGTTTTAAGTGGCCTCTTTCGTATTAATATAGTTATAGCTCTTATTATAGCCGTTATTTAATATTCGGCGAAGGTTGAACCTATTTACGACGGTACCTTTATTAATTTTTTTAATTTAATTAAAGGAGGAATATTTTAAATAATTATTAACTTTATTGCCCGAATAATTAAAGTATTTAATTATTATTTTACTATTATTATTAAGGAATTTCGGAACTTTTAATCTAAATTTTAACTTAAAAAAGAATAATATACTAATATTTTCGACGAGTATAAATAAATTCTAAAAGACCTTTACTAAGTTTAAGAAGAATTTTATTAGGCTTATATTAAATTTAATAATGTACGAGGCTTCGCTTAGGAAGCGTAGGCCGTTTTCGTTATAAATTAATAAAATTATACTGCCTAAGCTATTATAGACGGTAGTATAGGTATAGTAGGGTATTAGAAACCGTTCTTCCCGGACCCTAAACCTTTTGTAGCTACTTAAAGGGACTATGTTAAATATAATAAGGTATATTTAATGTAGAAGGGCTATATCCTTTCCGTTTAGACCCTAGATACTATTAGGTTCCCCGACGAGAAGATTAAAATTATTTATACGAATTACTTATTTAGCCTTAAAGTAGCTACTTTAATCGATAAAGATATTTAGAAAATCCTTATAAACCTTAATAATCCTGAAGTTTAGTAATGGAAGATAAGTATTAAATTCTTATCCTTCTTAGATACCCGTTATAATAATATTAATTTACGTTTAGATATTGCTTATAAACTTAACGAATTTAAGTAAAGAAACTATTTCTTCGCCAATTTTAAAATAGAATATATTAAAACTATTAACCGTTATAATTTAAACGACGCTATAAAAGTATATTATTTATAGAATAAAATCTCTTAGAAACTCTATATTTTTTTTACTTATTAATAAACCTTCCTTACCGAAAACGATTTTAAAGAATGGTTATTATTCTACCGCGATTTCGCGCGTAATATTAAGGACGACGACTATAGGTCTAAATCCGCTATTAGTAAGACTTCCAATTCGAATTCTAATAATAATTTAGGAAAGACTATTAATAAAAGAAGCGATATTATAAACTTTAATGCTATCTATATTTTACGTACCGTCTATAGTAGCGTTATTAAATATTAGAATAAAAATAATTTATACTATAAATGCGGAAAAGAAGGGTATATTATGAGGAATTATTGTAATAGTATTAATTATAGCGATCGCAGCCCTTAGACCGGTAATAGGGGGGGTTGAGGAGGTAATAAAGGAGGCCAAAATAGCTAAAGAAGAAGTAGAAGAAGCCGGGGAGGCGGAAATTCCGGTTAAAATACCAGGAACGCTAATAATAACGGTAATATTAATACTAACCCCCCGGCGGCCGGCTAGCAGGGATATGGTAATAATATAAATTTCTATACTATAGACGCCGGAGAAAAAGACGAAGGTAAGGAGTATTATAATAATAACGTAGGTAATAATTAGGGAAATAATTAAACCTTGTAAATAATCGCCTATAAGGGCGAGAAAAGTCTATAGGAAGAAGGAAGGAGCCGCTTAGAAATTTAGAAATAATTATTATTAATTTACTAGATAATTTCTATTAAAATTTATTATTCTTTTCTTCTTATTTATTCTTCGGATTGTACAAAATTTATTATATAATTTTCGTCGATAGTAGTTATATAGCGTTTACTTTTATTAACTATTTTTTCGTAAGGAAAAACGGATTTGTTATATTTAAATTCTTAGAACTTAAAAAGCTAATTTTCGTTAATAATATTATAAAAGGGCTTATTATTAAAGGATTTACAGCGAACCTTTATATTAATTATTACTTAAAAAATATTATATTCCTAATTTATAATATTTTCCTAATTACCCTATTATTTTAAAATTACCCTAATTTAGGAAATACGAACTATATATTTCTTAGATAGAAGGGAAGGTTTAATTTATTAATCGGTACGCCGATTAATACTTCCTATTAAATTTCCCCGTTTCCCTACGGAACGCCCCTAATATATAGAACCGCTCTCTTAATAATTCGTATTATTAATTTTATATAACGATAGTAAATGAACGGGATAAAAAAATATTACTAAATATCTTATAAATTTTAAGGCTTTTATTTAGGATAAATAATTATATTAGCCGGATAAAAGGCGGTTTAATAAATCGTTCAATTCTAATCCCTACGGAAAGACCTATACGCAGCGATATTTAACCGCCGAAGCTATTGCCTTACTAAAATTTATTAGAATATTAGATTTTAAGGGATTAATACCTAGTCCTTATAAAAGGACTTATATACGGCGATATTTAGCCGCTAAAGCTCTTGCCTTACTAGAATCCAATAGAATATTGGACTTTAGGGGATTAATTACCGCTTTACTAAAGCCTAAGAGAATTTTAGAGTTTAAAATACTACTTTAGGACTACCGATAGGAATATCGATAGGATTACCGGTAGAGTAGATTGCTATTACTAGAATTCAAAAGAACTTTAGAATTTAGAATACTACTTTAGGACTACCGATAAGAGTATCGATAGGACTACCGGTAGGGTAGATTACTATTATTAAAGTTTAGAGTTACTACTAGAGGCCAATTTTAATTCCGTACCACTCCTATATTAATAGGAGCTTCGCTAAAATATACTAGGGCTATTACAGTTTTAAGACTATATCCCTTATAACGGATTAGAATGTATATTAGAATTATTATTAGAGGATAATTTTATTTCTGTTCCGCCCCCCTATTGCAAGCCCTACGAAAGCCGCTTTAAAGGTAAAGTTTATAACCTTTATAAATTTTACGAAGCTAACGAGAATTTTTATTTAAGATAGGGGGTATAGCTATACTACTACGACTTCCTTTTATGCCGTTTTAAATTTCCTATTAAAGGATTTATTAGAAATGTAGCTTTATTGGATTATAATATACTAAGATAAATAGTAAAACCTTTTATACCCGCGCCGCCTTGTAGAAAGGTAAAAGGCGTAAGGAATTCCTCCAATACTACTTATTTAATTACAAAGCGGTTTAAAATAATCGAAGGATAGATTAACGCTTAGGATATACGTAGTATTAATACGGCCGCCTTCAATTTCCTTTATAAAATATACGATTTATAATTTTACTTTACAAATTATACGGAGATCTACTAATTAGTTGCCTTCTACAAACTAATACTTATAACGACCTTATTAAAGAAATAGCCTAGGATATTATAAATAATAAAGGCAAATAGTATAAAGATTGCCTCCTAAAGTACTTCTACAAATTCATCGACGCGTATGTAGGGGACGTAGACTAAAAAGAATTAGTAGCCGTTAAGATCGCCCGAATTACTATTTTTATAAGCGACCTAGATATAAACGCGCTTATATACGAAGCTATTATTATAAAAATTACGGAGGAAAACGTATTAATATTCTATAAGAAAATTAACCGACTTCCGAAAACCGATAAGAAAATTAAATTCAAACTCCTATGTAAGTATTGGAGAAGGATTAATACTTTCCGTACTAAGAAAGCGAATAAATTTTCGCCCTATCGAATATACGATTATAAGATTAAGTTTACGTTAGGGGAAAAATTATTGAATGCTTACTACCGACCGGTTTTATTTATAAAAATAATTATCGTTAAAAAATAGATCGATGGTTAATTAGAGAACGGTTTTATTAAATCTTCTTAGTCCTAAATAGCTTTACCCTTATTCTTTATAAATAAGCCTAGCGGGGGGATTCGTATTTATATTGATTATTATAATATTAATAATATTATATTTAAAATATAGTACCCGCTTCTATTAATTAAGGAAATTTTTAATATTATTTGCTACGTTAAAATTTTTATTAAGCTAAATATTATCGCCGCTTTCAACCGAATTTGTATTTAGGAAGGCTATAAATAGTTAACTGCTTTTATTATACGTTTCGGTCTTTATAAATTACTAGTCCTTCTTTTCGGCCTTTAGGGCGTATCTAGTACGTTTTAGAATTATATTAATAATATACTATATGATATTCTAAATATCTACGCAATAGCGTACCTAAACGATATCTTCGTCTATTTTAAAAATGTAGAGGAGTATACCGCCTATATAGACGAAATTTTTAGAAGAATAATTAACGCTAGCCTTTAATTGGATATCGATAAATACGAATTCAATATTATTCGTACGAAATATTTAGGCTTTTTTATTATATTAAGGGGTATAGAAATAAATTTTGCGAAGGTGAAAGTTATTATTAAATAGGAAGTCCCGTAATTAAGACGCTAGTTTTAAAGATTTTTAGGATTTGTAAATTTCTATCGGCGTTTTATTTAATACTTTTCGATTATAGTTATTCCGTTATATAATTTTATAAAAAAATTAGCCGAATAGCGTTGGATAAAAGACTATTAAAGAGTTTTTAAAGAATTAAAGAAAGTTTTTACTACGGGTCCCGTCTTTCGAATTTATAATTGGTCCCGCCTAATTATAGTCGAAACCGATACTTCTAATTAGGTTGTAGGCGGTATATTATTTTAATATAACGACGAGAATATTTTGCGTTTAATTATATATTTTTTATAGAAATATTCTACCGTAGAATATAATTACGATATTTATAATAAAGAATTATTTATAATTATTAAAGCTTTGGAGGAATAGGGACCGGAATTGTAGGGCGCCTAAAAACCGTTTAAAATCCTAACCGATTATAAAGGCTTATAAACTTTTATAGAGAATAAGAAATTTATACTATAATATATATAGTAATTTAATTTCCTATTTAAATTTAATTTTATTATTAAATATAGGCCGGGTACTTTCTAAGTCTATTTTAATGCCTTAAGTAAAAAATTAGAAAATATACTGAAGGATATAAACGACGACCGATTAAAAGCCCGCTATAAAATATTTTTCGACCTTTCTATTTTCGTAAATTATATTTACGCTTACGAATTTAACCCGGAAGAATTATTTATAAATAAATTAGTCGACGCTAACTACTATAATTTAATTTTTTATTAAGATTTAATAACCGCCCTTACGAATAAAGACCGTTGAATATAATTTAAAATATTAAAGAAAAATATAAGAAAAATAGCTTTTACAGAATATTATATAATTAATAATAAAGTATACCGACGTTTAGCGTTTATAGTCGACTTAAAAAATACTATATTATAATTATATTTTATATAAAAATATTACGAACCTGTACTAGTAGGCTATTAAGGCTGGGATAAAACGTTTACTACTTTTAATTACTTATTTTATTAGTTAAGTATAAATAAAGCCGTTAGAATTTATTATAAAGCCTACTTCTAATACGCAAAGACGAAACCGTTATAATACGTACTAGCGGGGCTTTTAAAGCCTCTATTAAAACCCTTCGCCCTATAGAAGGATATCGCTATTAATTATATTACCCCTATAATACCCTACGTCCGGGGAGGCCGAAAATATAAATATATTATTGTAGTAGTAGACTGCTTAATAAAAATAAAGTATTATATCCTAATTAAAATATTAATTATAGAAGAATTTATTAATCGATTTATTAAAAAAATTTACGCCCTTTATAACTTACTAGATATTATTGTTTCTAATTATAGTATTTAATTCGTTTTATAATTTTAGAGGGCTCTATTTAAAAGGTTGGGAATTATTTTGAAATTATTATTAATTTTCTATAAAGAAATTAATAGTTAGACCGAACGTATTAACGTTAAATTAGAGCGTTTCCTTCGTACTTATATTAATTGGGTATAGGATAATTAAATTAATTAGCTACCCCTAATAGAATTCGCGGGTAATAATATATATTTAGATAATACCGGCGTATCCCTTTTTTTCGTAAATTATAGTTTTTACCCTCGGATAGGAATCGAACTTATTTAATTATACCTACTAGGGTTTTTTAAAGTATAACGGGCAGAATATTTTAAAATTAATAAAATCGCCGACCGGTTTAGTATAATATTAAATAAAATTATTATTATAATTAAGAGTAATTAAATACGGTATAAGGAAATTGCTAATGAAAGACGGTCTAATACGCCGAAATATTGTATCGGCAATAAAATTTTATTTAATATAATTAATTTCGTATTGGGCTGCTTGTAAACTAAATTTATACTATTATAGGAAAGGCCTTTCGAAATTATAAAGGTAAATAGCTATTATATTACGTTAAAGCTCCCCGTTAATATAAAGTATAACCGTACTTTCTACGTTAGTATAATAAAATTTTAAAATTATTAAAGGATCCCCGGGTAGGATAAAACATAAAATATTCGAATAAATAACGGGCGGATTATAAAACGAATAAATAACGTTAAAGATATAATCGAATAATTTTATAAAACTATTGATAATTATTATTTTAATATAGAAAATAGTAGATAAGAGTATTAGGTAGTTTAGGGAAGCCCTTACAATCCTATTTAATAATTATAGAAGGACGTAGAATATTATATCGATAACTTTAGAAAGTTTTACAATAATAACCTAAATATATTAGTACTACTATAATAGATTGCAAACGAAAAACGTTATTATAGAGCTAAAAAAGCTTTGGAAAAAACTATTAGAACGGATTAGCCGCCGGGAAAAATAAATATAATACTAGTAGTACGGCAATTACTATATTACTAAGAGGGTAAGGTAGCGGCTTAAAAAGGAAAGCAAAAATAATATAAAAGGGTAAGTAATAAATATTGTAGAGGAGATTAAAAAGGGAAGTATTTTTACCTTAGGGGTATTTTAGGCGAAGGAAGTGTTATAGGGTTATTTGTAATTGACTAACCGTCCTATATCGCTGCCTTTACTATAATAATAGTTGCCGGGTTGATAGTATGCTCTAATTAGTTGTAGAGACCTAGTATAGTAGATGCGGCTAAACGTATTTAATATTTGATTGGCTACGGTTGTTAGCCTACTCCTGTCGTTAAGGTTGTATAGATTATATTAGTTTATAAGATAATCTATAGGATGATCTATAGGATGACTAGGCTGTACGGGCCATATGCTTACTGTATATAGATGGCTATTAGGGCTCCCCTAAATAGCTTCTTCTTCCTTGTGCAATTACGAATGTCTTTATAGATACTTAACGTTCGCCTTGCCCCGTGATAGTAATCTTATTCGTTATAGTAATAAATTTCTTTATAATTTTATTATTTTCCTCTGTCTTTTCCGAAATCTTTATAGTAAATATGGCGTCGGGGTCGTTATATTTTAAAATACTTCCGAAGGGATTGTAAACGCTATTTTCGAGCCTACTCGCACTTCTATTAATTATTATCGGTAGCGACGGCTCAACGTTATCGCTACGGTCGTCGTAGGATATCGCGGAGGGGGTAAATAACCCTCCTAAGTCGATTGCCGTTGTCGGTTTTCGTTTTGGAGCACTTCCTGACTAGAAATCGGCGTTTCCGGTTTCGGCGTCGTTTTTATTCCGAAGGATTATAGTTTAGGTAATTAATTATATTTAAATAAGGGGAATAAAAAGTCGGCTACCTATTAATAAATTAAAAAGTAATACTGCTAAAATTAAATAAGTTAAAGAATAAGTACCGACGGAAAAACTTCTAACAATTATAATAAATTTACCCCTAATAACGGGGGCGCCGCCGCCCCCGTTATAAGTATTAAAATTAACTATTATAGACTATAAAGAGTAATTAGAAAAGGTAATAATAAGAGAATAAATATCGTATTATAATTATTAATTAGCGGCGGTAATAATTAAATTAGGCCGACGGTACGAATTTATTATCGCCGACTTTAACCCGAAATTTAATAATAATATTATAAAATAATATATAATTAGTACGAAATAAAAAAAAAAGAAAGTTTAATAACCGGAGGACGATAACGAATAATACTTATTATTTAAAATGAAGAATTCCCTTTTTATTTAAATAAAGACGGAAATTATAAATTTTTAATTTTTCTTCTTCTGGAAGAAAGTTCCGGATATTATAATATTAATTTATTTTTATAATATAAGTAAAAATTTTTTTACGTATATTATCCTAAATTATTTATAAATAGCCGACTATTAAATAATAGTAATCAATTAACTATAAACGAAAAAAGAATTCTAATTTTATTTAGACGACGGAACCCGAATTAAGAGAATTTTTTCGTAAATATTACGGTTTAATAGGCTAAATAAATACCGTTTAATAATCGAATTAAAGGGAAAGTAATATAATAAATTTATATAGTATTTGTAAATATATTCGATTATAATATTAGAATAAAAGAGTATAGGAAAGATAAGAAGAAGAGGAATTAAATTATATTAATTATAATAGTTTTTTTTTACGAAGGCGGTACTAAAGTAATTAATTAACGTTCTTTATAGGCGAAGAATTCGTAGAATATATTAAATATTAATTCCTAATTCCTAATAACTTTATAACGCTATTAAACCTAATTTTCGTTAGTTGGAAGGGGATTAATAGGGCTATTAATTATTATTAGGGAATTAGTATTAATATTTCCTCTACTAAAGCCGAAAATAGGAATAGTAAAATAATTAATTAAGAATATTTTATAATATCCTTTATACTAGTAATTTTTAACTTTTATATTCTAATAGTAAACAAAATATTAAAATTATATAAGAAACTATCCGTAATTAAACATTTACATACGTCTTTAAGAAAATTAATATAAGCGTTACGGAAATAACGAATTAGGGGACTAGAATTACTTTAGGAATAGGATAAAATAATAATTATAATTTAAATAGTATTATATTTATTATAATAACTTAACGGAATATTTAATATATATTTTATATTAATAATAAAATAAATAGCGCTCTATTTACTAGCGTTTCGAAAAACGTTAAAAAAGAAAACGAAAAGAAAACTACGGGAAGAAATTTACTTTTAATATTAATATAGTAAATATATTCTACGAAGAGTATACGGAATATAATTATATTAAAAAATAGGGTATTATAAATATAATTAATAAATTTTAAGCTATAATAGAAATAAGGAATACGGCGGATAATATTAATTAATATAATTAATAGGGAGAAGGGGAAGTAAATATAAAGATAAAGAAGATTTATTGGCCGGGAGGAAAGTTAAAGGCGGAGTTAGAAATTAATATTTAAATAAAGGTTTAGAATTCGGGCGCTAAAGAAGAGGGGGGCGTAAAAGAATAAAGGAATTTAAAGGATAAGGAATCTATTATACGGATAAAATTAATATTATACTTAATAATATTATAATTAATATAAATTACGAAGTTTAAGGGGTTAGATATACGGCCGGGAGGACGGTTAGGAGTATAGCTAATAAAAGAAGACGCTATTTAAAAATTAGTTAAATAAGGAAAAAAAGAAAGTTTAAAAGATAGCGGCGGGGAAGAATTTTTATATAGAAGGAAAGAAAGGGCCTTTACGCTTATATAAACTTTAGTAGAATTATAAAAGTTTAGGGAATAACGACGAGGCGGGAGTAAGGGTAAACGATAGAGAAGGGACGATTATTATAGGCGGTTTAGGAGGAAGGAGCGGCGTACGAGAACGGTATTTCGATTATTCTAATATTAGATCGAAGGCGGTAGAGGGGAAGTAGCTTATTTATTAAAACGGTAGGTAAATACTACTACAAATAGAATCGAAATAGAGCAGGCGCAATTTATTCGCGACCGAAAGGAGTTGGCGGTTTTTATCCGACGGCGCTTATCGCCGCACGGTTTCCTCTAGAGAATTAGGAGAAGTACCCTATACTAATAAGGCGCTATAAATAAGTAGTATAAGGAATAAGACTATTATTATTATTATTAATTTATATTATATTAATTTAACGTTTATTTTGTTTATACTTTGTAAAATCGTATATAAGGTCCTAGGTTAAAGCTTTCGTTAGTATTGCTTTACGCTTCCTTTAATAATATTATCGCCTATTGTTACATACTATTATTCTGTCCAATAACTAGTCGCACTCTTTATCTTTTATCATCATTATTATCTATAGTATCACTTATGAAGACTCCCTTCGCGTAATATATATGACTTATTTAATTGAATTGGTAAGACCCTATAATGACACCTGCCTTTTTGAGCGATTTTGAGAAATGTCGCGATGGTAAAATGCTTAGCGACTGTAAAATGCTGTGTACAGTTCTATGATAGTAAAGTGATGGTAAAAATCGATTTATAGGGAGGGTATGGTAACACAACTGTATATAGGCTCCTATATACCCTTAGCTAAGTTGTTGTTGTTGTTGTTGTTGTTGTTGTTGTTGTTGTTGTTGTTGTTGTTGTTGTTGTTGTTGTTGTTGTTGTTGTTGTTGTCGATAGTGATGAAAAGGATGAAGTTGGGAGAGTTGGGAAGTCGATGGGCCTTTGGCATTTTAAAGTCCCAAACCTTGGTTAACGTCATCCTTTTTTCTCTCCTTCTTTCTCTCATTGTACTTTCCAACTATTTTTCTTTCATCGCCCCTTCCCAAAAGGGGAGTTTCTTCAACTCTTTTAGCTCCCGCCTACGTATCGCACATAGCGCCCCAGTTTTCTTTTGGCCAATGAGAGCCTACTTTACTTAGAACGGTTTTTTTGAGCTGAACGGTTATTTTGGGGGCAACGGATATCGCCGTTCTGTTACGGTTATTCTTCTTGAACGGTTTTCTCATTTCCCAGATTCCCAGTAATGAGAGACTAGCTGGGCGGTTGTGGAAGCCCCAAGTGACGGGAAACCGAAAGTGGTCGAACGACCGCCTGAATGGTGCATTTGAGACTGTGCATACAACACAAGTCGGAGGTAGTAAACACTGTGAAGGCTGCGGCCGTTGTGCATCTGTCCTGAATGTCAAAGTGTCGAACGTTCCAATGCTACGATCGGACGTAGCGAGACGTCCCCCGTGTGGCTGGTAGTTCAGAATGCTAACGTCGGGAGAGCATCCGGCAGGCTCTAGGCTGCAACCGCCTGCTGATAGTGTGATTGAACAATCTGTGAATTGCATCAGGCCTGAATGATTCGTGTGATTAGTTACATCGGTGTAACAGCTTCCTAGATAGGCCTAGGACCTCGAGGCACCTTGTCGACGCGGCTGGGGCTCTCTTTCTGGATTTAAAAGCATCCTCGGTCGCATGAGACTTGGTTCTTTTTAAAAGCCAAGTTCATTGCACTTTTGTCTGCCCTTCTTTTCATTCCGTCCCCTAATTTAGCCCAACAGCAAGGATTACCCAATACACTAGAGGTATAGACATACCTCTAGGTTTGACAGACAACAGTTTTCAGCCATGAGTACCCCCTTGAACAGGAAGCCTCAGTCGCCAGCAGCTGGTAGCGCATTGGTCGCCAAAGTAAGGACATCAACCCCTAACGATACATTGCCCGGACCCGCGTCTTCCGGTGCAGCATCGCCTGGTCCAGCATCTCCTGCGAGAACAAAGTCGCCGACACCTGCCGGCGAAGCTCCGGCGATCGAGTCGCCTAACCCCCTCCCTGGCTCCCATTGGCTTCAGCAAGGCCATCCGCAGCACGATGATGATGATACGGACTCAACCCTAGGAAGTGATGTTGACAGTTCGACTGCTTCTATTTCTTCGAGCATCCTCAACTATCGTACCATCAACGGCCGCACTTACCACAGCGATTCGGTAACCGACGGAGAGTATTGGGCTCCTAACGACCCCAAGCATATCGAAGCCCTGGATCTGTATTACCATGCCGCTGATATGGTGTTTGGTGGAAAGCTGCATCGGGCACCGCTCATTGAGGGTAAATTCGAGAATGCCATCGACATCGGTACAGGCTCGGGATTGTGGGCAATCGACTTTGCCGATAAATACGCCAAGTGTAATGTGATCGGGACCGATATCTCACCCGTCCAACCTAGTTGGGTGCCCCCAAACCTCCAGTTCGAGATCAATGACGCTACTAAGGAATGGACCTACCGGGATAACCATTTTGATTATATCCATATGCAATTCCTCAACGGGGCTTTCGGAGACTTCATGTTGAAGCAAGTTTATGATGAAGCGTTCCGGTGTTGCAAGCCTGGCGGCTGGTTCGAGCATGCCGATACGTCGGCTATACTAGGGTGTGACGACGGCACTTTCAAAGACCATCACGCACTGATGCAATGGGGTAAAATATACAACAAGGCTGCTCAGAAGCTTGGGATAATCATGACGATGGCTGAAGATGGTCTGATGGAGAAGACGATGAGAGACGCCGGCTTTGTAAACATCAAGGTTGTCGATCTGAAGGTATGAGCGCTGGTCAACACTATACTCCCGAGGCTCCAGGAAGTTCCTCAATGAGACAGGCTACTCTAGCTACTCACCATCACACCCACAAGCACCGACACTCAGAACTTGTGCGCTAACTTGTGTTTTAGATGCCACTTTCCCCTTGGCCACAGGACCCGAAGGAAAAGGAGATTGGTCTCTATGCCTCTGTGACAATCTCTTCGGATGTTGAAGGTCTTATCCAGTACATGTTTGGGAATGTCTTGGGTTGGTCGAAAGAGGAGATGGCTGTGTATTCTGCTCACGTGCGCCGTGAGCTGAAGGATGCGAGCCTACACGGATATGCAAAGTGGCAGGTGGTGTACGGTCAAAAGCCGGAGTAGGGGTGTTATAGATAAAGGTGGTGAAGGATATGAGGGTGTTCAGTGAGCGAAGGTCCAGACTCGAGGCAAGTGAGAAGATGTGCGGTTGTTGAGCCTTGGGTGTTGAGGTGGAGAAGCAACCTATCAGATGGATGTTCTTGTATGTCGGAATTTGATGTTGAACTCGGCAAAGGGCTTGGATAGATCAATTTCGTATCTTTGCGCGCGCGCTCCTATAGTGTACACAGCCACATTGTCTGTTGTCTGCTACTTACTGGGTTTGGCTTCGTTCCCTGACACTACGTTGGCTGCATATCCTCAGTGTTCATTTGTATGACTGGAGTGCATTCAAGTAGAGGCAGTAGAGCGATGAAAGCTTTGAGGGTGGTTTAACAGAAATGCAATGAGTAGTGGTGTACTTGGCGACAGCCCGATCAACCGCTTATGGCACAGGTTAGGCGTTGTTCGGTGCACGCGGAAATGCCTCTCTGAAAGGTTCAGAAACCCGATTTCAGAAGCCTGTTCGAATGCCCTGGAACTGATTTTGGCTGGAAATCGCAGCAAATCCAGTTTCTGAAATTCCTGGTCCCCATATTAGCCATCTGACCAATCATATAATTGCATTCTTCATGAAATTCAGAAGAAGCATTTCCGCACCTCAGATCTGCTTGTGAAACCAAAATCCGGTTCATGAAGGCCAATGCATTCCCTCCTGGAAACTTCATTTCAGAAAGCCATTTCCGCGTGCACCGAACAACGCCTTAGGAAAGAGCAATGATATCAAAACTTGAAAAGATGAGAGCATGACCGGAAAGTTCGTTGAGTGGGTCAGGCCGCCGAGGAACAATCGGTCCTAATACAGGAAGTCCAATATAGATAGAAAGGTTTGACCACAGGTTCAACAACCAATCAGGGCCGCTGGTCTAGTGGTATGATTCTCGCTTAGGGTTCAATCCTGAGCATTCTTGCGAGAGGTCCCGGGTTCAATCCCCGGGTGGCCCCAAACTTTTCTCTTCTTCCTCCGACTTTTTTGTTCTTTTTTTTTTTTTTTTTTTTTTTTTTTTTTTTTTGGGTAGTCAAGCATCACGCATCTTTCCATTCCGTCTCGCCGCTATATCGGTTATTCTCATATTGTTAGGCTGTATAACATGGCATAACTATGTCTCATTTCAAATACTCGGTTCGTTTGTTCGTGAGCTGATCACCAAGGAAGACCGACGCGACGTTGGATGATCTGCAACTTCTTAGCTCCGAGTAGCACATTTACACTGCAAGGGACGTATACCTTGGCTCGAGGCAGATCACTAGACCACTGCGTCGTCGGATTTTGCAGTTCTCACCGGTCCAAGGAACTTTGGCTTCTGATTACAAGTAACATCTTACCAGTGAAGCTACTCCCCTGTTTATTTGTCTCTCTTGGCATCTCTCTCCAGCAAGCCGTCAGCATACTGGGTCAACGGCATCTCAGCTACCCTACGCGATATCGTTCCCGTTAAAAGCGCGATAGGAGAGGGAGAGCTGTTAATTCTCAAACCTCACCGGATCCATTATGCGATCCAGGTCGCCCAGTCCCAATGATGACGTCGGTGTACAAAACCACACCGGTCACGGTCGCAGTCACAGTCGCGATCCTCTTGCTAAAAACAACGAGGTAGTCCCGGGTGCGGGAGCATATCACAACGCCCGTGACTTTGCTGCACAGGGGACATTGCCAGTGCCGCCCATAAACCCGAAAGCGGCGGCCGGAGATGGGGAGGATGATAGATCGAATGACAACCGATCGAAGACACCTCACGTCCATTATCCATACGACAACTTGATGGACACCACACCGGCTCGCATGGACAATTGGTCCACCATTTCGGCTGCGGACCTTCCCAACCTCCGCCGTCGTTCGACGGTTCGATCTGGTATTTTCAAGACCGTCGACGACTTTCACGACTTTGATGTTGGTGGGCCTGGCTGGCACCGTACGCAGGCATCCTACAATCCACTTCCCGGGGTCTTATGCTAACTATGATTCTCTATAGCCGGCGCAGAACCCGGGCTGGATCCGAGGAAGGCAGATGGAGGACATGCCTCGATGCCCACCTTGAGTGCACCATGTGATATTACCGTGGTCGACTTCTCACACGACCGCCTTGCTACACATAGGCACAACAACGAAACGCTCGCTACGTTCATGAACCTGCCCCAGCCGGAATGGGTCAAATGCCGCTGGATCAACGTCAATGGTCTGAGTTGGGATGTCATCCAGTTACTAGGCCGGCACAAAAGTCTGCATCGACTTGCTATCGAAGACCTCATGAACACACGAAACAGGATCAAAGCTGAATGGTGCGTTTATGCATGCGGAGCTTCATCGGTGTGTTCAGTCTCTAATAATGTGCTTAGGTTCCCAACTCATGTCTTCATTGTCTTGACTCTCCAGAAACTTGTTCACATACATGACTCAGATGCCGAAGACAGCGTTTCTGAATATGGCGATAGCGATAAAGCGAAAGGCAGTGGGAGAAACGGTGAGTGGAATGGCAATGGCGGGCTAAACCCCTATAAGCGTTTAAAATCAGTTTTCACCCAGAAAACACATGATGCCCCAGATCGAAAGCTCGAAAGAGGAAAATCAAGTCGGCCATGCCGTCTTCGTGGTCAAACCGGCTCCTCGCCAAATCTGCGCGGGTTTCGGACACTGCAGACCTACCACTCAAGGATTGATGAGGCGCGCGCCCATTACATGGAACAACACTCCGCTTTAGTGTCCAGGGATCTCGCCGTTGCCTGCGAACAGGTAGCGATGTTTGTCACTCAAGACAACACTATTATCAGTTTCTTCGAGTGTTCGGCTCAAGATGTCGAGGCTCCCATTATCCGCCGTCTCCAAACCAAGGATACCATCATCCGGCAGTCTTGCGACGCTTCCATGGTCGGCCAGGCTATCATTGACGCCATCATCGACCTAGCCATGCCTGTGACTACGTGCTATACCGAAGTCATTGGCGATCTCGAGCTTGACGTGCTTACCAAGCCCAATATCAAACACACCAAGAGCCTTTACATTCTCGTCACGGAGATGAACAAGATGATGGGCTTCATAAACCCAGTAATCACTCTCATTAACGCTCTCCGCGACCACAAAACAAACATGTCGCAAGACGTAGCAACCAGGAATCTCCAAGACCCGAGCCATGGCGTCATCATCACACCGACCACTTACATCTACCTTGGAGACGTCCTTGATCACTGTCTCTTAATCACCGAATCATTGATCCAGCTGAAGGGCTCGGCCGAGGGCATGATTGACCTCATCTTCAACACGATATCGGCGAACCAGAACGAGTCCATGAAGCAGCTTACGATAGTCACTATTATCTTTCTTCCCCTGACCTTCATTACCGGCTACTTCGGTCAAAACTTTGACCAGTTTCCCGGGCCGGGTTACTCGATTAACCACTTGTAGGTCACACAGCACACCTCCATTAGTTACCGCTCTGCTAACTTTGAATGTATAGTTGGAAAATTGCGGCTCCTGTGGTGTTGGCCACAGGCCTCCTGCTACTGGCACAAGCCATTTACGAATATTGCAGGTCATGGGCGCAACAGCTCCGTATCGGGCAACTTAAGAGGGCGCGGAAGAGGCGCCGAGAAAAGAAACGAGTATAGATATATACCTCCCCGCTTACGGCCGTCCGGCAAATAACCATCATCTTACTATTCCTTGCCAGCCCTTCTCACATATATCGATGTACCATGTCTAGAATGGCGCGCAACCTGCATCTCCTGAGTTCAGCGCCAATGGAAAACCTCATCAACCCCTAATACACGTCCTTCCAAGTTCTCATGGATGTACTTACTGACCTCGAGCACTGCCGTGCGGGGCAGAACATTGAAGCGGAAGAAGTGATTTGGGCGGCGGCACGAGTGCTACGCTGGCCGCTCTGTTCGCGGTCGGATACCCCATATAAAGCATTCGGCCCTGTTCAAGTGCGAAGATTTAAGCCCGTCATCCTCATTTTGATACTGGATCTCCCAGTCGGATTCACCGTGCTTCCAAGCCAGGAAGGAACTCAGCCCTCAATGATACCGACAGGTGCTGACAGAGTCGCAGAACGAGCAAACAAAATGACACCAAATGAAGGACCGACCGAGACCCACGAGCATAGCTCTGACCCGTCCAACTAAATGGATCAAGCACAGCTGCTGTACACAAATCAATGGACGATACCAGCCCAGTTCAGACGGCGCCACCTTCCCCGTCAATAACCCCATGACCGGCCAACGCAAATACGATTGCGCATCAGCTTCCGTCAATGACTACAGCCTTGCCATCGAAAACGCCCACAAGGCATACCAGTCATGGTCAAAGACAGGTCCTACCGCTAGACGGATGATCTTCTTGAAGGCGCCCGATATACTCGAGTCTTATTTACACCAGGATGCAGGTGAGATAATGTCCCAGGAGATATCGGCGCCAGATTACTGGGTGAAGATCAACATTCACTCCACCGCTGGAACACTGAGGGAAGTCGCCGGTTTGGCCACTCAAATACGAGGCGAAGTCATCCCGACAGACCGCCCCGGGACGACGGCATTCATGGAGAGACAGCCGGTGGGGGTCGTGTTTGGGATAGCCCCTTGGAACGCCCCAGTAAGTGATGCGAAGCGTGCTTTTGGACCGGATATCCTTTGGAAAGCGCTGACAAGTATTGTATCAATAGGTGAATCTCACGGCAAGGGCGGTCGCCTGTCCTCTCATTTGCGGGAACACAGTCGTGTTGAAGCCATCTGAGTTCAGCCCCAAGAGCCAGCACCTAGTCGTGCGAGCCTTGACCGCCGCCGGGCTGCCGCCAGGTTGCCTGAACTTTCTGCCTACGAGCCCGGAGAGAGCATCGCAGGTAACCGAGTTTGCCGTAAAGCACCCAAAGGTTCTCCGGATCAACTTTACTGGAAGCGACCGGGTGGGAAGAATCATTGGCAGTTGGGCAGCCGAATGCGTGAAGCAGTGCATCTTGGAGCTGGGCGGCAAAGCACCGGTCATTGTCTTTGACGATGCCAACATCGATGAGGCTGTCGGGGCCGTGGTGTTCGGCGCTTTGTCATATAGCGGGCAGATTTGCATGTCGACAGAGCGTGTGTTGCTTCACCGATCTATCAGTGAGAAGTTCAAAGCGAAACTTCTAGCTAAGGTAGCGACTGTGAAGACCGGGAACCATCTGGAAAATCCCGACGTCTCACTCTCGGGCCTTTTCACGCCGGCATCAGCGAGGCGCGTCATCGATCTGGTGAAGTCAGCGGTTCACGGCGGCGCGAAGCTGCTTACCGGTGATCTGGAAATCACGGGCCTCAACAAGACCATTGTGAGGCCTCACGTACTGGAAGGGGTGAAGCGGCATATGGATATTGCGAAGCAGGAGTCGTTTGGTCCCGTCATGATCATCTCCGAATTCGAAACGGATGAGGAAGCAGTTGCGCTGGCCAACGTTAGTGAGTTTCACTCTGTGCAAGCGTTTTCTCGACAGATATTGTCAGAGCACTCAATATTGCCAGGCAGATTCAGGCAGGTGCTTTTCACATCAACGGGCCTACCGTGTATGTTGAGGCGACTCTGCCGCAAGGAAGGACTGGTGGAAGCAGCGGTTATGGCTGGTTCGGTGGCATGCCCGGGGTTGAGGCCTTCACAGAGAGGCAGATTGTTACCCTCGCTACATCCAAGCTGAGATATGCGTTCTGACGTAGTGCGAGTCATGAGTTCTTGACCCCATCACACATGGCGGCGGTATTAACGCTACAATGGGCTGATGCTTCCACCACCGTCAAGTGTGAAAATGGCTGACCCCAATGACTGATTGTTCATATCGAGAATAGAAATAATTGTCTAGGTTTACGGAAATGCGGTGCCGGATCGTAAAAGCTGAAGCTGTTACGGCCTTTTGCCATATGGGGCTTATTCATCCCCCAGGCTGTTCCCCTACTCTAGCGCTTCAGCCGACCACCTGACGCTGGTGAATACGAGGACTCGACTAACGGCAATTGGTGCTTGGCTTGACTCCAGCGTCTCCAGGTTCCATCAATAGCAGAGAAAACTTGGAAGGACAGCCGGCTTGCATATTGGCACCATCCTAGTCTCCATTGGCGGCCACGACGGGATTTCCTGTTGTGGTCACTGAGGATCAAATAGTGCAATGTCACTGGACGTTCAAGAGTGAAGTCGGAAGGGCGGGGCCGACAACTGAATGATGGACTCACAGTGTAACCGGATAGGCTAGCGTGGTCGACCCTGCAGGAGCCTCCGGGGGAATCGTGTAGAATCGGCCTGCTCGGGATGAATAACTGCACAACCACGGCATGAACCACATGGGCCGATGCTGATCGATGTCAGCGCGGAGAAACATGTGCTGGGCAGTCCAATCAAGCGTTCCATATGGAGAAGAGGCTGACCAAGGCCTCGGAAAGGTTGCCTGAGATCGCTGCTACCGACGATAGTCTATCGGTCAGCGGTGCCCACGGAATACAATACGAGACATCCACCAAGAGACACTACCCAGTGGGCACGTTGCTGGCAAAGATGGACCCTCAGATGAGGTGGTAGTCAAGGATCTTATGGCCCTACAGTGACACCAGCACAACCAGGTGGACCGGCTAGTGATATAAAGTGTCGAGTCGCTTCCCTCTGCTTTGTGTCCGATGGTGGTAGAACCAAGATTATCATCAGAATCTCACTCATCCATCTCAACATGACGAAACTCACCCTCCTCGGCGCGGCTCTTCTTGCCCTCGGCGACAGCGCTGTGAACGCCTTGAACAACTGTGGACAGTCACAGTACGATCCTGCTCAGGTATGTCCTGGATCTCGAGGCATGAGTGCTGCTGGACGAAGCCATGCGACTAACACGTGGGCGATAGTATGTCTGCTGGAGCGATCAGTTCCTTTGCCCCATTACGGCTGGCGAGCCCCTCTCGTTCTGCAGCGGAGCGTGCTACAGCAAGTTCATGTACAAGTGCGAGAACAATGTCTTGAGCTTGTTGCCCGCTCACACTGGAACGCCCTTCACGCTCACCGTGTCGAATCCGACGTTGCCTATTGACGGCAAGCCCGTGACTGCCAGCGGCCTGCACCTGAGCCTTGCGGGCAACACCAGCACCTACTGCCCTGTCGAGGTGGTGGGGGCCGCGTGCCCTCCCGGCAACATCACGGCCTTTTTCGCCGGCAACGGCGGCCTCTCCATGGACACCATGGTTCCTGGCGGACAGCAAGCCTATCTCGGACCGGACTGGAACATGCGCTACACCCAAGCTCACTCGGCCTACATTCCCGCGGGCAGCCTGGTTCAGGGCTTTGGTGCGTATGAAGGCGGTGGTTTCGTCAATCTGAACGGTAACGGCTGGGGCTGGGTTGCTTGCCCTCCTCAGGCCTCTGGCGGTGGCGGTACCGCGTGGAACCTGGTGGGAAGAAACGAGACGAACGCGGCTAGCCTGACCGCCTGCACTCCTGTCAACCTCAAGGTCAACCCTCTCCCGTCCGGAACTGTTGGTGCCTGGCAGTATGCTTGAGAGTGGATTTTCGAATATCGTCTTTTTAGGGAGGGGTCGTGTAGATAGGCTGGAATAATACGTCATCCTGTACCGCGAGATCTACGATTGTGTTCCAATGTAATGTTACTCGAAGAGTGAGTGACTGCAGAGACGACGCGTGGTGGCCAACATGCAATGGTATACGTACACAAAGCTTGCTGGTGTCTCGGAACTGCCGATGAGAAACAGAACATTAGCAACGGTCCTAAATCTATCCAGAATGCCGCAATGAATGACGCTTGGACTTACGGTATAAACACATGCTAGTTGAGACAACTAACCTCTTGGTCTTTCTTCACCGCCATCCATTTGCCGTATTGTCTTGGATCAAATGAAAACTGTAGAATCAAGCCAGAGTAGGGGGCGTGGTAAACCTCGCTGGACAGCTTCGGGTTAAAGAGAGACAAGTACTCTATGGAAAACCAGCCTTGACGGCAGGCGAGACGAAACGTTCCATCCGGAGAGACATCTTGTTCGACTTGTATGGTGGATCGAACTTGGCGGCTTCTTGGTCCTCGGTCATTTTGTGGAATAACAAGCTGGAACGTGGTGTTCACAGCTGTCGACGTCGTGCTGTGTACGGCAGATGGCGAGACATGATCAGGCTCGCTCCGTGATGGGGTCGGATTCCAATGCCTGTGATAGAAGATCCCACCATTGGTGAAGTGCTGCTTGGTAGGTGTTGTAACCGTCGAAGTTGCGCCGTGTCAAAACCCAAGGCAGAGGAAACGGAAGAGATGGAATCATGGAAGCCCAGAGTCAAGAAGTGAAATTGAAAGTGGAAGATGCCCGTCCAGGAGAAGGCGCTAACAGCCCTATAGCCCCACGAGTGCCCCGCTAACCAACCCTCGCCAGCTCGATTACTGTCAGATTAGAGGGTGGATATCTGGGTTTCTAGCTATACTCAATCTGGGTTAGCCGCCCAGCCCCCTAGATTACTGGTTTCTGGGTCCCTCTAGGATACTCCAGTACCCCCCAGACCTTCTAGGCGAATCAATTATATACACTCTTCAATTAATCAATTCTATATAATCACATTTAATAATTAATAATCTAATTTACGTATTTACAATAAAAGCGCTACGACAATTAATAATAAACAATAGCCTTACAAAACTAATAACGTTAACTATATCTCTATTAAAAGAATTTACTAATAAAGCTATTACAGTCGTCTTTAAGACCTAAAGCGATTAACCCAACTAATACGAAGCCTTCAAACGATTAATTAAAAGTAATTAAAATTTCAGCAATTAATTATTTAAGGAAGGGCCTATAACTTAGAAGGTCCTACCTCCTAAGCCGGAAGATTTCTTCCTTACGAAGCCCGCGAAAGATCGTATATTAACGGCTAAGAAAAAATTTATTAAATTTAATAAAAGGATCCGAATTAAGAAGGTCGTAGCGATAATTATAATAATAATTATAATAACTCCTACTATAGCCCAAACTTAAATTCAAACCCAAATTAACGAAGACGGGGCTAAGACTACCGTTGCCGCCCAATTCTAGCAAAAAGTTAAGGAAAAGTCTAAAGAAAAAAATCTTAAAGAGGAGGATAAATACTATACCGAACAAAATATTAAAGAAAATATAATAATTAACCCCGTTACGAATTTTACTATAGGAGGAAAGGTTACTTACAATTAAATTAATAATATATATAATACCCGCTATAAATATTAGAAAGACTTCGATAACGTTAATACAAGAATCTATAATTAAATAAATACTTACATCGCTAACTATTTCGCTAATACTATTTTCGAATAAAATAAATCTACCTATAAATAATTAAAATAAATTAAATACTAAATTAATTACTAGCCTATTAACTAAATCGCCACCGCCCGGCGAAAATATTAAGCCTTTATTAAGGAGACCGCTAAAAAATAATTTAAGGACTTCGAAAAGTAGGTTTTAAATTAGGAAATTCTTATTACCAATAGTAAGAAACTAAATATTAGCGAAGCTATTTCCCCTATTTTATAATTTATCGATTTTATTAATATAGTCTACAAATACAAACTTATTTAGGCAAACAATACTTAAAAATTTAATAACGATTTAGAAAATTCGTATTTAATATATAAAGATATATCTGCTAACTTTAGAAGGGTCGGTATATTAGAACGTACTATACTACTAATTAGTAAGAAAATTATAATTTATAACGCCTAGGGTACTAATTAATTTAATTCGAAAGAGCTTATACTTAAGAGGGAAGACGCTCCTAATTTTAATTGTAAAAAGAAGTAGAAAGTATATATAAAGAAAAAATATAGCGCGGATAAAAATATAAATAATTCTTTACGGCTGAAAAAGAGAAAGGGATCTACGCTATTATATAAAATATACGAATAAAACCCTTACCTAATAATATACTACTAGTATTTAATATTTAAAATAAGAAATAACCCTATTTAAAAGCCTAATAATTCTATTCAAAAGTTTATTAACGAGAATTTCGAAAAGTTTTCTGAAATTTACAAGGAGGTAAAAAAGGCTAGGAACTAAATACGGGACCGCTTTATTACCTCTACGTAAACCGCTACCTCAAAGGCCTAAAGGCGACGAAAAATCGGTATTTACAATTTAATATTTCTCGTTAAATAAAATACTTTTAATACGAATAACGGAAAAGATATTTACCCGCTCAAAAACTCTATAATCCTCGATTCTAGAGCTTTATTTTATATTTTTAACGAAATTAATTATTTTTCTTTATTTCGAATAACGTCCCTAGAAGACTATATTTAAATTAGAGATTTTTAAATACTTATTAAAAATTTTAGGACCGTTAATATAGAAGTATAGGGAGAGAAGGGAATTCTATAGTTACGGCTAAGAGAAGTCGCCTTCTACCTTAATTTTACTATAAATCTTATATTTTTACGCTTACTTCGAAAGTAAGGTTTTTATAAAGATTACAAACTACTTAATAATTACCTTCGTCGGTTAAACGGCTCGATTTTTTATTTCCTTTAAGAAATCTATTATTAAATAGTTTTTAAATACCTTCCTCTTATCACGGTGCAAAGGCACAAGGTAGGTAAGAATATACGTAATTGCACGAAGGAGTAAGAAGAAAGGTTCAAGGGTGCGATCCCAGACTGGTCTTTATGGAGGCCAGTCTGGGAGATTAGCTCTGTAGCAATCTTATAAGTGCTGTAGAGCTAGTACGACTTATATAACGATAGTAATAATAAGGCTATTGTAGCCTTTTGCAAAGGCTATAATAGCCTTATACTATATTCAGAGCTATAGCCTAATCCTTAATTCCGATAGCTATTAACCGTATACTTCTAAACTATTATAAGGCTAACCCTATAATACTACCCCGGACTAAAAGAAGTTGTATAATTAACTAATAATATATAAAACGATTAAAATGCCTATTAATCGTTTAGTTTACCCTATAAAAGCCTCTATAGCCGCTATTACTCTACGCGGCGACCTCTTCAATCCTCTATACCCCGTATTTCCCGTTAATACTAATTAATCCGCTTTTACTTCCGTTAGTAACGGCTAGTCCGCTTTTAGTTACCGGCCCGTTATTATTTTACGCCGCTTTTCTATAGCGATTTAATTTAGCGGCGCTAATTTGTTTAAGTAGCTTTCGTAGAACTTTTATATTATTTCCGAGTATATTATAACGTTAGCCCGTTTCTACTAATCTAGTATATATAGTAGTATTTATAGGACGTAGTACTCCTATCGTCTATTCTTTAAATTCTATTTATAACCGCTTATATTATTAAAATTTTATTCGATAAAATTTTTCCTATTATTTATCTATTTTATAATCCTCCTTTAGTTTGCCCTTACGTCCCTTTCGGTATATCTTTCTTAAAACTTTACTTTATTAATATAAAATGTAGGATTATACTTTATATTAATTAGGAATTGAAGAGTAATTATATAACTATTAGCCTTTAAAATTTCGAATAGCCTTTCCCGGAGCGGAATTAATTTAATATATAGTCTTCCGGTTTCGAAATTCTCTATACTTAGTAAGACTTTATCCCCGATTTTATATTGCGGGACGTCCGATTTCTTTTCGTTAATATTATCCTCGTATTACTTCTACGCTTTTTTTATTTTAGTTAGTATATAATTTAAAACCGTTTTAAACTGGTTAGCGATCTTAATAGCTTTGAAATATTTATCCTATTAGGTCTTTAATATTTTTAGGGGGTACGGCGTAGCGGGTTCGACCCCTATTCGGGGATGGAATTTATAATTAATAAAAAATAGTAAAACTTTTATTATTTTTAAAATTAAATTATTAGTGGTAAATTCCGCTATTAGTAATTAATTGATTTAATCGTTTTATATTTAATTAATAAAAGTTTATAAGTATTTTTTTATTTTTATATTAATATATTTTGTTTGCCCGTTTGTAGTTGGGTGAAAAGCGGAGGAGGGCGTAAGGTTGATTTCTAGCTTCGTTAATAATGCTTTTTAAAATTGCGAAATAAATTAGGAATTTCGATTGGATATAATAGTATTAGGTAAATTATAAATATTATAAACCCGTTCTATAAAGTGGTCCGCTAGTTCCTTTGCGGTTAGCCTTATTATAGGGATGAAATACCGTATTTTTATTAATTTATTAATAATTATTATAACGTATTGGAATATTTGTTTATAGTATTCGTAGGGTGTTAATAGTATAATGTAATCGATAGAAATATCCTTCTATAGAGTGAAAAGTATTGGTAAAGGCTTTAAAAACTTGTGTGGCGCGTATTGTAACGGCTTTGTCTTTATATACGTTAGGTAGGTCTTATAGTAAATTTTTATTACGTTATATATCCCCGGTTAAAAGAAAGATTGGAAGAGAAGGCTATAAATCTTTTTTTTCCCTAGGTACCTTGCTCTTAGCGTATTGTAAGTATAGCGGATTAGTTAGTAGTAGATTTTAATATTTCTAGGGTTAAGGAGAATTGAATTGTAGTAATAAATTCGGTTTTATATAGTACGGTATTTTGTGAATAAAAGTTTTTTAAAGTTCTTTTTAATTTCTTTTGATTATATTCTCTTTATTAGGTTTGTTAAATAGGTAAGTACGTCTTAGAAAAGTGTTGATTTTTTATAAATTTCTATTATTAAATTATTTACCGACGTTTTATTTATAGCTTTTAAATTGTAAAGGTAAATTATTTTAACGAAAACCTTTAGATTCCCTTTATTTTTTAGGATGTAGGAATTGTTAATGAAAATATCCTTCTCTAATAAGACTTTATTCTTTATTAGGAGGCGTTTATTGCTTTTATATTTCGGGATATTTTCTAATTTGCGGTTTAATATATTAGGGCGGACTTATAGCGAGCCTAGTCGATATTGGATAATAAAATTAAAGTGGGAGAGAAATTGTAATTATTTTATATATTATAATATTAATTATTTGCTAATTATAAACGATTTTAATCCTTTATAGTTTATTAAAATTTTAAACGGTTATTATATTCCTTCTAATTTTAGTTTTTATTCTTTTAGCGTTTTAATAATAGTGAATAATTTTTTGTTATAAATATTATAATTATATTCTATTGACGAATGCCGTTAATTAAAGTAAATTATTAATTATAATACCCTATCCTTATTATATTAAAAGAGAATATTGCCGTAGGCTTAATTTGAAGTATCCGTTTTTATAATTATTTATTTAAATTAATTATAAATATGTAATATTAATCCGTTAGTAAAAATTCATTTAAGCGCGTTAAAAGAGCGTTAGTACTAATCCTCTTATTTTTAATTTTTAATAGTTTTTTTTATTAATTCGTATAATAGTCCTACTAGGATAGAAAAGTATTTAATAAACCGCCGATAGAAATTAGTAAATTTTAAGAAATGTTATAGCGCCCTTTTAATATTTGGGGCCTCTTACGAAATAATTGCTATTACTTTTTCTAGGTCTATTTCGATATTTTTAGGGGTAATAATGAGCCTTAAATATTTAATTTATTTTATATAGAAGTTATATTTATCGATATTAATTTGTAGGCTTGCGTTTATTATTTTCCGTAGGATTTTATTAACGTACCTTACGTAGTCCTCTTCGTTTTTTGAATAGATGAGGATATTATTAAGGTAAATAATAGTATATATATTAAGGATATTATATAGGACGTCGTTAATATAATTCTAAAATATTTCTAGTACTTTTTATAAATTAAATGGGTATATTAAAGATTTGAAAAGCCTAAAGCGGGTAATAAACGTAGTAAATTATTTATAGCCTTCTTTTACCTATATCCTATTAAACGTATTAATAATATTGAGTTTAGTAAAAATTTTTGTTTTATAAATAGCGTTAAGGGTTTTTTTAATTAATGGAATTAGATATTATATTTTTAAAGTAACGTTATTAATATTACGGTAATTAATGTAAATACGGATTCCTTTACCCGGCTTCTATATTAATAGGATAGGTAAAGCGGCGGCGGATTAGGAGGGACGGATGAATTTCTTTTTAAAGTTTTCGTTAATTTATTTTTTAATAACAGTAATTTCGATAGGTAATATTAATTTAAGTTTAGTGTATAGTAGTTATTCTCTTAGTTTAAATTCGATTTTATAATTGTATAAACGGTGTAGAGGTATTTTATCGGCTAACGTAGGAAGAAAAGCGTCGATATATAATTGATAATAATTTATTAATATCCTTTTTATTTCTTCCTTAGTCTTCTAAGGCTTATTTATTTTATCGAAGAATTTTTGAATATTTTTTTCCATTACTTTTATTAAATAAATATAATAGATAATTTTTTTATAGAGCGGTACGTCCTTGGTTAAATCCTTTATTAAAGCGATAAATTTAGTAATTACTGCCGCCTTTTTTTTTATTTTAAATCCGTACTTACTGGCTATATTATCGATAAAAGAATGGAGGGAATGTAGAAAATTGTTTTTATACTTTTCCTTTCGTCCTTTAATAATATTTTTTATGATTTTGTATATAAAATTTATTTCCCGGAGTTTTAAAACGGTAATTAGCCTCTTTAATTGAATGTAGTTAGTAATATATAGTTAGAGTTAGTCTTTTTTATAGATGAAGTTGAAAGTAGCGGCGTTGAATTTTCTAATATTAATAAAGTTTATGCCGTCTTTAATGTACTTACTTATTTAAGTATTAGTATAGTGCGTATTTATTAATATACGTTTCCTATTGAATTTAATATATAATTTATATAATATATTCCGTTTGGTTAATATTAGGATAGTAGCGGTATTTATAATATTTTATATTTTCGCGCTTGCGCGGTATACGATGAGAGCCTACAATAGAGCTGTTGACGGTATTTTAGTAGGAGAATTGGAGGTTTGTTCTTTAAATCCTTTATTTTTAAATTAGGGAGCCCTAATAAATTAGTTTTCAATTTCTTTATATTAGGCCGCCTCTTTATAGAAATAGCCTTTAAGGATGTAAGGAGGAGAGGAAGGGAATTTAGAATTATTTTAGGGAAGCGTTTTTTTATAAGCGTAGGCAATTATAATAGAAATAGGGTTAGAGAGGGTTTAAGGTACTTCTATTTAATTATTAAGGAGCCCCGTTAGTAAATAGTGGTCCTTATAACCTAGGTAGTTAAAATATATATTACTTTTCTTATAATCGATATATAATTTATAGAATTTTATTTAAAGAAATTTTAAAATAATTAAATATTTATTAAAAAAGTCGTAAATTAAAAAGGTAACGATTTTTTTATAATAACCTATTTGTAGCTTTCCTATTATTCCTTCGTTAATTGTACCCTTAATATTTCCGTTTATAAATACGAACTTCTTAAGACGAAGAAGGCGGAAGCGAGGAAGATTATACTTTGTAATAAAAGAATAATCGATAAATATAAACGTAGAATATTTATTATTAATAAAGGAAATATAGTAATCTTTATACGTACCGGTAATTATATACGTAGATAATAAAATTGAATTTGGAATAGTATTATTTAGCGATTAAATTCGTATTTCTTCTAAATCCGTTAAAGGATTCCGTTATTTTTATAATGTAACTACTTGGTTCGGCTTCTACGTATAATTAAGTATAGAAGTTAAATATTTTCCGGTTCATTATAATATTTATTATCCGCGGCCGGTTTAATTGTAGGGGTTATAATTATATTGGCGGCTCTTACCGAACGGACTTCTATAAATTCCTGCCCGGTATTGCTATTATTGCGTTTACCCCTACCTTTCTTCTTTTTACCGGCTAATTTACTATTAGTATAAGGTTTATTATTTTAATTAATAGATTTGAGGTAATTGCGGGCGATATAACCTTATTAATTATAATGGTAATAGAAGCCCTTTTCCCTTTATTCCTTAAAAATTTCGGGGTCGAATATAGTAAAAAGATTTATAGAATTAAAATTTATTTAATTTCTTCCTTAATTTATAGGTTTATTGGCTATAACGGGAGGAGCCGTTGTAACGTTTTTAAAAGAGGAATTTAAATCTTTAAAAATATTTATAATTATTTTATTATAATAGTCGACGTCTTTAAATTTCCGGTTAACTTTCCTTATAAGCCTTAATTACGTAATATAATTATTATCTTTAAAGAAATTTTAAGAAATTAAAATATTTTAAAACCGTTTATTAAACTTATTATAAAAATAATAAACCTTTATTATATCGTTAAATCCGTATTTATCTATAAGTTTAATAAATTCGATTTTAAAATGCGGGAAAGGAATATTACTTTAATAAAAATCGATAAGGCGTTTATTAATATTTAGTTTAATATTAATATTATTATATTAGTTTATAAAGTACGTAAAGAAAATTTCGCCGGTTGTTTACAATTATTTTTTAAGTTCTTTAGGGAATTTTATAAATTTTTTTAAGCCGTTGTTTAATATTGAATATAAGTTTAATCCTAGCTAGAATATTATACGTACAATTTTAACCTATTTTATAGGGAAATAAAAAGGGTCGAACTCCTATACAGTCTTAATTTAATTCTGCTATAACTAAAAAGCGTCGTAGTATTTAATATTATCTTTATCCTCTTTAATAAAAATCGGGGGGTTTTTAATAATACGCTTAGGGGGTTGCGAAACGGTTATTGTAGTTTCTTTAAGGGCGTTAGAAGTCTCCGGTATATTAAAAGGGGCTATAGCGAATATAATTATAATCCGCTATTATAGAGTTATAATTATATATTGTACTATATTTTATTATTTTACTATAGTATTGTAATTTGTAATAACCGTTATAAATACCCTTCCTAATAATTTAATAATAAATTTAAAGGTTAGTTATCGAGCGATAGTTCTAACGAAAACTTTATAATTTCGAAAAATTAAACGTAGCCGAATATCCTCTATAAAATTGTTTATAAAATCCTAAATATTACGAATAATATTAACGAATTAAAGAAGGGCTATTTGATAAACTTTAATATTAAGAATTAAATTTTTAGTAAAAACGTTGAAAAGCTCTTTAAAATCGAATAAGTCGGAAGAATCGTTTATTAATAAATTAATTCCTTATTCCGTTTCTTAAAGGCTTAGAACGATGTAATCTAGTAGCGAAATATTATTACCGCTATTATTATTATTACTAGAATAATAATTGTAATTACTATTATTTTCTACGAAGAAATTAATTTATAATATAAAGGGGATTACTATAATATAAATGCGTAATTAAGGGGGATTGCCGCGATATAAGGGCGCAATCGTAATAATTAAACTACCGCTTTTAGGGTTTAGTCCTAACGAATCTGCGGTTCAACGAAGCGATTTTATATACTGGGGTCCGCGACTCCTACGAAGCGATCCTAATATAATTCTAGATTGTATAACTTCTTGCCGCGCGACTCTAGGGGTTAAAAAGAAATGTATATATAAATGCGATAGTTTGAAGGTACAATTAATTATTACGGTACAAAGGTATAAGGTAGGTAAGAATATATATAATTGTACGAAGGAGTAAGAGGAAAGGTTTAAGGGTACGATTTTAGATTAGTCTTTATAGAGGCTAATCTAGGAAATTAATTCTATAATAATCTTATAAGTACTATAAAGCTAGTACGACTTATGTAGCGATAGTAATAATAAGGCCATTGTAGCCTTCTATAAAGGCTGTAATAGCCTCATGCTATGCTCGGAGCTATGGCTTGATCCCTGGCTCCGATAGCTGCCAACCGTATGCTTCTAAACCATTACAAGGCTAATCCTGTGATACCTCTCTCCTTCAACCGTACTACTTTCTTCGTTTGACGAAACCGTTTTAATTCCTATATTAGCCGTCGTACGTATAAAATACTTACCCAATTCTAATACGAATAATTCAATTATTACGGTCTATAAATTTTCGAATACCTTTATAATATTAAGGGCGCTAAATTTAAAGGATTAACAATTTATTAATACGACGTATACAATATATTTAAAATTAAACAATAAATTATATAAAAATTATACGACTGAAGTTTTAAATTAAGAGAATATCTCGCCGTCGACTTTTTCGAATACGAATAAAGGAGAAAAGGTCTTAAATATATAATATTCGTTACTTATCGATAGATTAAATTCGTTTAAAATATTTATATAATAATATATATAGTAAAAACTATCGTAGAAAGATTATTTTTAATTATTAATACAATTAATTACTAATATAATATTAAAATTAAATATATTAAATACGATAACGAATTTAATAGCTAATATATTAGGGATAAATTAACTATTCGCTTTATTATTCTCAAACCCTTAATATTTAATATTTAAATTCAAAATAGCGATGCTAAGCGTTTAAGGGGTATAATTAAAAAAAAGGCGTATACTATAATAAATAATTTTTATTTCCCTTATAATCTTTAATTTTAAATTATTTTAATAATAGTTTACTTTATTAACCGATCGCCTAAATATTTCTATAATTAGAAGTTTTCCTACGAATAGTTTTATACCTTCGTAGCCTACTATAAAAAGGTATAAATTAATCCCCGGAAACTTAATTTTAGCTATTTACGTATTTACGGTTATAAAGTCTATATAATAATAGGCGTCGCCTAGAAAAAGGAGTAGCGACGAAAGAAATTCTAATTAAAAATATAAATTAATTACCTCGTCGGCTACGCTACCTCGTCTATATATTAAATTTAAAACCCGTAAATAAATTACATCGTTTATACCTATAATATATTATTTAACGAGAATTCAATTTACTTAGGGAACCTTAACGAAATTAAGGAAAGGTTAAAGCTAATTAGCGATAAAATTTCTAATTTACTTAATAAAATCCACTACCTACCTTAACTATTTACATAGTACTTCGAACCCTTTAATACAATTTAAAATATAGAAAACAACGGTTTTACCTAATTATTACCGTCGCTCTTCAATAACGAATTATAAACAAATAATAATAATATTATTAACCCCAAACTAATTAAACCTAACGCTTAAAGTAAAATATCCTTCAATTTTATATTTAAATATTTTACCCCTCTAAGTATATTACTAACCGCTCTCTCTACTAATCTTATTATTAACCTACTAGAACCCATTTCCTTCCTATCTTTCGAACTATAAGAAGTTATCTTTAACGCTAGGAGATTCGTTTAATTAATAGGCTAAAAATAGGGCAAAGTTATTACAAAAGTAGAAATTAATCGTTTAATTACCAGAAATGGCCGGTTAAACTCTATTAAACGTTAAAATCTACCCCCAATCCTAAAAATTTACTACAATTTCAAATATTATAAATTAGGAGACTTCTTTAAATAAGTAGAAAAAATATACTTTAATAATTATAAAGAGATAAAGTCGTAAATAGAAATCGATAAAATATCCTTCGTACTAAAGGTACTTAAATCTTTAATTATATATAAGTATACGTATATAAGTTCAATAAATACGGCCGCCTTTAAAAGGTAAAAATTAGCCTTATAATTAAAGGGGATTAATAGTATTATTACGGGAAAGAAATATATACTTCTACGTTAACTAATCGTTCCTTCTAATTTATTATCGCTTACGCTACTAAATTTAACTTCGAATTTATTTAATACAATACTGTAAATACCTTCGTTAATACTTATTTCAATAAGGAAATTTATATACGTATACCCCCTAAATATCGAAAGTATTATATAATATTTAAATTACTTAAAGCCTTCTATAATTTATAACGTATTCTTCTACTTTAGCAACGAAAATTCAATAGTATTTTTAAAAATATAAGTTTCCAACTATTATTCGAAGATCCGTATATTCTTAAACGCGGTAGGATTTTAATTTTTTATTATATTAACAATATTATATTTATTTTCGACTAAAAATTACGCAATAAAATTAACTAAGTAATAAAGAATTTGGAAGAGAAATATAAATTTATAGGGGGTAATAACCTTCAATAATTTCTAAGTATCGAAATTATTCGAAATCGAGAGGTAAAATTAATTTAATTATTTTAATAGGAGTACATTTACAAAATTATTAAATTTATTAAAAATCCCTATATTTTCGCCTTTATTCTAATAAGCAATAAAGAATTTTTACCCTACAATAGCGTAACTACTTTCAATAAAATATAGGATTATTAGATCGTCGTCGGATCAATAATATATATTATAATAATTACCCGAATAAATATTACCTTTATAACTAACCGCTTAATTCATTATAATTATAACCCCAATCCTTAATATCGTAAAATTATTAACAAAGTATTATATTACCTTCAATTCTACTTAAATCTCTCTCTCTATTTTAAATCGTTATCAAAATTTAAAATAGCTTTAAATACTTTATACGCCGATAATACCTTAAATCGGAAAAGCTTATATAATTTTATAATTAAACTATTCGGTAATTTCGTCTACTAGGGTATTATTAAATAAAAAATAATATTAACTTTAACTACCGAAGTAGAATTACTATCAATCTCTAATATTATAAAAGAAGCTATCGCTATTATACGTCTATATAAGGAAATTAAAATTCCTCTCAATTAGGAAGTCCCTATAATCAGCTATAATAATACCTAAATAATCCGTATTCTAACCGTTAAAATATTATAATTAATAACCAAACTAAAGTATATTAATATTTATCGTTACTAATTACAATAAAAAATTATAGAAGGAAGGATTGCAATCGAATATTTGGAAATAAAGAAAATACTAGTAAACAACTTAATAAAAGTATTAAGATAACTAAATTATGAAAAGTTCCAAGATTTAATAAGGATAACGAACGTACCAATTCAAAAAGAGATAAGGATTAGGAAGGAAGTTCCCGACGACGTTCTAGAGGATACTTATAGTTTAGCCGGGGAAATTAATATACTAAAAGAGAAAAAATTGTAAATAACTTCACTTTTACCCTATTTTAAGAAAGTCTACAAATGAGGGGGTATATTAAATTAGAGGGTGGATATCTGGGTTTCTAACTATACTCAATCTGAGTTAGCCGCCCAACCCCCTAGATTACTAGTTTCTAGGTCCCTCTGGGATACTCCAGCACCCCCCAGACCTTCTAGGCGAGTTAGTTACACACACTCTTCAATTAATTAATTCTGCACAGTCACATCTGACAATTACCTGCTGGCACTAGTCTCTCATAACAACGACGCTCTCCAAATTGTCAGCCCCCATTTTTTCCCCTGCGGATCCGCCCCGCTTTTCGGCCGCCACAGCAGAGCATGTGGCGCGTGGCTTGGAACCTGCGGGTCCAAATGGTGTGACATTGTGATTGGTGGGGGTGGGGTTCATTTGGTCCCGTAAGGAATTCCAAGACTGCGATGGTCCGAGCGGAGGTGGCTGAGTGAATGAGACTAGCTGGCACTGCAGGGGCAGCTACGCCTGTAGCACCCAACCATGGGATACGGTACCTACGGCACTTCTCTCATTACAACGTCATGAAATCATAGCCTTGACCAAGAGGATCGAGGCCCTTATAGACGACCCTCAGACTGTTACAAAACTCAACGATGATCACCTATGTCGGAGGCTCCGTGAAGCTGGAAGGAGGTTGAGCGTTGCCCTTGAAACTCCGGGAGATACAGCTCACAGAGTCATTTACTCGCCTCTGCACCTAGTCACCGCACAGATTGGAGTCGACAAAGGCATTTTCAAGCTCCTGGCAGAGGCGGGCGACACCACTCTCACGGCTGAAGAACTAGCACAAAAGACCGATATCCATCCTGTCTTGATGAAGCGTTTGCTGCGCTACTACCAGGCCTTCGACTATATCCGCCAACCGGCCGACAACCAATATGGAGCAACTAATGTTACCAAGTCCATGACTGGCCTTGCTCTGACCTCTGGGGCCGGACTGTTCTATCATATGAATGCCCCGACATCCATGGCTCTGCCCAAATTTCTCGCCAAAAACAACTACCAGAACCCGAACGACATCTCAGATTGTCCCTTTCAGGTCGGCCATAATACCGACCTATCTCTGTTCCCCTGGTTCCAACAGCGACCAGAAATGGGCCCCGACTTCCTCAACCGGATGAACAGCCACTGCAGCGACCTACCCCGGTTCTATGACAGCTATGATATCAAGCAGGAACTCTGGCAGAACGCTGATGCTGATACAATCCTGTTTGTGGATGTCGGGGGAGCCCATGGACATCAGACTATTGGCCTCAAACAAAAATACCCCGACCAGCCAGGCCGCTTTATCCTTCAAGACCAAGGGTTTGTTGTTGAGCGAGTGAAGGCCACGCCGTTGCCTGGCTTTGATGGCATAGAGGCTCAAGTTTATGGTTTCTTCACTCCTCAGCCCCTTAAAGGTAGGCCATCAGCATCTCAACACACCCTTTAGGTTTTTTCGTCCAGAGCTGACTACTACTAACGCCAAAATAACAGGCGCTCGGGCGTACTATTTCCGCAACGTCTTCCACGACTGGCCGAATGACATATGCGCGAAGATATTGGCGAACATTAGACCGGCAATAACCGAGGACTCGGTCATCTTGATCGATGAGATCGTTTTGTGTGAGCGCGGCTCTACTTGGCGAGCCACTCAGTTTGACATCGCAATGCTAACTTTGTTGGGGGCGTCGGAACGTACGGCTAATGAATGGCACGCGATGTTAGATGAGGCCGGCTTCAAGATCAAGAAGACATGCCAGTATACGGAGGAAAGTCAGAATGGACTGATTGTCGCAGTTCCCAAGTGAGAATAACTGGTCAGCATACATACCTGCAGCATACTAGTCCAATCGCCAGAAGTTCTCCAAGCTCGCCAAGTTACACTTGTCTATGCACCATCTATTTTGATGAGCCACGGCATGCAGCGTGCCGAGACATACGTCAAAAAGAAGCACCTAAAACGGCTAGAGAGAGAAATCCCCTACTGTAGAAATTCGAGAAGTTGGGAAAATCGTATGTTCGTGACGTTCGCTTTTAAGGGCTTTCGTCGACCTCTTTTTCGTCACTCTTCTGCACCCGCGTACAAGAGAATCCATATATTACTAGACATTTCTTGCACGTCAACCATAAAGATTTCCACCCTCCATCCGTATTCTCAACATGGTCGCAACGTCTGGTATTCCGGCGGACACGTCTGCGTCACTCCTCACCACGCTCGTGGATGAGATATCGTCCAATGCCACTCTTCTATCTTCACATCTCAAATCCAGGCGACTACCATGGCCATCCTTTTCCGCCGATGGCCCTCTGGAGCCATTTCCTGAGGACATTGAAGAAGTCTCACGGGCACGTGTTGCTCTCATCGAAGCCACCAGAGCCCTCCACGCTCTCGCCGTCGGGCCAGTTGAAACCACGAAACACTTTTGTTTCAACGAGATCTACCTCCTCGGCGCGATGCAAGCCCTGTGTCACTTCGAGGTTCCGCAGAACGTCCCGCTCCACGGAACCATCAGTTTCCATGACCTTGCCTCGAGAACCGGTTTAAGCGAGGCCCTTCTTCCACGCTTTCTGCGCATGGCCATTGCAAACTATTACTTTACCGAACCAGAACCCGGCTTCGTCGCCCATTCAGCCTGGTCTCAACCACTCGCTACTGACGAGAAGATGCGCGCCTGCGTTTGGTTCCGCCATGCCGAGATGCTCCCTGCCGTATCCAAGCTCGTCGACATGGTCAAGCGGTACCCCGACTCTCCTGAGCCACAGGACACGGCTTTCTCGCTGGCGTTTGGAGACACATTCTTTGGGTACAAGGAGAGACACCCGGAGAGCATGGTGAAGTTCGGGCAATTTGTCGATGCCTTTTCCGGCGGTAAATCCGCCGATTCAGCAGAAAGCATTGCGCGGGCGTACCCTTGGGAGACACTACCGAACGGGGCGCTGGTTGTTGATGTTGGCGGTGGCATCGGACACATTTCCGTTGCTATTGCGCAGGCACATCCTCATTTACGGTTCCAGGTGCAGGACTTTGAAGATCTGAGAGGCGCAGCCGAGGAGTTGATGGAGAGCAAGGGAGTCAAGGACAGAGTCGAGTTCGTGCCGCATAACTTCTTTGACCCGCAACCAGAGCCAGCAAGAGGAGCCACCGTCTACTTCATGAGAAACATTCTCCATAACTGGTCCGACTTGTACTGCAGGCGGATTCTAAAGCCGATCGCGGAGGCTATGGGGCCGGAAAGTAGGATCGTCAACTGCGATATTGTCTTGCCGCAGCCAGATTCGGTGCCCAAGACGCAGGACGCAATGACCAGGGCACTTGATTTGACAATGTTATCGATGTTCAATGCCAAGGAAAGATCCATCGAAGAGTGGAAGGAGCTGTTTGCGAGTGCTGATGGCAGGCTTGGAATTACCGACGTGGTAGGGAAGCCGCGACTGAGGATGGACAGTCTGGTGGAGGTCAGGTTGTCACATTAAAAGGGATTGTACGTCATTTTACGGAGCAAAACGACAATTCAATACACGAAAGCTTTTAAGAGGTCTGAGCAGGTTCTTTTTCAGTAAGGAAAACCATGTTTAAATTGGGCTAGATACGGACTGTCTGAGTCCCACCGCTCCCTCTGACCTACTACTCAGTCACTCCCAAGTCACTCTTCTCTTGATCATCCAACAGCCCCAGCGCTTGCCGCCGTGTCGGGGCATTTGGATCATAGTAAGGAACCTCAGCCAAAGACGTCACTCGGGTTCCGTGACGCGGGTGCCTGCCACCATAGTCCCAGCTGGCGTTGTGGATGGTAATTCTGGTACGTTTCACTCGCGGGTAAGTTACCATTCCGAATTTTCAACGGCGAAGGATCACTCACCTGTTATCCCACAACGCACTCGTCCCCGGCGTCCACTTGAAGCGCACTTGAATGTCGACGTTCTTTTCGTAGACATCGTACAAGTGGTTCAAGATCACATCGCTCTCGGCCTTATCGAGTCCCACGATCCTCACCGTCATCGACCGATTCACCCATAACGCCTTCCACCCTGTGGCCAGATGAACTCGTACAAGCGGGAGCGTGCGCTCAATGTACTTGGGTCCTGCACTGGGGTTCTCTCGATCAAGATATGGGTGTGCAGAGCGGTACACGGCATACTTGCCATCGATGATCTTACGGAACTCGGGCGAGAGCTTCTCATAAGCGCTGTAGCCAGACGCCCAGAGCGTGTCTCCGCCGGTAGGAGGCACCGTGTCGTTGTGCAAGTGGGTGATACCCGCCGGTTGACGCTCGTGGACGAGATCGCTGTGCCAATTCGAGGCGCCGCCAGGACGACGGAAGTCGGCCGGTCTCTCTAGAGTGAAGAGGTCTGGCCAGATGACAGTCACGCCTGGGATACCGGGCACTTGAGGGGTTTGGGGATGAACTTCGACCTCGCTGAACCACTCGCCCAGCTCCTTCTGTTGCTGAGGGGTGAGGTCCTGGTTGCGGAAGAAGACGACGCTCCGCTCGGCAATGAGGAGAGCTAACTCGTCCCGCTGCTTAGGGGTGAGGTCCTTGAGCTGAAGGCCTTCGATCTCGGTCCCGATGTGGGTGGTCAAGTCGGTCACCTTGGTTGCTGCCGAGAGGAGGTTCTTCTTCGACTTGTCCGCTCGAGCACCTGCGTCCTCGTAAAGTCGCTCCTCGCTGCGGATCTTGTAGACTTCTTGAAGGTAGAGAGGAACGGATGGCCGGTATGGATAGCCCTTGGAGAGGTCAATTCCAGCTTTGGCGAGGCGTTGACGTGCTGGCTCCGGAAGAGGGAGAGTCTCATTCCTGGGGTCAATCGTGTCAACGATGGAGTCAAGAATCGGTGCTGGTGCCATGTTGTGGGTGGACTATATAGGGAGATAATGTGCTTTATCGAACGAGTGGTAAAGGTGAAAATTGGTCTGGTAAGTCAAGTATCGGCTTCTTCTTGGCCTATGATTCCTCTCGTCATTCTCTTTGGTGGATATACTGCATGTTTTATGCTCACAGTCCAGGAGTCCAGACTCACTCACCAGTAACCACTGTATAGTCATTCCTCCAGAAGTCATACATCCTGCTTGTTGAGCCGGCACAGGTATCACACCGACCGAGGAATGATTATCAAGCAAGACATCTTGATTACAATTGTGATTGTTACTCTTATCTATGGTCAAATCTGTTTTCGTTATTGCGGGATTGAAGACACGTACGTGCTCATTGTGAGGGGTTCACCTCCGTCGCGATGTCTTCTTGAAGCCTCAAGTATATCAGTTGGGAAAGCGACAATGCAATGTGTCGCAACGGACAAAGAGCATGGGCTGGTATCCAATCGGTGGTTTTACAACATATGCGACGGGAAACGTTTGGAATGTTCGATATGCCCAAATGGTTGGCGCCCTCCTTTTTATATCATCTTGCGCCATCCGCTGAGGTGGATTGTGTGCTCTGCTGCATTTGAACAACTGTACCACCAACAATCATCTCCCCCAACACCATCGGGTTTACCATCCAAGGCATGCACGGAGCAACCAATACGGGAACAAAATCAGGGTCTAGACTAGACTTCACCCCCACGCAGAGCAACTGACGGACTAGCCATAGCAACATCGAAGCTCATGGCGCCTTTCTTAGACCCGGTGGCGACGCCTGCCACTCACGATAGTTGATATGGACGCAAAAGGACTTCAAAATAACCAAGACTCTTGAGGTGGTACCCGTCGGCTTCATGAAAATACCAGCATTGTCGTTTGAGCAGCATGTCGAAAAGCACAATTTCCGACGTCGTCACCAAGGGCGATATCCAGGGCCCATCCAGTTCGACCAAAAGTTCCAGCCACGAGTACAACTCACACTCACAATCAACAGAGCTAGTGCAAGGAAAGCCAAAGAGGAGTTGGCGGTCTTATGTCTGGGATACCTTGGACAAGTCTCCCGAAGAAAGGCGCTTCCTGTTCAAGCTTGACGCGGTGATTCTGACTCTGGCGTCTCTGGGATACTTCATCAAGTACCTCGACCAAGTCAACATCACCAATGCCTTCGTTTCCGGAATGAAGGAGGATCTGAAGCTGTTCGGCAATGAGTTGAACTACATGCAGACGTGCTGGACGGTTGGATATGTCATTGGCGAGATTCCAAGGTGAGCCACAACCCTCGATGCCTTCTTAAAAACCCTTAGACCAATGCTGACGCTATTATAGTAATCTCTTATTGACTCGTGTCCGGCCATCCATCTGGATCCCGGCTTTCGAGGTTGTATGGGCCATTCTGACCATCTTGCTCGCCAAATGCAAGACCACGACTCAAGTATACGTTTTGCGTTTCTTCATCGGCCTGGCTGAAAGTGTCTTTTACCCAGGCATGCAGTACATCATTGGCTCATGGTACCGCAAAGATGAGCTGGCCAAGCGATCTTGCATCTTCCACGCCAGCGGCGCCATAGGCACCATGTTCTCCGGGTACCTCATGGCCGCAGTCCACAAGAACCTAGCGGGCGTCGGAGGATTTAAAGGCTGGCAGTGGCTGTTTATCATCGACACGGTCATTTCCCTGCCCATCGCCATCTCAGGTTTCTTCCTCATGCCAGACCTGCCCGAGATCACCAAAGCGTGGTACTTCTCTGCGGACGAAATCGCCCTGGCAAAGGAGCGCATGCGTCTCGAAGGTCGTGCTACCAGAGCACCATACACCAAGGCCAAGTTCAAGAAGATCTTCTCCAGCTGGCACATCTACCTCCTCACTGCGCTCTACATCTTCTTCAACAATGGTAACGGAGCCTCCGGCCAGCCTGCGTTCCAGCTGTGGCTCAAGTCAAAGGGACACTCCATTACCGAGATCAACACCTATCCGACCATTACGGCTGCCATCACTGTGATTACTACGCTCATTTACGCATGGACGTCTGATACCGTGTTTCGCGGCGCTAGATGGCCGCCCATTGTCTTTTCGGGTCTGGTGGACATTGTAATCTACTCCAGTCTAGCAGCGTGGAATATCCCCGACGGATGGAAATGGGCCTGCTTCTTACTAGCGGGCTTTGGCGGAGGCATCAGCGGGTTGACGTTCGCTTGGGCCCATGAAATTTGCGGCGAAGATAATGAGGAAAGAGCGCTGGTGACGGGTACCATGAATGAGATGGCCTATGTGATCCAGGCGTGGCTGCCCTTGTTGATTTGGCAGCAGGTGGAGGCGCCGGTGTACCACAAGGGGTACATGACTTCGATTTTCATCGCTGTGGCTATGATAATTACTGCGTTCTTGATTAGGTTTTTGCATCACAAGGAAAGGGCGAAGAAGCTGATCGCGGAAGAGCAAAACGCATAAATTGGGTGGCAGTTGAATAGTTGCAAAAATAGAGAAGAGTTTGTTAAGATGGCAATTGGGACTTGTCGTAAAGCGTGAACAAATGAGCAAGTGTAAATCAATTTTTGGCCGGTGCTGACATCGCTGTATTGTGCCGTAAGCCTCTAAGAGGACATGTTTAACCAACTGAGGCCTCGGTTGCTCGAGAATATCTCCGTCGTAGGCACGTGAAGAATTCTGCTGGTCTCGTCGTGAAGTTTCCGTCAACGAGTGAGGCCATTTGGAATGTTGATCGATGTGCAATTGAAATGGCTCTCGTCATTCAAGGGAATATGATGTGAGGTGTCGTCGTGCGGGGGTCACTGGTCAGCTGTGCCATTGTTGGCTTTTATTTGATAACAACCACCCGTCGTCTATTGATACGCAATCAAATAGGAGATGACGTGCTTTGTCAATCGTTCCTGAATGAGACGACTCGACGGGCGCGGAGTAATACATTCGGCCGCGGTATGCCTCGATGGTGATGAGGAGGTATAATGATGACAATAGACACTTTGGAGGTTTCCGCGCAGAGAATAAGTTGTTGCAACAAAGCAGTTCACAGCTTCTGCATCATTCTCCTTGCTAGCTATCACACCGTCCTGTCTTCAACATTGATATCATGTCCGCCGTAACAGCAACTGCGGGATTCCCCCATGCCTTTGTTCCCCATCTACCCCTAAAGGCCGACCGATACACCCATCTTGAACCCCAAGTAGCCATGCCTCTCATCGTGAATACCTACCCCGAGTCTGATTTCACAACAAGTCCAGAATCTCGATTTGGGGTGAACAAGACGGTGGCAGTCATAGGCTCAGGCATCAGCGGAGTCTGTGCTGCTGCTCATATCCTCAAGCATGGGCTCTCCGTGACCGTCTTTGAACGGTCCGACGGCGCCGGTGGCGTATGGAAGTTCGACGAGCGTCCACCGGAGGACCCTCTTATGTTTACCGTCCACCATCATACGGAGACCAGCACCACATCCCCTCAGATATCGTTTTTGAGGGTGCGAACACAGACCTCTCTAGTCTTGAAGTACGATTCGCACCCCCGAGCCCGTGTTATGCTGGACTGAAGACCAATGTCCCAACACCATTGATGGGAACTGCGTTGGGAGACTGGCCCGAGGGGAGTCCAGCATCCGTCAGTCATTCCGCTGCTCTCCAATACATTCGTTCTTTAGCCAAGAGGTCCGGATTGGATGCAGTGACGGAGTTCCACACTCGAGTCGAGGGCGTCAGAAAGACGAGCGACGGTTCGAAGTGGAGGATTACTACCTTGACGATGGAAAAGGACGACGGGATCCCTGGCGCTCGGTTTATCCAAAGAGTCAGGGACCTTGACCTGGTTGTTGTCGCTTCTGGGCATTACAACATGCCACGCATTCCGCAAATCGAAGGCCTCAAAGAGTGGAAGGACTCTTTCCCCAACAGAGTTATTCACTCGAAGAGATACCGAAATCCCGAGGAGTACCGGAACCAAAACGTGCTCGTGATCGGAGCCGGCATGTCCGCTACAGACATCTGTAAGGAACTCGGCGAGATATCCAACAAGACGTACCAGAGCACTCGTAACGGACGGTTTGACCTTCCGGCGAGCGTACTGCCTCCGAACGCCGTCAGAGTGGCGACAGTGGAGAGGTTTGTCCCTCCAGAAGCAAAAGCTGAAGGGGAAGAACCGACACTCAGGAACAATCAGCCAATACCCGGGTCCGTTGTGCTGACAGACGGAACAGTCCTACATGATATCCATCAAGTAGTGATAGCAACCGGATACATTGTGTCCTACCCTTTCTCCCGCAGTTGCATTCCGACACGACCGTTGATGCCGATCCTAACAACGAGCTGGTTGTGACATCGGACAGCGTCATGACGCACAACCTTCACAAGGACATCTTTTACATCAATGACCCGACGTTGGCGTTCATCGGCGTACCCTACCACGTCGCGACCTTTTCACTTTTTGACTTCCAGGCCCAGGCCTTGGCGAGGGTGTTCGCCGGTAGGGCAAAACTGCCAACGCAAGAAGACATGCGGAGAGAATATGAGAAGCGTGTGGAGAGTAAAGGGCGGGGACGTTTCTTCCATTCCTTAGTAACACCTGGGCGTGAAATCGCCTATGTTAAAGATCTCGCGGGGTGGGTAAACAGCTATGTGAAGGAAACGGGAGGCGAGCCCATGCCGACTCATTCAGAGGAATTTTTGAAGGAGTACGAAGTAATGAAGAGCAGGCTAAGGGGCCTGTACCCGGAAGTTGCCAAGAATGATGGGAGGTTGCAGGAATAGGGGCTGAACGTAACGCTCGTTGTTGGAGGTCCATTGCTAATTTGACCATCAACTAGATGATGGAAATATCTTGTTTCTCTCCCTCGTGCAGCCACTGGTGCTGAAGCTTATATGCCTCTTTGAACTCGTCATTGCTCATGTGTACGCCATGTCCTGGTTCATCCATGTACCCATAGTGAAAGATGCCAACTCTCTCATATCTTCCACTTTGAGCGCATTGTTGGAGAACTATGGCTTGCACATGAGGCTTCCAAGGGTCTTGAAGTTCTTTCTCGAGCTTCTCTTTCAAGTGCTTGTAGTGCTTATGCGTTTTGATTGACTTCAGGCGCTCAGAACGTGTCCACGGTATGTCGGTGGCAACGGGAAGGAGGAAGAGCTGGAGTTTGTCTTGACGGCTATCGGCCTCGAATGCGGGCAAGAAGACATCGAACTGAACGTGGCCGAAAATGAGTTCTTCCGACCCCTTGACATCGTTTGTGAACAAGTATATAGACGGGTGAAGGCGTGGTTTAGGCGGAAGGGTGTCTAGTTTCGCCACGTCCGGGTCAGCCGGATCCACGGTGCCTGTCTCAGGATTGAAGCCGATTGCAGTGGGAGCACCCGCCCGTAGAGGTACCCTTGGGAGTCGTGAATCTCGCCAGCTGGGTGGCCGTTTGATGGTTGCCCATTCCTCCACAGAAGGCCGCCACCAAAATACAGGCTTCAAACGCCCATGGAAGGTCAACACAGCAAAACGAAGGCCAATAATCTCCGAACCTGGAGAGTCGTGTAGCGGTGTAAGATCCCACGATACGATCTTTCCATGCTTCTCTGTATCTATGTCTCTTGCTTCCTTCTCATAAAGAGCGTTTCCATTGAGATTTGCGGGGCCGGCCATTGCAACCCACGACCAGGTTGGACCACAATAGCCTCCTCCTGGTCGAGGCCAGAGATATGAGGAGCCTCTTCCCCACAAAAGTGCCCGAGGCATCATGTCAGCCCAGAGTCCCGCGACATAGTCGCTCTTATTCCGAGACCGGAAGACCTGCGCCATGGCGGAAATAGCAGGAAGTCGATCGGTGTAAAAGCTTAGCTGCCGGAGTGTATATCGTTCTACTACGCGTGCCCATTGGTTCGACCGGGTTTCCACATCCTTCGAAATCCCCAACGCGGCTAGTTGGCCTATCAATTGCTTTTCGATCTTCCCATACCATGACTCTCTGGCCTTCCCACTGGTCTTTCCAGGCCGTTTCTTCATGGCGTCGGCGTCGGCCTTGCGCTGAGCTTCAGGATATTCCCAGCAGGCCAGCTCCTTTGCGACGATACCCATCGAGCTGTGATCTTCGTCAGGTCCAGGTTTCTCCCAGCCATCAGTCCATTGAGGGCGTCCATGCGCTGATGTGTCTTCAGACTCCTGGCACCACCATAGGGTTTGGACCGCCCCGAAGTCTATGATACGCGGCGATAGCAACCTTTCCTGGAAGCACCAAGCTCGTTGGCTAATGTAGCTGGCTTTCTTTGCCTTTGAAATGTCGCTTCGGCCCATGTTCTCAAAGTCCTGCCTCGGGATCAAGAAGACGCAAGGTTCGCTCGCGGGCAGGTGACCACGGAGACCAAATCCTGGAATATGTCCAACGGGACGGTCTTGGAGAAACCCTTTCTGTACGGCTTCCGCCTGTGAGGCTACCAGTGTTACCAAAGCGCAGCTATAGATCATGGACATCTTTCCTAGTTCTCTGCCCTTGTCATCATCATCGTCCTGTATGATGCACAATGCGTCAATCCAGAGGTATTTGATGCCGAGCGAGATGGTGACATTGATGGCATCACTGAGAGTTTGAGGGAGCTCTTCGGGTTTGATACGCTCCAAGAGTTGAATCCTCGTACTTTTGGTAAGCTTCAGCGGCTGGTCTCCGCCCCAGCAATACGACAAAGCGGCGAAGGGCTCGACATTGTCCTTCTCGCAAGTCTCGCATAGTCGAGCGTCTACCAATCCTTCGGGCGTCTTTGAGAGTTCTAGCAGCCTGGTAGGGACAAACTCGCTCGGCTTTGGACACTTGCGATGCGTCCTACGGCATGTATCAAGCCAGGTCCGATATTGAGAGAGCGAATAAGGCGACGAGGGAGTCGGGTTGACAGGTTGCAATGCTGGCCGGCGCATTTCGCAGCCTAGACAACCATCAGAAAGCCATGCCACATGGTATGTCCCCAAGCTGAAAGTATGTAGCCTATCTGAACGATAGGTGGCCAGGTCGAATATCATGATGGACATGGCGGATTCCGAAGACAAGTCGAGGAATGGTCCCTTCTTGGCGCCCAAGATTCTCGTGCCGCCAATACTTTCTTCAGCGTCAGCCATGCGGTCCAGCAGGTGACGGCAGAATAGACAGCTTTGGGCGGCCCAGTTTTCCAGATCAGCCGTGTCGACATCAAAGAAGGTGACTTCCTTGGTAAGTGTGCGGGCAAGTCCGAAAGGCTCTGGTGCCTGTCCTTCCTTGACACGCTCTAGGAACTCGGGGGCATCAGCACCAAGTCGTCTCTCGATGAGCGCCCATCTGTTCGCAGGGAGGCCGGAAGGGTACTTCTTGTCTTCGGAAAAGTCCAGAGGGAATGCCTTTAAGCAGAAGTTGCAAGAATGGTGTACGTTGGCCCAAGGCTCCTCGCGCCTTGGGTTGGGCGAGCTGGACTGGCGGGAAGTCATTGTGGGGTGTCTTTGACTGAAGTGTCCTGCTGTTTGCTCTTGAGCATTGGACACAATGAAGAAAGAGTTGGTTGATTGTTGGATTGTTCCAAGATCATCGTGAGGGGTGAACTAAGATCTTATGTCTTGGGAGCTCAGCTTGTCGGCAGCTTGTTTGCGCGCGCCAATAGTGAGGCATCATATTGCTGCGACGACATCTTTGGCCTTGGCATCCTGACGGCTAAGAGCCAACAAAGTGTGCTGAACTGACGCCATGTCGGCCGCTTGTTAAAAAAAAAAAAAAGATTGCCGAGTCGAACGGCGAGGATGGATGATGACAATGTGTGCTGCCTACCTAGAAAATGTGGTCATCAAGAACACGGGAAAGATCGAGGACCTTCCCTCCTTCCTCCTCTGAATGATTTCCCATGTGGACCGTGCACGCAGCTGTGGAGGAGTTGCCATTTCAGGTGAAGTCAAAACCTAAGTCAACAAAACAAAACCAAGCAAACAAAGCAGCAACTGCCACACGGATCCTCTCAAACCCGGGACATCTTCCACCTTTCCTCCTGCCATTGTTCAGAATTCGTTCATTTACACACCAAGCTGCCCGCCTTTTTCGCAATATAATAAGCTTAAAACCCTGAAAAATCACCAGTCACCTCAGCAAGTCGGTCATCGAGTCGCGGAACACTTAAAGGCCGGAAGCGGCCTGCAAGTATCATAGTTACTTCCTTTACCTGGTTCCCTTCTTCGACCTCTCCTCAGTGTTGATCTGATATTCAAACCCAAATATTTTCAAGTCACCTCGACCAAAACCAAGATCTTCACCAGACCACGACTCACCATGGCAGGCGACGAACACGAGCCAGAAGCGCGATTCCACGATCCCATGCCAATTGGATACGTCTTCGTCCCCAAGGGAGATGTGTACATCACCAAAAATTGCCGCAGGGAGACACATTCGGCGAACCTGACCGTTTACGTGGTGGTTAACAACCGTCGGAAACCGATCGGCCTTCGCTGTCCCGCCTCCATTGTCGAAGCCGTCCAAGAGTCAAATCAGGCTACAGCTGCGAAACGTGCAGAGGCTGTACAGAAGCGAGATGCAGCTATTGAAGGCGACTTTAAAGAGGCACTGAAGAGGCTGTTCCCCAACGCCCCCGAAGAGTCGATCCCCAAGCTTGTGAGCCATGCGCTCAAGAAGCGGAGCAGGAGAGTGGGTAGAAGCGGGACCGTACAGCTGGATGACAAGGTGAAACTGGCGGTGCGAGCGCATATCCGGCACGAGCACACAGACTATGAGCAGCTCCTGAGACAGGGCACAACCCGAGAGGAAGCCAGAAAACAAATTTTCAGCAAGCTTAATGAGGTTGCGAGACTGTGGGGCGGACGACCGGCGAAGAGTGCTGGGACAAAGCGAAAGGCCGAGGATGATGGTGGGAACGAGACAAGAATAACTCGGGAGAGGAGTAAACTGCTCAAGAGACAAAAGAAAGAGGAAAGAGTCAAAATGGCAGCTACCGGTGGAAACATCGCGCCACTCAACAAGACGAAAAAGGTGAAACGGAAGAAAGCCAGAAAAATAATGACCCGTGAAGAGACACGTCGTATGGCCAGAGAAGGCATCGAACCCGTGGGAGGTGCCGAAGAAGAACCGATCATCATCGACGATAGCGACGGACAAGAGGCTGTCTTTACTAGAGACGAGGACACCGACTTTGACGACGGCAATGAGTCGGACTGGAGCAACTGGAGCGACATCAGCTTTGGCAATGCCACTGGGAAGAAGTCGCAACAGAACGACCACCACTGGACGAAGCCATGCCGAAACTGACGGTCCATGCTGAGTGGCTGCACAGTGGCTTACCAACGTAACAACAGGCCATTAACTGCCACGAGAACGTATGTATGCATGTTCATGATCTCTGTACCTATAAACCTGCGACATGTGCCTGGGCTATGCTCGATGGCATGAAGTCGTGCCAGCCAATATGGCGTCAAGCACGGTATCGTTGTGCAGTTAGCAAAAAGCGAAGCGCCTTGCGGGGAGCGAACCCTGTTGTTGAACTAAGGCCTGGTATACTTGCACGCACTCTGATATTTTGGCGACGACAGTCCTGCTATTGAAACCACACATTACACCCAGCGTGTCTGACCGAGGATGGAATGGAATGGTCTTGTTTGAGAGATATGTTGTTGGAACAAAAACTTGTTGGAACAAAGACATTGTGCTTCTGGCTGAAGAGGCCCAGCCACTCCAGACTGCGAGAAAGCATGGGACGTCTAAAGAGGTGAGAGGCTGCATATGCATCAGAAGCCCCAGACACGACCACCCCTTGCGTTTCCAAGGGTTATTGGACCAAATATAGTTACCGAAACGGCGGGCTGCGGGACACGACCGCACTTCCCCATCTTGCACGTCTCGGACTCCGGAATGGGGACATTGCGTACCGTACGATCTTCCAAAGCCTCGGAGGGCTGTAGATATCGAGTAAGACAAACTTGGAGGAGCTGCTGCGAGCTGCAAGGGAGACCACGATGACTGATAAGGCCTGGATGCCCATCTCTGGAGACTTGATCTGATCTCTTCTCTTTTCTGGTTCCTCTCAAGAGCAAGATCAAAATCACTGTCAACCATGGCCAACGCAGCAAACCCCAAGACGCAGATCACCTTTGAGGGTTCGTCCGTTCTTGTCCTTGAAATTTGACCTTGTTTGCTGACAAGAAGAACAGAGTACCTCGGCTGCACCGAGGCGTGCTTCGAGTGGGCGGACAGCTATGACACCAAGGACTTTGACCGGTTGAGGAAGTGCATCGCTCCCACCTTGAGGGTAAGATGAGAGATCCCTTGAGTTTCAAAAAGTGGTGACTCTGGCTGATGATGTTCATCCGGGCTTAGGTCGACTACCGTTCGTTCCTCAACAAGCTCTGGGAGGCCATGCCGGCTGAGGAGTTCATCAAGATGGTGTCGGACAAGAAGGTGATTGGCAACCCCCTGTTGCGGACGCAGCACTTCATGAGCGGCATCAGCAAGTGGGAGAAGGTGTCGGACACCGAGATCATCGGCTACCACCAGCTCCGCGTGCCTCATCAGGTCTATACCGACTCGAGCTGCACCAAGGTTTCTGTCACCGGCCACGCCCACAGTCACAACACCCACTACTACAAGAAGGTCAATGGCGTCTGGAAGTTTGCCGGTCTCAACCCGGATATTCGCTGGACTGAGGGTGACTTTGACAAGGTGTTTGCTGACGGGCGTGAGGAGCTTGGTGAAGTCAACTAAGCGACATAGCTAACATTGTTGTAGTTGGGTGTGTGTTTAAGCAGACTTGGTGGTGAAATTGAATCAAGTATAATCTATAAACCTGGTGATGTGATAACGTGAACGAGGAGAGTCGGTGTTGAACATTGTGTGTATGTGTGTGTGAACGATAGAGGAGATGAAATGTGACTTGCGAGTTGAAAGTTGTTCGCTCATCGCTGTTGTCGATCACTGTGGATGTTGCGTTACCGGATCTGTGGAGCCCAAAGGCGCCCTATTAGTGGGGCCCAAGCTACTATCACAGTAAGCCCTAGGCGCATCGGTACCTACGTATCTCGATAACATTGTTGCGATGATGGAATTGTTTTGAGATTTGCAACTTCAACGAAACTACCTCTAAACAACACCAAAAGAGCTGAGCTTTGCGTCAGCGCAGCTCTTCCTCCTCCACACCCTGTACACATCCTCAATGATACTCCAGAGGTGACCAGGCGCGAAAGACTCGCGACTACGTTAACCACACGGGAAGCACTCCAATATGCGCGAGTTCATGAACTACATCACCAATGCCTTCTACGGCGCAACGGGGTGGAACGAAGACAACAAGTACAACGAGCTGAATGCGACATCCAGAGGTGCGATCCTTACTAATAGTAGGCCTTCTGTATGATTTAGAGACTAATACAAACCTTAACAACCAGACCTTATTGACTTCCCTCTCCCCCGTGGCTTGCGCCTGACCCTCTCCTCGCTCGCAACCCCCCATTTTGCGACAAGCTACCAACTCGGCAGTGTTGGAGTCGTCGATGGCTCGATATCATATCTACACAGCTCGATTCCCCTGACCCACATCGCCGCCCAGTCCGACGAGATCCCGCTCCCCGCTCTCCTACGATGTTACCGCCGTCTACATGACCTTCGCTCGCCCAGCCAGCATTACATGCTCGACGCCGACCCGCTGTCCGGACTGCCACCACCACCTCAAAGCGCAGAAGCACTATTAGGTGCGGTATCAGACACCCCCGTGGCCAATGGCACGCTGGTCGGGGGGAATACGGGTCAGGATCCAAGCAAATACACACACTCTCTTCTATACGGCCGCCTGTATCTGCCCAAGTCACTACTAGAGGGCATGATCATCAAGCGCTTTACCCAGGCGCTTCAGGTCCAAGTAAGAGCCGTCAGCGAGCAGTCCCTCAGGAATGGCGGGACCATCCTGGGCCTCGTGCAGTATGACAAGGGCAACTATGGTCTCGAGGGTCTATACTCAACCGACGGTGGTCTGCTGGGGTTCCGCGGTCTTTATAACTTTGGCGGCGATGCCTCTTCCTCGAATTGTGATCCCTGGACAACGACAGCTGGAGAGAACAACCTTAACACCAATAACGGAAACGGCCAAGCAGTCGAGAGGGAGCGCATCTATGGTCGCTTCAGCGTCGGCGGAGAGCTCTACTACGGAACTCTCAACAAATCCGGAGGCATGTCGCTCGGTGCACGCTTTGCCACCCTGCCAGCACACCGGGGGACACCGCTGACCGCAACCCTGACCATCAACCCGCTCATGGGCAACATCAACGCCACCTATGCCCTTCTAGCCCGAGAATACTGCTCACTCGCAACGCGCGTCGAGTTTAACGTGTACAGTTACGAGAGCGAATGGGCGGTAGGTATGGAACTCTGGAGTAATCGTAGACCGGCCGGCTTCCTGCTCGGCGCGAGCCCTTCCAACGATCCTGCTGAGCCGGAACCACAGCCACCTCGGAAAAAGAAGGAGAGGAGTTTCCAGGCGAAGATGGAATGGCGACTGGATGATCCCGAGCCTGAACATGAACCTGAACCTGAGCCTACTACTGCTACTCCCAAAACTGCTCCTCCCAAGAGCGAAATAGACAACAACAACAACAAAGAGAAAAAGAACGACGAGGAGTACAAGGGAGTCCTGAAAGCTCGCCTTGACAATAACCTCCGCATTGGGTTGCTGTGGGAAGGAAGGGCCAAGTCCCTCATCTTCAGCCTGGGGACGGGGATCGATCTGCATAGATTGGGTGAACCCTTTAGGAGCCTTGGCCTTGAGGTCCAGTACTCTTCTTGATCATCGGTCGACAACATTCTAATCCAACATCATTAATTCGTACAGCTGTCTTCCAGCCAGACCAAGCTTTGTAAAATGTAAACCAAATGGCCGAGGTACGAAACAGTGGTAAATAATGGACCACTGTTCTGAATGATACGGAGATTCAGGCCGGGTTACTCTAGGCAGATGGGTGTCTCACGACTGAAGCCGTCTCTGGACGAAGCAACGGAGGCGGTCCTCTCGATCGACGTTAAGACTCGTTGAGACCCCGTGTTCAGGTTACCAGGGGATTTTCTTGGGCTTTCATACTGGCGACTTTGTCGCATCGGCTTTGGCTCTTGCTCTTGTAGCTCTTGTCGTTCCTCATCCTCGCCCCGTTGCTGATGCTGTCGTTTCTCCTGGTGCCGCCTGACAACTTTGGCAAAGACGCTCCTCTCCTGGATCCGTCTAATTTTGCTGGGCCGCATATGTTTATTGGCTAAGCTAAGCTTTCCGGTGGCAGCAGGCTCGTTTTCGGCGGTTTTCTTTGACCCTATCATGCTACTGGCTCCTAGCCTCTTTGACTGTCCCATTTTCAGGCGTTGAAGTAGGTGAGACGAAGCCGGGGGTCCAGAAAGACGCGGGTAAGCATCTCTATGGTGGGCACTTACACGGTAGCTGAAGCGTTTGAGGTTCAGCTGCTTGGTCGAGTTCTTCACGTTCATATTCGCCTTGGTATGACGACGAGCTGAAGCGGCCTGACTTGGTGAGCTAGGATCACCGTCTGATACCATGGCGTACTGGGATCTTTCCGATGAACCAAGTCGAGGAAGACATACTTCCAAGCGAGGCGGGGAGCGAGGCGGGGAGCGAGGAGGCGGGGAGCGAGGAGGCGGTGATGAAGATCCTGATAGCTGAACGGTCTGACGTAGGCGTTCGGGATTTCGAGGTCCCTGCACTAAGGCTTCTGCCGACGGCAAATACGACGGAACCGGAGCTGTAGCTAGTGATGGGGCCGGTACGGGGACGGGAGTTTGGAAAAAACCCGAACGGCCATTGATGGTTGAAATGGGGTCGAGGAGAGACGCGGGCATGGACGAATTAGTGGCGATCGATTTTAACGGAACTCTTGGTGATCCCAGAAAGCGCCGAGGTGATTGTGCTTCGAGGAACTGGTTGAACTCCTCTTTGTTGAGTCCTAACCGTTTGCGAACGCCCTTCAAAGGTTTAGCACAAAAGTTCTCTCCTTGGAACACCTCCCAGTGACCGGGAGGAGAGGTTCCCAATAATCCTTGTCGCCGTCTAACAGCGACCACCTGTCGGCGAGTTGCTTCGATGGCTGTGTTTGGTCTGCTCGGGGTCATAGCCTCTTCTTGTGCCTGAACTTCCTTGTCGGCTGTCGGCTGTACCGGGAGTTCGTCTTCAACCTCATTATCCTCCCCGTTGACTAGGGACCCAAAATCGACCATAGGACCATTATCGTCTACCCCTTGTTGCCGATCGAGTTCTTCGTAGTCACCGTCCCTTTCTGCAATTGCTGTATCTGCCTCGGCGGCAGGTGTAGGCTCCCGGCCAGCCGACGCCTCTGGTGGTATAGGGGGAGGGTTGGAGCAGCCGCAGCAGTTGGCGCACACCGTAGGCTTGGCTCGACTTCCTGGGATTGTGAACGGGATAGTTTCGACGGCGAAGGTGACTCCAGTCACTCGACGAATCTTGGCTAGATAGCCCAGGCAACTACAGAAGGAGGCCGTCAGTAAAGAAGTTCGTAAGACCAATACCATCGAGGTATAAAAAGCAGACTTACCTCCCACAAGGACTGTGATTCAGGAAGATCTTGGCCTTGGCTCTATCGGGGGGTAGCTCGACGTGTTTCAGCTCCGCCATGCGGGCTAAATCGCTGGTCTGCAGAAAGTCCTGAAGCAACTTCAAGACCCAAGCCGTTGACAGCTGCTTTTCAACACTATCGCAAGTTAGAATAGGGGATTAAAACAGCAAAAGGAAGAACTTACTGTGACGCCATATACCTCCCAACGTGCTCCGGGGGTACGACGCTCTCTCCCGGACAGTCATATGGCTGCATATACAGCTTGAACTCCATCACCTGGCAGGCGTATCGGACCAGAGCCGTCATTTTAGCATTGGGGAGAACTCCTTCGGTGAACTCCCCCTCGCTCTTCCAACCGCTTACTGCCATCATTTGCGGGACGGTCGATTCGTATGAAGCGATGAAGCCGCATGTAGAGTTCTGAACCGGGAACGTCAGGCTTGTAGTGACAACCTTTCGTAGAACCGTCAGCCTCTTCCCATTTGCGAGGATCGTCGAGCCGGAGAGGGGATGATCGTTGGTCGAGAGGATTGCTCGAAGAGCCTCTGGCTCGCGAAATATAGTCGAAATGAAACGAGCTTTCTTATTTCTCCTTCTGTTGGTTGGTTGCCACCCGAGTCGTTCGTACTGCTGCAACTTCTGTGCTCTCAAAGCGGCCGAACGGGCGTATTGTCGCGCGCTGTACCCTTTTTGGTCTTTGATGGAGAATGATGCCTTCCCCAGCAGCAGTAATTTGACTGCCGTGAGCGAACCGGTGAGTATTGCCAGGTGCAACGGGGTCACCTGGTCTTTTTTGCTCTGAGAATTCACAGTACTTTTGTCGTGGCAGAGGATCCGCTTGACCCGTTTCAGGTCGCCTCCCAGAATGGCCTCATGAATGGGCTGTAGGCCAAGCGCCTTGGTCATGAACTCGGAGGGATTCATGTTGAATGACACAAGGTACCTCTTTTTCACCGACACGTCATGTAAAGCCTTGATGTGCCAATATTGACATGACTCTGAGTGTCACCGCTGGTAGGGAGGCGGCGATCCTGCTTGTGGACCACCAACCTCGAGGTGAGCTCAAGGTGACAGCAGACCGAGATGAGGATCTCACGAAATCGCTTGCGACAGAAAGGCAGGACAGCAGGGATATGAAGATGATATTGACTTCTACCGAACACGGCAGATAAGAAAGAATAGATGCGATACAGAAACAAGTGCACCAGACAGCCTGGCGATGGAGTGAAAGGAACGATTAATTCAGAAAAAAGATAACTGATGATGGAGAGACTCTCCCAGTTTCGGGATAGAAGTGGGAGCGAGAGAAAGATGGGTAGAAGATTGCGGGTAGTTTGGAGAAAACGTGCGAGCTTCGAGGGTGTTGGCGATTGTCTCTCTCCCGCAACGCAGAAGACGGTATGTAACAGGAGGGCGCGTGAGAGAACAGACGTATCCTAGCAAACACGCAAACCGCGCCTTCAGACATCGGATGAGAGAGTGAGGCGAGTATGCAGTGGGCAAAATGGGACATGGTTTGGCACAGGCACTGGGCAGAAGCGAGTCAACAAAAAATCTGGAGGCAAGGGGGTGATATTTCACACTGGGATCTTTACGATAACGAGAACCAGCAGCCCGTGGCATGACCAAGAACCAATCCATTTTTGACGCCTGAAACCTGATATGCTACCGGGGAAACGAAATCATGCAACGCGAAGCCTTCACTCCAGAAACTGTGGGTATCGTTGTCGTGAACGGGGGAAGATTCAGATATTATTCATGATATCTAGCGACGAATTTACTCGTCATCCTCCTCCTCCTCATCGGCCTCAATGACGGTCTGGGCGATACCTGTACACTGGATGTTAGCGTGATTCTACCTAAACTGTTTCCAAGGAGCAAACTTACGGTCCAGATCACGCTGGCCCTGCTGGGTGATGCGGCGGCCACCCTTCTCCTCGTCGTGCTCGAGGACACCGATCTTCTCGAGGGCCTGGAGGACCTTGCGGTCAACGGAGCCAGAGGCCTCAACGTGGTGGGAGGGACGGCTGCCACGGTTCTTGGCAGTGCCGTGGACGCGGCGAAGACGGCCAACACCAACGGTCTTGCGGAGGTAGACGTGGCGGGCAACGGAGGCGGCGCGGACGTAGAACCAGTCGATGTCCTGGGGGGGCATCTCCTTGGCGGGACCGGTCTTGACGGTATCAACCCAACCTGTGGTCGCGAGTCAGCCGAATGCCTCTTCCACCAGGGAGTTCTTTTTGGGATTCAAAGCCTACCGGGAACGGGCAGCTTGCCCTGGCGCTTCAAGAAAGCAGCATAGGCGTTGACGAACTTGTGGGGCTACATATCACACAAAAATACCATCAGCAATGATTCCGTCATCGGAAGTCTTTCGACCCCCTCGCGCCTGCTCCCATTTTCTTCTTTTTGTAGTTGTCGTGCCCGCTGGTTGTAGTCGTCGTCGTGATCGCCGGCCAGCTCGGCAAGCTCCAGCTCAGCTCATCGTTCTTGAGGGCTCAGAATTGCGTTTGCCAGCCGGTCGATTTCGGACTCGGACAGCGATTGATTGATTTGAAGTTTCTGGTTCGGCCGCAGAGGAGATCTCAAGACGGAGATCTGTAGTGGCCTACCTCGACGTCCCGAACAGTGGTACCACCAGGCATTTTGACGGTTGGTTGGGTTGGTTAGCCGACTTAATTGAAGTTGCTCGCTCGGTGGTGCAAAGGAGTCGCGATAGCTGCCAGCGGTGGAAATTTTCTAGGTGGATGGAAGTCTTGGCATTGACACTGCACGGGCCAGCACCGCCTTAACTATTAGGGCTTGTGGCCCTTTCGCCCTTTGCACCTTGAGGTTGCCAGTGCTCGCCTAGCGGTAGCGCCTCGAAATGACAACGATATAACCCTAACCCCCACAGCAACCGGCCAGGTTCTCCTGGCACGCTGCAAGCCGTGGGGAAATGGAGATGTTTAGGATCATCCCCGCTTGCATTGGATCTCGGACTCCGCATTCCACTCCACTTGACGACCTTGTCGACGTCCAAGTTCAAGCCATCCTCACATCATCTCAGCATGTGAATAGTGAAGTCTGGACATCAATCATCTTTATGGATACTTGTCCACTCATTCTTTGGTAACACAGGCTTCTCTTCACATATAGTACCTGTGACACCTGATACAGACGAGTGGCTAATTGCTTAGCAGATTACTGACCAAGGATGACTTGGGGGCTGCGGCTTGTTTCTTCCGCGTCAGTCGAGGGCGATACTATGCCCATATAACAGTACATCCTCAGGTATTTGCTCTTGAAGTATCTGATATGTATATGTTAGGATATCACGATTTCAGGTTGTCTCATCGGGAGATCTCCAAATTCTCTGATCCGCGAGCCTATGCTGCTATAGGAATACTTCCTGCATCATCGAACCAATGGAAGGGGGCTTTAGTTACACAAGAATTCGTCGCTCGAGGATGTTTGCTAAGGTAGCCAATGAGTCGGGTGCTTGTCTCAAGGTTTGGTGTAGTTGCAATTCGTTGACGCCGGCTTCGTGGTATCTCTGACAGGCACGGTTTCACCATGACAGTTTCAATTCCTCTACCGACATTAACACGGACACTGATCACTTTGCAAGTAATAGCCATCTAGGTTCACAACGGGTGATGGCAAGGTTGCTGCAGTCCTTCCGACATAACCATGTCTCCATCACCAGCCCCGGCGCTTTGAGCTGCCCGGTTACAGGCCCCTGTGAACTTGGATTTGTCTTCCCCAAAACGACATACTGAAGGCTTGCGGCCGAGAACCCAAGTTAAAGATCTTGGGAACACCACGATAACCTGTCAAAGGCACGTGTGAAGAGATCTTCCACATGGGTTCATGGACTTTCGCAGGACGCGCTGGAGACGGCTTGAAACGGAGACGGCTTGAAACTCATCGCAAAGGATCAGTCTCGGACAAGGCCGGACGTAACGACGAGTACGCCGAATCACTCCACAGGCGCTTAATGCCTTGACACTGCGTCTCTCATAAACAACCAAGTATCTGTTCTTGTCCGAGCGGGCTGGAATAAATAGGCTCTCATCCCCTCCGGTTGGACGTCCGCGATTTCACGCCCAGTTTGTGACTGACATCACTTCAATCTTTTCAGGTGTAATTTTCTTCTTTCTTTCCTACAGACACTCTTTCTTCACCTGCTGGCAGGTTTACCTTCATTTGCACAGATATTCTATCCATTCATTCATTGATTCAGTCATTCATTCTCTAACCCCTTCATGCAAACATATAAGACATTGACTTTTTGTTCTCTCCATCATGCTTGCCTCTCTTAGGTCTATGCTCGCGATAGCAGCGATTGCTAGAGCCAGTCCTTTACTTCCCAGAGCAGTCGATTCCCTCAACGAAGAGGCTACGGCGGAAGCCCATCAGCGGGATGACAGTGCTACGCGTGCATTTTCCGATGTCCAAATCAAGGTACTTCAACAAAGTCTCAACCCTATACCAGAACCACCGCTAACGTGATACCAGTCGTCAGATGGGAGATGTCTTTTCGTTGACAAGCTGTCCGGTGACTTCCGGGCAAACTTGACCCCTATTCAGGTTGCCGACTGCGGTTCTACCGATGGTCAAGGGTGGGATGTTATCACGAGCGGCAATCATATCTCCGGAGACGGCGGTATGCTCGTGGTGAGCACGTTGACGCAAGCCTGCTTCAACTATGATCCCCGCCGGGCGGCTGGAAACCAAGTTATTCTCTTTTCATGTGGTGGCAGAGCTGACGGTGGTAAGTAATACTTGTTGCACAAGCATCTTCCAACAGAGACACTTTGGCGCTGACATATCCTAGGCGGCGAGGTCACTGACTCCCAGATATTTGCCTTTGACGGCTCATCTGGACCTCTTTCATTCCAGCCCCAAAACGAAGACGGTACTTGCTTCACGGTCTCGGGCAACACTGTAGACGTTGCGCCATGCGACTCGGGCGACTCTACCCAATCGTTTACCTTTGGAGACGGCGGCGGTGGGGGAGACACCAACGGAGGAAATACCGATGCACAGGAGAGCGCCACCACCGGGGGTGGTAGCACCGCTTCACAACAGCCGACAACCTTCGCCACTCATGCCACTGCGACAGCTGGTCCCGCAGCCACGGCATCCGTTACTTCGTCCCCGGACAGCGGGTCAGGATCGGGATCAGGAGACAGTTCCGGAAACGGCAGCATCCCCGACTTCAACCCGACCGAAGCCGTTCCGGTCTCGCGGGCAGGCGGTACTCTGCAGCCCACAGCAGTTGCAGAGTCTCACCAGCGAGATGATACGGCGACCCGCGCTTTCAGCGATGTGTCGATCCGGGCACCCGACGGACGTTGTCTCTTTATCGATCCGACAGCTGGCGACTTTCGCGAAAACTTGATCCCTATCCAGCTGGTGGAGTGTACCGGATCACCCAACGAGAAGTGGGATGTTCTCACCTCGGGAAAGCATAATCAGCAAGACGCCAATGGGGCACCAGCTGCTTTGATTGTTAGCACTTTGGTATGTTCATACTTGAATTCTGTGGCTTGGTGAAGACGAGTGTCAGGCTAATTATGCGTTCTAAATGTAGACTCAGGGTTGCCTCAACTTCGACAGCCGCCGAGCGACTGGTGATACAGTCATGCTCTTCTCCTGTGGTGGACGTGCCGCTGGAGGTAAGTTGAATCAAAGATGCTCTACCGAAATGGCGCCTTTCTAACTGTGAACAAACAGAGGGTGAAACCAGCACCGGACAACAATTCCCATTTAGTGGAGCAACGAGCTTTTCCCTTGCACCAGTAAGCGAAAAGGGTTCAATCTGCCTGCTTGCTGGTGATGAGAGGGTGGATTCTGGAGCGTGCCCTGATGATGGTAGCCAACTGTTCTCCATCTATTAGGTCTTGTACTCTTAAGGGAGGTATATAAATCGGTTCGTGGTAATCCTCGAACTAACAGCTTTCGGAGGAAGAGATCGGAATTTGTGCTCATTGATGACCTGTAAAACACATATTGTATCGTGCTGAACTATACCAATACCATTTATTCAAGTTCTGTGATTGTCCAGGCCAGAAGCCGAGCATTCTCGTGTTTTACAGAAGAGCGACTAGTCTGTTAGTCGTACCATCTGATGGTTCATGGTTCAGAGGTTGGGTAGACACTTGATCTTGAAGATGGTGACATTTAGTTGTTTGTTGGAAATCTCTTTGATAAGCGTTGAATATCCATGGATTGACACGTTATGGCTCTGAAGTCCCATAAATCCACATTCCTTGCCTTTTGTTGTGAACTTATCGTTGTCAATGAAGTGGTTGTTGGACCCTGGAATTGTTGTTCGGGACGATGATACCCCTGATTTGTCAGCTGCTAGCCACCTGCCCGCCCGCCCATCAGCGGCTCCCGAGTCCCGCAGGCGGACCTGACATCATGCCAAAGTGACTGTGTCTGAGACTTTCCCGAAGCCGAAACTCCGTATCTCTCCCGCCATCACCACCTGCGCCGACGCACCCGCTCCCGTTCAGCCGCTTCGGACACGGCGATTCTGACAACCAGATCACGACAAAACGCCATTTCCGGCAACGCCGACCGAACATAGTAAACCACCAACAACCTACACCTAATACCCCTCTCTATACAACCGCCGCTATCATGCCACCCCTCCGCTGCGCCAATGCGCCCGCACCGGCTAGCCTCTTCGTCCAACTGAGCATGCGCCGAACCGCCCAGTCGCCCATTCTGGCCGACATCCTACTCCCATTGCGTGCGCGCGCCCCCCACAGCGCCCCCAGGAGGATAGCGACTACTCCAACTACCACTCCGGTCTCGAAGACACAATGGCGCGCGAGACAATCGCTGTCCTCAAGCCAGTCCAACAAGCGCCTTTTCACCACCTCCGCGCCTCGCAAAGCAACCCACACGCTATTCAACCCCCAGAACGACGAGGATGGGAACGAGATGGTGCTGGAGATTACAGAGCGGGCGGCAAAGGTTCGTCTTGGCGCCTACTCTTTTCCCGTTGCTCTAAAGGACAGTATGACTAACTAGCATGAAACCGAAACAGCGTCTCTCAGAAATCATGACCAAAGACTCCAACCCATACCTCGCGCTACGCATCCAAGTCGAATCCGGCGGCTGCCACGGTTTCCAATACCTCATGAAACTGGTCACTCTCCCATCGCAACTTCCCGAGTTGCCCGTTTCCGAAGACGCCGCGGAGGAATCAGAGATTCGCGAGGACGATACGATATTCAGCTATTACCCCGATAACAGCCCAGCGCCGTCGTCTTCCGATCTGACGGTACCGAAGATCATTCTTGATGGGCCGTCGCTGGAGTTGCTCAAGGGTAGCAAGGTCGACTTCACCATGGAGTTGATTGGTTCCCAGTTCAAGATCGTTGACAACCCGTTGGCGACGAGCAGCTGTGGTTGTGGTACGAGTTTCGACATCAAGATCTGAGGGGCTGGGTGATGGAACCAAGGACCTACTATTTGAGGGTATCATTACTTGACTGTATTGGGTAGGAGGCATGGTCTACTGGGTATTACATAATAGAGCGGCAAAACGGCGTTTCTGTGTTCTCAATGTCACTGATATCATCACAAGCGAAAGGAGACAGTGTGGTAGACATCAAATTTTGATAGCATTGGGCCGAGTCAAGGCCAGTTACGGAGCAGGCTAGGATCACGAATCCACCGGTGAACCAGATTTTGTGATCGGAAAACGACAAAGTTGCATTCATTCCCATCCGGCCTTTATGGCTTCCCAATTAACGCCGAGCGCCATGCATCCGTAACGACCAAGACAAGGTTCGTATTATCTCAACGAAGCCACAATTGCATTTAGTTCATCTGGCGGATGAGAGCGTTGATGTGCTCCTCACGGTTGCCGAGGTCACCGCCCTCAATGAAGTGCTTGAACTTGCGAGTGCGGAAGCCACCAGTGGGGTTGGAGAGCTTGAAGGGCCAGAGGAAGTTGGAGGCCTGCTTGAAGTTGGGGCCGACGGTGTAGATCTCGTGGATGAGATCCTCCATGCAGATGATGCCGTACTTGCCGAGGTTCTCCTCAATGATGGAGTTGTCGGTAAGAGCAACGCGCTGCTTGTTGATCTTGCCGTATCCGCGCTTGTAGATGAGCTCCTTGACGGACTTGAGGTTGGGGTAGCCGTAGGCAACCCAGGGCTCGACGATCTTGATCATCTCAGCGGTGGCCTTGGTAACGCGGACGAAGACACCGTTGTTGATCTGGAGAAGACGGAGGAGCTGGAGGATCTTGCGGGGCTTGGGGGGCATCTTGTTGATACCCTTGATGCGGATCAAGAAGATGAGCTTGGCCTCAGCGGGGATGTGGAAAGAGCCATCCTGCTTGGCGGCGCGGTGAAGGCGGACCTTCTCGCGCTCGACGTCGCGGTATTCCTTGACGTAGGTCTCGGCGCGCTTGAAGATGACGCCACGCTTCTCCTTGTTGGCCTATTGGATACACAGTCAGCAACGAGTCCAGAACGCTAGAAGGCAGTTCAAATAGTCCATTGATGAGGTGTTGTGTCAGACCCGAAAGATGGTATTTAGCAACAGCATCGGCGAACCTAGTCGCTATGGTATGTTGTGCATCATGTTGTCCTCGTGGAAGGGGGAAGCTCAAGCGATGGTAACACTTACAGCCTTCTTCTTCTCGATCTCGGCCTGGCGCTCAGCGCGGGCCTTCTCCTGAGACTTGCGCTTCTTCAGGAGGGTCTCAGGGACCAGGACATCGTTCTTGGTGGGGACGGAACTAAACATCTCAGATTAGTACGGGGTCCAGCATACCAGAGGTATGTGGCAGAGCGCCGGTGGAGAACTGCTGCTCAAGTGCGGCATTCTCTCGTGGCTGACTCGATTGACAGCTTGGTGTAGCTGCTTGGTGTAACTTGGAGAGATGCGCTCAGCATTTTCAGCGTGAGGATCACACAGCCAAGCACGACCTGGACAACAAGTGTCCGAAAGGTGGGCTAACTGTGACGGAGAGCAAAAACTCGAGATTTCACACTCTTGTCCAAGTTCGTCTGTCGCAGAAGCGATGAATTTAAGGGAGAAGGCCAGAGACCTTCAACCCCAACACCCCACGAGACATCTCTCAGTCTGCAAGCCTGGTCGGTCCAAGGCCTGGAGGAAAGAGGGAGAATCGTGAGAGGGATCGAGCTGGGGCGATGGCTGCTCCGCGAGAAGACAGGCCAAAGACACCCAGTGAGAGGACCACGACTATCTGCAGATTGTTCCTGGAACACGCGACGATACCATTCCTCTGGCGTCAAGGGGAAGGATCGGGGTTGGCATACGTAGACATGGTGCCGGTGGTCGATCTGCGACGATGCCAGAATTCGATGTCGAAGCAGGAGCAGAAGAACAAAAAAAGCCGTTGATCGATTGTTAAGTAGGGCCCGCGAAATTTTGAGAACAGTGGGGCCACACGGAGCTCGGCTGCCAAGTGGATTTAGGGTTTGTCCGAAAGGTTTCGTGCCTGTGCTCCGCTTTCTGCCGCCCTCCCCCGCCAATTTCGATAGGGCATTCTCAACCGCACGAAGTCGAACTACCCCCGCCGAATTTTTATGCCGGAAACTGGAGATCGTCCACTTGACAGTATCAACACCACAACGTCCAAGACACCAGATCAACCGTCAAGATGCCCCCGAAGAAGGCCGCCCGTCCCGCTCAGGAGAACATCTCCCTTGGCCCTCAGATCCGTGAGGGTGAGCTCGTTTTCGGCGGTAAGTTTCGACCTGCGACGACGACTCTGCGACAGCGAAATTCGGCCAAATTGGGACGCTGACAAGCGAAAAATAGTTGCTCGCATCTTCGCCTCTTTCAACGACACCTTCGTCCACGTCACCGATCTCAGGTTCGTAACCTCTTGAAAGAAACAATCGCGACGAGGAATAGATTTTTGGCAGGTGGAATTGGCTTTTTCAAGGGGAAAGAGGAGGGAATGCACACGGGGAATTTCCATACGACTCCTCCAACGCCTGGATCCCGGCTCCACCGCCAACATCGTGAACTCCGACGATGAGAAGACAAACATAACGATGGTTCTGAGGCTAACATTCTGGGTGATTCCAGTGGCCGCGAGACCATCTGCCGTGTCACTGGTGGCATGAAGGTCAAGGCCGACCGTGACGAGTCCTCCCCCTACGCCGCCATGTTGGCTGCCCAGGACGTCGCTGCCCGCTGCAAGGAGCTCGGCATCACTGCCCTCCACATCAAGATCCGTGCCACTGGTGGTATGTACTCCCTTCTTCCTACATCACATACATGATTGATGCTAACCCATTCCCATAGGTAACGGCACCAAGACCCCCGGCCCCGGTGCCCAGTCTGCTCTCCGTGCCCTTGCTCGCTCTGGCATGAAGATCGGCCGTATCGAGGACGTCACCCCCACCCCCTCCGACTCTACTCGTCGCAAGGGTGGTCGCCGTGGTCGCCGTCTCTGATTTATCAGAGGGTGGCTGCCTGGCTTCTGGGCGGAAAAGAAAAAACGGTTATCATCTGGTTTTCTCTGTGGCGTTGACAACTACGAGGAGAACGGCCTTACTTTGCCTGGTCTCCATATGATCTGGCTTGTCACATGTTGCTTTTGGCACAACTGCAGCAGATGAATATAGATGGGAGTCAAAAAACCCCCTTCGCTGCCACCGGCAGCTCAGATCGCAGCCTGGCTTTCGTGCCTGTGTTCCAAGTGACCTATGTCATGTATGCCTGCTTTCGCGAATCCACTTGTGCGTAGTCGTGTAGTCGACATCTAGACCGCCGGGTTACCCTTTGCTCCCTCCCATACCTTACCCACGAGGCATCAGGCGGGTGTCTCTCTCCATGTTGATTACACCGTGAACATGAGGCTCCAGTTGGGGGCATCATATCCGCCTTCGCCCGCCATTTGTTCTGACAAGTTCGTCTCGTCATCCATGGCTTTACCGCTGTCTACTCAAAGCAGCTCGTAGACGTTGTCTTGCAAATGCTGTGACGTATTCCATATCACACGTCAATGGGCATTCGACTAGCTGGGAACATTGGTACACGCTAGGTACTTGCCTAGTTGGCAACAAGTATTGATGAGTGCTTCTCGCTCCCAGGTCGTACACCAACCTGAAGACATGTTGCTTCTCGTCCTCCTGTTCAATATCCAACTGGTTTTGACGAGTACTCATCCAAATCGACACTCATTCAATTTTACCCATGGATACCGTTTCAAGGCCGAACATACGTATACCTTACTCCTCCTGCCTACATTGTACCAATGCTTGACAGTATCGGTCGATTGTAGTAGGGATATGAGGTTAGATTGAGGAATTTCCGTGGTTTCAGGTTATCCCATCATTGATCTGCGGTAGGTGATGATGTGGAAAGCGGACACGTTCGTAACAAACCGAGGGATTCCTCGTGATCTTGACCATTTCTTGTCGTATCAGTCTCGACACGGATCGATCGTCAGCTCGAATTACAATCGGGACCGGCCTATCTTGCCAACCATATTCTGTGATACTGTTCTATTTCGCATGTCTTGATATTTTTCAGCTGGCTAAACCAAGCCTTTTCTCTTGGTTATGTTGGCATGTATACCTCTCATACGGCGTCTTAGTTTGTAGACCAGTCGATGACCTCTGGGTTTGTTACTGAAGCCTTTTTAACCTGATCATCCTCCCGAAACTTGAGTTTATAGCAATGATAAAATGCCCAAATGCAGATCATGACGCCTCATCATAAGTCGGCTGGATGTAATCGCTGATTCTGTGTGGCTCACCCAGAATGATGATCATGGTCTCCTAACGGGCTCACCCTACACATTTTCAAGCAGCTACTATGCAGATCTGTAGCCCTGAAACCATGTTTCGTTCAGCTGAAAGATAAAGGATCTGTCTGTTATGTTAAAGATTACTCGTTTCAAATCGGCTGTGAAATTACTCATGGTGACCTGATGTACACTATACACTTGCTCATGCCCAGACAATTTCATTTGATAAACTGACACATCATGAAGAGAAGACCAAACGCGCAATTTTTGAGTGAAGCTATGCCCGAACCAAAAACAAATTAAACCGAGAGAACCTATGATTCTAGACTAAACTTTCGCTGGGTCTAACCATGGGGCAACGCATTCATGGGAGATAGCACCATTAAAAGACCTGGGGAATTGCTTTTTAGTCACACACCAAAGCCCAATGCAATAGCAAAACGAAAACCACCTATTTCCCTATTCCACAGAGCTTTAACCACGGACCGCATTACCCAGAGCACCACCGGTGAACTGTGTACCACCGGCCTGCCGTTGAGGGTTGCCGCCCGTCCTCGCGCCACCTCTGGCGCCACCTCTGCCACCACGCTGGCCGCCGCCACGGTTGTCCTTCCTGGAGAAGGCGTTGGCAGAGCCCTGTGTCTTCTGCTCGAGCGTGCGCTCGTTGGTCTCGATGAGGGAGCTGGCCTTGTCGGAGAGAGTGAGGGCCAAGCTCTGGAGACGGCTGAGCTCAACACCCTTGCGGAAGATGACGGTCTCGGTGACCTGGTCAAGAGCAGCTGCGAGCTCCTCGTGGCTGATCATCTTGCTGACGACAGCAGAGACCTTGCGAGAGTCGAGCTCGAACATGGAGCTGAGGGTCGCAATGGCGAGGGTGTCGTAGAAAGGAGCATAGGTGAAGAGGTAGGTGCGGAGACCCTCCTCCTGGATCTGCTTGGCGAGCATGGTCTTGATATCCTCGGTGTTCGGCATCAAGTCCCAGATCTTGATGCTGTGGATAAAGTCAGTAGCCTTCTTCCACTCACCAGCAGCAAGAGCCTTGGAGGCCTGCATGACGTGATCCCTGGTGTTCTCTGGGGGACCGGTGAAGATCTGGCGCTCGTGGTACTCGAGCATACGGCGGTAGGTCTTGCTGATGATTCTCTTCTTGACATCGGGCGAAGAACCGGTCTGGGCGAGCAGAGGAATCTCGAGGAGCATGCTGCAGGTGAGGTAGACGCACTCGAGGAGCTCGAGGTTGATGTGCATGTGGAAGGGAAGCTGGCGCTGCTTCTCGAGGCGCTCCTGCTCAGGGGTGACCTGGCTGTAACGCTGGATCATGACACCCTGAGCAAGAAGCTCCTTTTGACGGCCGCTGCCGCAGATCTCCTGGAGGGTGTTCTGGGCATCGTAGACGAGACCCTTGCGGAAAGCGCAAAGGCCGACCTGGACGAGGGTGCGGTTGTAGAGGATCTGGGTGGCGATATCGAAGTTGGCGATAGTCTCCTGAAGATGGGAGGTGAGCATCAGGTCGCGAGACTTGTAGTACTCATCGTGCAGAGCCAAGAAGTAGATCTGGCAAAGCATGGCACGAGCGCGGATGATGCCCTCGCTGTTCTCGAACAGGTAGTTGGAAAGGATGTTGATGAGCTTGCCAGCATCGCCGGACTGACTGCGGGGGGTAATCTCGGAATCGGCCTCAGCAGAGACCTGCTTCCACGCGTTCTCCTCGAGGATCTTGACGACTTGGGCGGGCTGAAAGAAGATGGTTAGCAAGGGCGGCTGAGAATTTCAACATGGGCTCTGTACACACCTTGTAGTAAACATGGTCCAGACGCCTCTGGATGATGCGGTTCAAGCTCTCCTGGGGGACCTCGAGGGAAGCATCCTTGCGGAGGTGCTCGTAGTAGAGAAGACCACGGAAGATGGTGTTGTAGAGGGAGCCCTCGTCGGTCAACCTGTCGATGTACTCGGAGGTGTGGGGGTCGATGGCCTGGAGCGAGCGGGTGAGCTCGTCATCGAGACGCTCAATGAGCGAGACAACACTGCCGGGAACCTTGAGGTACTTCTCGCCCTCGGGGATGGTGGGGAGCTTGTCATCATCATCCCACTCCTCAGCGCCCTCAACAACGACGTGGTCCTTCTCCTTCTCGAGGATCTCCAAGAGAGTGGCAAGGTCACGCTCAGCGGCCTTCCACTGGTCCAACGGCATCTGAGCGGCGCCACCGGCACCGAGATCGAAGCGGGCGGAAATAAGGGTCTGGAGAACACGGATCCTCTGGTAAGGGGTGATGGGGACGACCTTGTTGAGGGTCTCCATAACCTTGATCTGCTCGAGGCGGTCGGTGTTCTTCTTGCCGCGAGACTCGATGATGGTGCGGAGGTGCTTGAGGATGCTCTCGGGGGTGTACTGAACGACCTTGCCGCGCGAATCGACCGTGGAGAAGCCCTTATCGTCCTCCTCCTGCTGCTCGGCGCTGACGACGGGAGCCTCGGCGAACCTGAGGGCCTTGGAAACAGTCTTGGGCGCGGGAATCTCATCGTCCGACTCCATGAAAGTGTCGGAATCCTTCCTGTAGGCATCGATCTGGGTCTGGTAGTCCTTGTTGTTCTTGCGGATGCGCTGCTTGACGGCGTTGAGGCCACGGGCATTTGTCGCGTTCATCTTCTTGGGGGTGACCTTTTGCTTGGCGAGAGTCTCGTTCATGAAGTCCTCAAGATCGGCGATGACCTTGATGTAGGGCTTGGGCGCCTTGCTTCCATCTTGGAGCTTGACAACCTGGCGGTTGAGCTTGTCGAATTCTAAAAGGGGAGGGGGGAGGAAAGTAAGCATCAGTGCAGGACATATCGAGGGCGTGTACAATATGTTGACAGGATATACGAACCACTGGCGATAAGACTCCAGTCGTTAATCTTCTGGCCGTTCTGGATCTGGCTGATGGTGGACTCGAGTTCGTCGAAGCGCTTGTCCTTGGCGCTCTTGACCTTGGTGGTGGCCTCATCCTCGCTCTGCTCCTCCTCCTCTTCCTCCTCGGACTCGTCGTCGCTCTGCAAGAAACGGTTGGCACCCTTCTTCTTGGGGCCTTCCTCCTCGTCGCTGCCGGACTCCTCGTCGCTCTCCTCCTCCTCCTCCTCGTCAGACTCCTCCTCAGACGAAGACTCGTCCTCGGCCTTGACCTTCTCCTCCTCCTCGGAAGAGTAGACCTCCTCCTCCTCGGAGCTGCTGTCGGTGGAGCTGTCGTCACCGCCGCGGAAAAAACGAGACATGGTTGCGGTCTCTTTCGATGGACTCGGGATAAATATGCGGGTTCCGGGGGTATGGGCGCGAGGCAGAAGTCCGGGTTGCCGGTATGGGTACTTGGGCGTGGTGGACGGAAGTGGTGATGGTCCGGATGGTTGGCAAAGCAAAACCCGGCTGCGGCGAGGCGGACAGAGGGGTCAAAGAATTAATTTTCACTGAAAGGCCGTTTTGGTGGGGGCGATTTGGGGCTTAGCGAGTCGAGCGGAGCTGTTTGGGCCTCGAGCGCTGTAATGATTGGGTATGACTCAATCCGAGCAAGGGGTGTGGGGGAAAGAAGACCTGCTCCGGGGGGGAGGAGGCTGAACTTTTTAAGTTGACTTGTACCTGCTTCCACTTAACTCTGATGATCCGATAAGGTCTGAACCTTGCAGACGTTCGCATGAGGGAGCTGTCAAGTGAACCAGAGGAGCGGGTTCTTGTACATTTTTTGAGAGCGGAGTGAGGGAACAATATCAAGCATTGCTTTGTCCAGCCTCACGATGAAGATTCAACACCTGTCGTCTTGGTACTTGGGCGCAAACAGCTAGCTACAGTAGCTAATGCCCCACCTTCAAGTCTCAACTACCTGAACTGATATGTATTGCTTTCCTCGTTTACTTGCATGTTTGACGTGCTATGGAAACTGCCAAGCCAGACATTCTACGTAACGGGGGTCGCGTATTGAAAGTTACAGCGCGTAACAGGAGACGTTTCGCCACGAAATGTGGAAGTGACAGCCCAGCCTGCCCACTCACACTGCAGCCAACCCCAGGCCTTTTTCCTGTTAACAGCGGGTGCTAGGCTGCAGCACTGCACAGCGAAGAGTCCCGCTGTCAGGTTGACCGTTTTGGCGCGTCAAGGACCTGGACCTCCCGCCCCGGCCTCTGGAACTTTATCGACCGCCCACGCCGCCGTCGCGAGGCTGTTCAAGTTTTTTCGTAACGAGGCGAACCTGCCAACGTCAACGCCAGCATCCTGGCGTCACCACCAAACCACAAACATCACAACCACAACATCCACATCTCCATTCCCAGCTTGATTGACCATCGCTGCGATTCGGTGCGAGTTCGACCGACGCCCGTCTTTCATCCAACATCAATGGGAATTTAATATTTACGGGTCTCTTTTCTTCTTCAGCAAGACAGGCCTTGGGACGACGCACGCGCACTGCAAACCGCCATCGCGCGGACAGGCGACATCCACGATACCTTATCCATCCACGTATCCCGTCACCAACGCCTACCACATAGTATACGCCTCTAACGACGACAACTGCCACGACGAAAACAACGGAATCAACGACAACAAAGCATCATAGAGCAAAAAGATCGAAATATGTCCTATCCGCCACCACCTCCTCCTCCCCCCGGCTGGGGCGCTCCTCCTCCGCCATCAGCTCCTCCTCCGCCACCGCCTCCGTCCTCTCTCCCACCTCCTCCTGCTATCCCAGCACCGCCGCCGCCTGGGTTCTTTCCACCAACCGATCCTCATGTCGCCAAATTCGCCCAGAAGAAGAAGGAATGGCTTCGCATGCAGAGGAATCGCTTCGGCGAGAAGAGGAAGGGCGGGTTCGTCGAGACGGAAAAGGCCGACATGCCACCAGAGCACTTGCGAAAGATTGTCAAGGATATTGGAGATGTCTCGCAGAAGAAGTACACCAGCGACAAGCGCAGTTATCTCGGTGCGCTCAAGTTCATGCCCCATGCTGTGCTGAAGCTGCTCGAGAACATGCCCATGCCTTGGGAGGCTGCCAGAGAGGTCAAGGTTCTCTACCACGTCAACGGTTGTCTTACCCTCGTGAACGAGACCCCGAGAGTCATTGAGCCCGTCTTCTTTGCACAATGGGCTAGTATGTGGACGGTTATGCGCAAGGAAAAGAGCGACCGCCGACTATTCAAGCGCATGCGATTCCCGCCTTTCGACGACGAAGAGCCGCCCCTGTCCTGGTCCGAGAACATCGAGGATGTCGAGCCGCTTGAACCTATTCAGATGGAGTTGGACGAGGACGAAGAAGCAGCAATCTACGAGTGGTTCTATGACCACCAGCCGCTTCTCGATACGTCCCACGTGAACGGGCCCAGCTACAAGAAGTGGAACCTTACCCTGCCGCAAATGGCGAGTCTGTACCGTCTAAGCAGGCCGTTGGTGTCTGAGGTTGTCGACAAGAACTACTACTACCTCTTTGAGCTCAAGAGTTTCCTCACAGCAAAGGCCTTGAATGTGGCGTTACCGGGCGGGCCTCGTTTCGAGCCACTGTACAAGGACATTGACCCCAACGATGAGGATTTTGGCGAGTTCAATGCTATGGATCGCATCATTTTCAGAAACCCTATCCGGACAGAGTGCCGTGTGGCTTACCCCCATCTCTACAATGCACTTCCTAGAAGCGTTCACTTGTCAGTTCACTCACACCCTCAAGTAGTCTATACGCGAACAGAAGACTACAACCTTCCCGCTTTCTACTTCGACACGAGCATCAACCCGATTTCTTCGAGGGCCGTTGCTCCCAAGAACCTTACAGTTAGCCATGAAGATGAGCTCTTCGGACCTGGCAACATTGAGGAGCCGGAAGAGGAGGCGTTTGAGCTGCCTGCTGGCGTCGAGCCTTTCATGGCTGAGGAAGAGCTGTATACGGACGAGACAGCATCGGCCATCGAGCTCTGGTGGGCACCGTTCCCCTTCGACCGCCGCTCCGGACGTATGGTTCGTGCCCAAGATGTGCCTCTCGTCAAGCATTGGTACTTGGAGCACTGCCCGCCGAAGCAGCCCGTCAAGGTGCGCGTCTCGTACCAGAAGCTTCTCAAGACCTACGTTCTCAATGAGCTGCACAAGAAGCAACCAAAGTCTCTTCAGAAGCAAAACTTGCTTCGGACTCTGAAAGCGACAAAGTTCTTCCAGCAAACGACGATTGATTGGGTTGAAGCTGGTTTGCAAGTCTGCCGGCAGGGTTTCAACATGCTTAACCTGCTTATCCACCGCAAGAACCTCACATACCTCCATTTGGACTACAACTTCAACCTGAAGCCCGTCAAGACGTTGACGACCAAGGAGAGAAAGAAGTCTAGATTCGGAAATGCCTTCCATCTCATGCGTGAAATTCTGCGCTTGACCAAGCTCATTGTCGATGCCCAGGTACAGTACCGTCTTGGCAACATTGACGCTTTCCAGCTTGCCGATGGTATTCTGTATGCCTTCAACCACGTCGGACAGTTGACCGGTATGTATCGTTACAAGTACAAGTTGATGCACCAGATCCGTTCCTGCAAGGATCTCAAGCATCTCATTTACTATCGCTTCAATGCCGGCCCGGTTGGTAAGGGTCCAGGTTGCGGTTTCTGGGCGCCAGCATGGCGTGTGTGGCTCTTCTTCATGCGAGGTATAATTCCTCTCCTCGAAAGATGGCTCGGCAACCTTCTCTCCCGTCAGTTCGAGGGTCGTCACAGCAAGGGAGTTGCCAAGACCGTCACTAAGCAGCGTGTCGAATCTCACTTCGATCTCGAGCTTCGTGCTTCCGTCATGGCTGATCTGCTGGACATGATGCCGGAAGGTATCAAGCAGAGCAAGGTCAACACGGTTCTTCAACATCTTTCTGAGGCGTGGAGATGCTGGAAGAGTAACATTCCCTGGAAGGTTCCTGGACTTCCCGCAGCCATCGAGAACATCATTCTCCGTTACGTCAAGTCCAAGGCCGATTGGTGGATTTCGGTCGCTCATTACAACCGTGAGCGTATTCGTCGTGGTGCCACCGTCGACAAGACCGTTGCCAAGAAGAACGTTGGCCGCCTAACGCGTTTGTGGCTCAAGGCTGAGCAGGAACGCCAGCACAACCATATGAAGGATGGTCCCTATGTCTCTTCTGAGGAGGCTGTTGCCATCTACACCACTACGGTGCACTGGCTGGAGTCGAGAAAGTTCTCTCCTATCCCCTTCCCCAGTGTCTCTTACAAGCACGACACCAAGATCCTTATCTTGGCGCTGGAGCGCTTGCGTGAGGCTTACTCGACCAAGGGAAGACTGAACCAGAGTCAGCGTGAGGAGTTGGCTTTGATCGAGCAGGCATATGACAGTCCAGGAACTACGCTCGAGCGTATCAAGCGCTTCCTGCTCACTCAACGAGCTTTCAAGGAAGTCGGCATCGATATGAACGACAACTACAGCACCATCAACCCGGTCTATGATATTGAGCCGATCGAGAAGATTAGCGATGCTTATCTCGACCAGTACTTGTGGTATCAGGCTGACCAGCGCCATCTCTTCCCCGCTTGGATCAAGCCTTCTGATTCGGAGGTCCCGCCTTTGCTTGTGTACAAGTGGGCTCAAGGCATCAACAATCTCGACAAGGTCTGGGAGACTTCAAACGGCGAGTGCAATGTCATGATTGAGACGCAACTCTCCAAGGTCTACGAGAAGATCGAACTAACCTTGCTCAACTCGCTTCTTCGTCTGATCATGGACCACAACCTTGCCGATTACATTACGGCCAAGAACAACGTTACCTTGACCTACAAAGACATGAACCATGTCAACAGTTATGGTATGATTCGTGGCCTGCAGTTCTCAGCTTTCGTCTTCCAGTACTACGGTCTCATCCTCGATCTGCTGTTGCTCGGCCCGCAGCGTGCCAGCGAGATTGCTGGTCCTCCCCACGCACCCAATGACTTCCTCCAGTTCAAGGACCGGGAGACTGAAACAAGACACCCGATTAGGCTGTACACCAGGTACATAGACAAGATTTGGGTGTTCTTGAGGTTCACGGCAGATGAATCTCGCGACCTAATTCAGCGATTCTTGACAGAGCAGCCTGATCCCAACTTCGAGAACGTGATTGGTTACAAGAGCAAGAAGTGCTGGCCCAGAGATTCGCGTATGCGTCTCATGAGGCACGACGTCAACCTCGGAAGAGCTGTCTTCTGGGATCTCAAGAACCGCCTCCCAAGATCTGTGACGACCATTGATTGGGAAGACACTTTCGCTAGCGTATACAGCAGGGACAACCCGAACCTCCTGTTCTCCATGTGCGGCTTCGAAGTGCGCATCTTGCCCAAGATCCGCAACCAGAACGATGAGTTCCCTGTGAAGGACAGCGTCTGGTCACTGGTTGATAACACGACCAAGGAGCGCACCGCTCATGCTTTCCTTCAAGTCACCGAGGAGGACATTCAGAAATTCAACAACAGGATCCGTCAAATCCTGATGTCGTCTGGCTCGACTACATTCACCAAGATTGCCAACAAGTGGAACACAGCGTTGATTGCCCTCTTCACTTACTACCGCGAGGCTGCTGTTTCGACCGTGAACTTGCTTGACACTATCGTCAAGTGTGAAACCAAGATCCAGACCCGTGTCAAGATTGGTCTCAACTCCAAGATGCCTTCCCGTTTCCCCCCTGCCGTTTTCTACACCCCCAAGGAGCTCGGTGGCTTGGGCATGATTTCCGGCTCACACATTCTCATCCCTACCAGCGACAAGCGTTGGTCCAAGCAGACAGACCTCGGAGTTACCCATTACCGTGCGGGTATGTCGCACGATGAGGAAACTCTGATCCCCAATATCTTTCGCTACATCATTCCGTGGGAGGCTGAGTTCATCGACTCCCAGCGTGTGTGGACGGAATACTCGCAGAAGCGTCTCGAGGCCAACCAGCAAAACCGCAGATTGACGCTAGAGGATCTGGAGGACAGCTGGGATCGTGGTCTGCCTCGTATCAACACTCTTTTCCAAAAGGACCGTAGCACGTTGAGCTTCGACAAGGGTTTCCGTGCCCGTTCGGAGTTCAAGATCTATCAGTTGATGAAGAGCAACCCCTTCTGGTGGACAAGTCAGAGGCACGACGGTAAACTTTGGAACCTTAACGCATACCGTACCGATGTCATCCAGGCGCTTGGTGGTGTCGAAACCATCTTGGAGCACACCCTGTTCAAGGCAACTGGTTTCCCATCTTGGGAAGGCCTCTTCTGGGAGAAGGCCAGTGGTTTCGAGGAGTCGATGAAGTTCAAGAAGTTGACAAATGCCCAGAGGAGCGGTAAGTCTAACATCCCACTTCCCTGTTTTGAACTAGTTATCATATGCACATATACTGACTGTTACATCGTGCAGGTCTCAACCAGATTCCTAACCGTCGTTTCACGCTTTGGTGGTCGCCTACCATCAACAGAGCCAACGTCTACGTCGGTTTCCAAGTCCAGTTGGATCTTACTGGTATCTTCTTGCACGGCAAGATTCCCACTCTCAAGATCTCCTTGATCCAGATCTTCCGTGCCCATTTGTGGCAGAAGATTCACGAGTCAGTGGTCATGGATCTTTGCCAGGTTTTCGATCAGGAGCTTGAGGCTCTGAGCATTGAATCGGTCCAGAAGGAAACTATTCATCCCAGAAAGTCCTACAAGATGAACAGCTCCTGCGCGGATATCCAGCTCTTTGCCAGCCACAAGTGGAACGTTACTCGCCCGTCGCTCCTTTTCGATACCAAGGATGTCATCGAGTCTACCACGACAAACAAGTTCTGGATCGATGTTCAGCTCCGCTATGGTGACTACGACTCTCACGATATTGAGAGATACGTCAGAGCCAAGTATCTCGACTACACCACCGACAGCATGAGTCTTTACCCATCACCCACTGGTCTCATGATCGGTATCGATCTTGCTTACAACCTGTACTCTGCCTACGGTCAATATTTCCCAGGCTTGAAACTCTTGATCCAGCAGGCTATGGGTAAGATCATGAAGGCAAACCCTGCGCTCTATGTTCTCCGTGAGCGTATCCGCAAGGGTCTGCAGCTCTACGCCTCTGAGAGCAACCAGGAGTTCTTGAACTCGCAGAACTACTCTGAGCTGTTCAGCAACCAGACTCAGCTCTTCATCGATGATACCAACGTCTATCGTGTTACCATCCACAAGACCTTCGAGGGCAACTTGACGACGAAGCCCATCAACGGTGCCATCTTCATCTTCAATCCTCGTACCGGCCAGTTGTTCTTGAAGATTATCCACACCAGTGTCTGGGCTGGTCAAAAGCGTTTGGGACAGTTGGCCAAGTGGAAGACTGCCGAAGAAGTCGCTGCCCTTATCAGATCGCTACCCGTCGAAGAGCAGCCCAAGCAGCTTATCGTCACCAGAAAGGGTCTGTTGGATCCATTGGAAGTCAACTTGCTTGATTTCCCCAACATTTCCATCCGCGCGTCCGAGTTGCAGCTTCCCTTCCAGGCCGCCATGAAGGTCGAGAAGCTGGGTGACATGATTCTGCGTGCCACCGAGCCGCAGATGGTTCTGTTCAACCTTTACGACGAGTGGCTGAAGAGCATCTCTTCCTACACTGCCTTCTCCCGTCTCATCCTCATCCTGCGTGCTCTGCACGTCAACCAGGATAAGACCAAGCTCATCCTACGTCCCGACAAGACCGTCATCACGCAGGATCACCACATCTGGCCCTCGCTGTCGGATGAAGACTGGATCAAGGTCGAAACGCAGCTTCGCGATCTCATCCTTAATGACTACGGCAAGAAGAACAATGTCAACGTCTCCAGTTTGACCAGCAGTGAAGTCCGTGACATCATTCTCGGTATGGAGATCTCAGCTCCCTCGCTGCAGAGACAGCAGGCCGCGGAGATTGAGAAGCAGCAGCAAGAGCAGCAGCAGCTCACCGCCGTCACCACCAAGACACAGAACGTGCACGGCGAGGAAATCATTGTCACCACCACCTCGCAGTTCGAGCAGCAGACGTTCGCCTCCAAGACCGAGTGGCGTACCAGAGCCATCGCCACCTCCAACCTGCGCACCAGGGCCAACAACATGTACGTGTCGCCTGTGGATAGTGACCTGGACGACGTGACCTATGTCATGCCCAAGAACATCCTCAAGCGCTTCATCGCCATTGCCGATCTCCGCGTCCAAGTTGCCGGTTATCTCTACGGCGCCTCGCCCGCCGACAACGACCAGGTCAAGGAGATCAAGTGCATCGTCATGGTGCCCCAGATCGGTGGTCTGCGTAACGTCCAGCTGCCGCACCAGCTTCCTCAGCACGAATACCTCAAGGACATGGAGCCGCTCGGCATCATTCACACGCAGTCGGGCAACGAGCTGCCGTACATGTCCGCCATGGACGTCACGGAGCACGCGCGTCTGCTCGACGCCCACCCGAACTGGGACAAGCAAAACACGCTCACCATCGCCGTCTCCTTCACGCCTGGCAGCGTGTCGCTGTCGGCCTGGGCGCTCACGCCTCAGGGCTTCAAGTGGGGTGTTGAGAACAAGGATGTGGCCAGCGACCAGCCGCAAGGGTTCACGACCAGCATGGGCGAGAAGCGCCAGCTCCTCCTTAGCGAGAAGTTCCGGGGCTTCTTCCTGGTGCCGGACGGTGGCAAGTGGAACTACAGCTTCATGGGCAGCGCGTTTGGCGGCCTGGAGAAGAAGCCGGTGCATGTCAAGCTGGATACGCCGCTGCCGTTCTACAGCGATCAGCACAGACCCATTCACTTCTCGAGCTTTAACGAGTTGGAGGATATCTGGGTTGATAGGCAGGATAACTTTGCCTAAAGAGGTGGTACGATGTGTACATATGTGTGTGAGGGAGGGAGAGAAGGACAAGAATGTGTTGGTCAATGTTTATGATCAAAGAGGGGAGTGTATACCGAGAGTGTACCCTTTGTTTTATCATCCATATTTTCGCACGGCGTTCTGCATTTGAGGCTAGGCCGTCTCATAAATACGTATTTTACACAAAAAGCGTGTTTAACAGTCTACGACATGGATAAAGGCAGGATGTCGCTTGGTTTGGACTCGGCAAATAGTGGTTAGTGTTTAAAACGATGAGCATGTATTTTCTGGTTACGCAACGTTGTTGACTTGTGAAAGTCTGGGAAACCCATGATATGTAGAGGTAGGCAGTGTGACAACAGCTTTCGACATGTGTGTACGAGGTTATCCCAAGAGAACGGCCAATGCAAGATGGCATTCCGTTCTGGTTTTCCCAAGCACCGGGAAGCGGAATAGCCGTGCAGGAGAATCTTTCCGGGTACGTTACCTTCTCCCCCTTCAGGCATGTTCGAGGCTAAACCATTGCACGTTGTACAAGGTGATGACGGTGTTGGCGAGAGATTTCGCGTCATGCGTCTATGCATTGGACGATGTGGCTTCGGTCTATTGCAGGTCACGCAAGGCTAAGCGCGGACATATCTCCAAGACTGGCGCGAGGATGTATTCAGATGGAGGGGTAGGAGGAGGTGTCGGGACAAGCAAGGGACATGACCTAGTAACAAAGTAAATTAGCTATGAATAGGAAAGGGAGAGAACATACCCTGTCCGTCTACTTTCCAGATGTGGGATGTGGGAGACGGATGGCATGGGAGGGCATCGCCGGGAAGGAGGTCATATTGGCAAGCGAGTAAGCGGGGGGAGCTGGTCAAGTCTCAAGACCCCTGAGGTACCTTTGCCTCGGGATGAGATGGCATCGGATGGATCACGGATGGGGATGCTGGCCTTGGACACACCTGGCCCAACTCGGAAAGTGCCCATTCCCAAAGTCACCAGGGCCGATCAAAATGGGCCGACGCAGATTCCGATTGCCATGCATCGATTTTTGCATTGAAAGAACGACAGACTGGCAACGCCCGCCAAAACCTGGCCAAACTTTGTCTACCTTAGCAACGTCGTCCGTGATCCGAAATTGTCACGGCAGACTCCGTCCCCATCCCAGCGGAGGTTGCGGAGCTCTTGCGCTGTCTTGTCATCGGTCCTCGAGACTAGTTTTGCGATCGGTCGGGATGCCGGAGAAGAGACGGACGACTTTCGCGCGGGAGCCTCGGATATCTCTCCGTGGCACATTTGGAGGTTGCTCGTTTCCCTAAGATGTGGAATTACGGATGACGTCCAATCTTGGCCCAAATGGGCAAGCCGCGGTTCTTGGCTCGACTGAGCAAAGAAGTGGAAGCTGCAAAGAAATTGTGAACTGAGCTGGGAAGACCCGGATTTGGCCGTGGCACATAACATTAGGCCACGCATTTGGTAGCAACATCGAATGCAGGTACGAGATGTCAATGCAGACTGACCTGATGTCTGCAACCCATCCCAAGCCACCCTTCCATCGAGTCTCAGCTTCGCAGCCTCAACTTGTCAAAGTCTTTTTTTTTTGGTGACACTCGCTTGGGATGTTTGGAAGCATGATGGAAGCGTCGGAGAAAGGCGTGGCATGCTTTCGGTCCCGGATCAGCAGCTGAATCAATGCGTTGACGTCGATCTGTTGGAATACGGTGGTGGTGGTGGTGTTGTCGATCAGATGTGATGAAAATAGCAACAGAAGGAGGTCATGGCGACGGTCTGGAAGTTGGATGGGGAAGTGCCAGGTGAAGACGACGGTGACATTGTGCAGAGTTCAGAGGGGCACTTGGGAGAGTCGCAGTTGCATCGGGAGGGGCATCACGGTGGGCATTATGACTGAAAATTTGACAATGACGCAGTTTCAAGGGGAAGGAGCTGTTCGGCTGCGTCTGCGACTTTCATCCACATCGTGGGGGGTTCTGGGGAGTTGGGAAGGAGAGAACCAAACTAGGAACCAAACGGCAACGACGACAAGCGAATATCTTGGGAGCTCCCTCGGCACCTTCCCTACTGTGTATGGTCACAATTCAGGTCTTCAGTCCATTCCCTCTCTTCAAGAACTTGAACCACAAGAACTCAGCTGGACTTGTTTTGTTCCTTAGTTGTTCACCACTACAACATCGCCAGCCCAAGGTTTGTTTGACACTAACAGCAAAATAGCTTCTACCCACCCATTCGAAACCTAGCTCTTAGCCTCGAGTGTTGTTAGCGACAGAGCCCCAGCCCCAGGAGCAGTAAAGACTCGGTCGCCAAGTTGGGAATAGTTTCGGTTGTATCGAGATCCCCTGGACCGACCCTTTTCAGTTCTCACCGCCGTCACCTCAATCCCTCACTCACCCTTGCTTGACCCCATCATCACTAGGTACCACCATACTACCTACTATCATGGACTTGTGATAACCACGGTCAAGCAACTAACAGTTCTTGAAAGAAAGCAGGAACTTCAATATCAGCGGCATCATCAACGTTCACGGCGATATTCCTCTGCCACTAGGGCTTACCCCGGTCAGCGCTAGAAGCCGCTTTGTCTCCTTCTAGAAACCTTCCGAAATCACGCTCATCTTGCCTTTGCGCGTAGCATAATGCAGCCTTTAATTGCAAGGTTTGAATGAAACACGTTTCCTTCATGCGCGCATCTTGGCCACCCTCTTTCGGTCTACACTCTACACCGTCGACACGGACTTCACCTCCATGACATGTCCCCATGGCATCTCCCCCACACACTCTTACACCATCGCGACTATCTTGCCAAGTATCGCTCTTTTCCGGCCCTGCATACTGCTGCTGCCTTGCCCTGCTCATTGCAGCTCTTCTCAGTTCGGCCTTACTATGCTCAACAGGAAGCTGACAATTGGCTAGTTTGCGACAGCTTCCAGCCTCGGTTCGTTCGTCATCGAAAGCAGCATTGACACCCAACAAGCGCAATCTTGGAGTTGCCGAACGTTAACCCGTTCAAGCACGTCACCTGGCCATGGGGAAAGCGATTATCGTCATGGCATAATCCAAGTGGTAGCTTCGAGATATTACCGTATCCAAACGGCATCTCCTCGCAAGGCCTAGCCCGAGACATCGCGTCAAGTTGCGCGTCTGGCGCGTCTGGAATCCTTCCATGATTGTCATGATCGCACGCGGTGACCGGGCCAGCAAGGCCATCAAGCTGACAGGACCTACCCCCGGTCTGCCCAAACATCCTCGTTTCTCAAATTCGTGCCGAGGTGAAGCTCTTTCTGTTGCCGGGCTGGAACTACTCTCGCTTCAATGCCCGTCGCTGGCGGACTAGTGTCTCCTTCTGGGATGAAGGTGTGCCTTTTCTTCCCCATAATGCGGCTACATTGGTTGGCGGCAACTTCATCAAACCTTTCCCATTTTCACAAACGCCACATATTGACGGGCGGAACAGGCACAGACCGTACCTATCTCGGACTACTTCATACCATGTCTGTTCAGTTTGAGGGTCCTGCCAGACCGCCTGTGGCAGCTCTCTGGTCTCTTTGGGATTGTGGTCACATCAGACATCTCAAATGATGTGGTTCAGACTTCACGCTGGCAGGGCCGTTGCATATTTTCCTCACTTCACAGCCTTTCCCTTTGCCCCTGCTCGGCAATCCAGCACTGGTACCTACCTTAATCATGTGTGGATGTTACCCCTTCTCCAAGGCGTCTTTACCCTGGCGCCCTATCGTATGTCAGGGCACCGATCTGTTCTTGCATCTGATATAGCTCCCCCCCGTCTTAACATCTTTCCCTTTTCACAAACCATGGAATTTCCCACTCCTCAATGCCCTCTCCGCTTGCCACCCACGGCACTCTACCACACCCAAAACTGGTCACCCCCCAACAGTAGCCAAGGCATGCTCTCGCTATGATGTTCCTGCTTTGGTACCTCCAGGTGACTTCTTCCGACTCTCCTGGAAAGGCCAGGTACCTTGAACGCACACTGTTCACTGCGGGCACTTACACCCACCCACCTTCCTGGCTACGTACCCTGAGTTCAGAGGTGGAGGACTCGGCCAGATTGCCACCCCTTTCGGCAAGCTCCCCTCCCGCTCGCCGCCGTCTGCCTGCCTGCCTCTGCCTTGCAAGTGTAAGACTCTCGTTACCGGCTTTCCTCGTGAGTCGGGTGCCGCTGCTTCCCTTGGTTGTCTGTAGAGAAGAGCACTGCTACCAGCACCCCCTAATCCGCTTCTTGCCATTCTGCTTCCCAGCCGCATGGCAGGGCTTGTTTCATCCCGCACATTGTCGAGCTTGATGTTTTATTTCTTTCTATGCGTTTTCGAAGCTTCGTTTTCTCTGGATCGTCAAGTTCACTGCAACATCTGAATCGAGTTACATCGCCCGGGGGTTTCTTGGACCTCGATAATTAGTTCTGCCGGCAACCCTGTCCAGCAATCTGAGCTACGAGCTGTCATGCCCGCTCGGTGCATCACTACCTGAGGCCGGGGTTCTGTTCTATATCCGGCAGACAGTCCATGGCATAAGATCCTCAAATTATGCCACCGTCATCGGTTCGTCGAACCCAACTTGAGCTCCACATCCCAAGCTACAATCAGGTCTCGTACTTACCGTTGCTTGTATGCTTATTCCTTGTATTAAGAGACGGGTCAAATTCATATATCCACTCCGTCTCCGTCCCTCCAAGACAGCTAGCCCTTGCTTCTCTGCTCAGTACCAAACACCACAAGATATATCACGGTCGTTACCCGCTGTTTATTTCCTTCCTCCACTTTGATTCTCCTTTGGCTTTATCATTAAGTCTGCCAACGAAAAAAGGACCGTTCGTTTCGGAAGTCAGGCAGAAGTGGGAGGGTCGACAAACTACACACGAAGTACCAGTATCCACAGGAACCGGTCATACAAGTTTCAGCAAGCAACGAGCTTACGAGGGAGGAATTGTTAAGAGTGCCGCCATCGTCCAGCCAGCCTATCCGGGAACCAACCTACCGTCTCGAAACATAAAGAAGAAGATATACCCCCACATCACCATCGTCGCCTTTCTATTGCCACCGACTAGTATTTGCGAAACCTTCGCTTGGATACATGTGCTCTGGGTTCATACCAACATCTGTCTCTCATCAACTGAGCTCAAACGCACCTCAAAAGATCAACTTGCAGCATCTGAGGCCCTCCTCAGATCAGGGCATACGCCACACTCGTTCCCAAAGTAGCCCTACGGGGCTCAATCTCACCAAATTCTCTCAATTCAGAACCCGGCGACCAGCCAGAGCGGTTCGCTCTGGCGGACCTCATGCATAGCAGTCACGCTGGCGGGCAACTACCGAGTAGGTCCGGACTACGATGTCGATTATTCGTCACAGGAGCCGCATGCGGCCGAGCAGAGCCAGGCTCCGCACTCCTATGAAGCGCACCACCACCGAGCCTCTCTCCAACATGCCGGCCCTCCGAGCTTGCACGAACCGCCCACCCACCAAACCCATCATGGCCTGTCGCAACATTATGCCCAAGCCCATCATCCTCATTCGATCCTCACAGATCCGGGCCACATGGGCGGACATCCCGGCGCAAGACACATGGGTCATTCCGGACCATCTCACTTTGGTGGACCAGGTCCTTCGCCACACTCTGTAGTTGCGCCGCTTTACCCGTCTTTGACGCACAACCATGGGCACGGCGGTGGGTTGAAACGGCAACGGCCTGAAGATCTCGACCTCACAATTCCCGGAATTTCGGACCTTGAGCAGAATGACCTGGACCCCATGCAACAGACACCGTTGGGAGCAGCCTACGCACAAGCAGCAACGGCTCCGCCTCAGCATCATCACCACCGCTTACCAGATACCGGCCCCACAAACAAGCTATTGAGGCGGGAAGGTGAAGGAAGTGGCGGTGGTGGAGCTCCCAGTGTCGTTGGGCAAGCAGGAATGCCGCCTCCAGCCCCAAGACCAAGAGGTCCCAAGCTCAAGTTTACCCCAGAGGACGACCAGCTGTTGATTGACCTGAAGGAAAACAAGAGCCTGACCTGGAAGCAAATTGCCGACTTCTTCCCTGGGAGATCTTCCGGAACTCTTCAGGTGCGATACTGTACAAAGTTAAAGGCGAAGACAACACAGTGGACCGATGAAACGGTAAGTCCGATGAAACCGGCTCTTTTCCCGCCAGATCAATGACTCTGTATATCACGGAACTCGCCCTCTGACTATTTCTTATATGTAGGACCAAAAGCTGAAGACGGCGCTGCAAGACTACGAAAACGAGAAGTGGAGGATTGTTGCCAACAAAGTTGGGACAGGATTCACTCCAGTCGCATGTCGTGAAAGAGCGGCGCAGTTAATGGGAGAGAACTTATAGCAATCAATGTCCCCACCGGGAGTTTCGGCTTCTGTGTCTGGGGACACCGTCTATTCCTCACAACTTCAGTGAGCAGCACACCACGGCGCACGAGATCTACCACGTCAATACCTCAAGGGTAACGTCAACGATTGGGCCAATGTCCGATGGCAATCGACTTGACGGAGCCAAATTTGAGTCAAACCCGGTCGAGCCGCACTCCGATATACCAACCACGAAAAGATCTCCGCTGGTTGAGGGCGAGCGACCAAATTGGTAGCCTGTTGCGCGGCTACCAATAGTCAGGAGAGACGCTCAGGGATAAGGGGGTGAACAACAGTTGTTTGACATCCTTACTCCCTACACCTATTTATTTGCCTTATTACCCCGCTCTTCTTCCAACACCTTCTGTTAATCTTCGTTTTCTTGTTGGCTTAAATCACCAGTTTGCATCACGATTGGGGGAGGAATCATTCTTTGAATAAGGCGGCATTATACACCGAGATACCCCATACACAACAAGTTTATTTTTTCTATTCACGTTTATTGACTTTTCCTTATCTCCTATTGCGGTGTGCTAGGTCTTGCGCTTGTGATTTTCATAGAAGGTGGCTTGGTGGGATCGGGATTTGGAAAAGGATGGCCATTATACAACGATACCCAGCCGCTTCGCTACCATGCAGGCTTTCACGACCAAAGTTGATGATGACGACCATACAAAATTCAGATTGGTCCCCGACGTGCGGTCGTGGTAGAACATGGCTTGGTGGATGGTCTCTACCTCTGTTAGTTCAAGCAAAGCCTACAACCCCGACATGAATTTTGGAGCCCAAGGAGAATCAGTGATCGATTCAGTCAAAGACTGAGGAAGAGACTATGGGAAAAACCTTTCGATGTCAGTGCGGGGGCAGGATCCTGGAGGAAAGGCTTGCAGAACAGCAGAGATGAACACCTGGGCGGGTCGATAGTTGCTTGGGCGGGACATGTCAGGAACAGATCCGGCAAACACTAGTCCGCTCGTCCCTTGGAGTTGGTTGGGTACTTCATTTCACGCAGGGAATTTGGTTGGGTTGGGGAAGGTTTTTTTTTTTTTTTTTGGAGAGAGCATACACACCAACAACTATTACACGCACACATCGTCGAACTTCAACATATCTTTCCTTTATCTGTCACATCTCGCGATACCCAGCACAATGCAACACTCACTACGCCTGTTTTCGATTTTCCTCTGTCTTTGTTTTTCAGAACTCATGCTTTTTACCCTTTCACAATTCGTGTGTATACCTTAGTTATTTGGTCTTAGACCGTTGTGTTTAATGTTTAACCAGGCCGGCCCTTTCCGTTTTGTCCTTTCACCTTAGCGAGCTCATTGTACTCCACGGTGTGATTGGTATCGGGAACTACCTGAGGCATGCTGCGTCTGACCGCAGATACTCTAACTGTAACACAATGATGCATCATACTGCGGGCTGTTGAGTGTGAAGGTGAGGATGAGGAGGACGCCAAGTGCACGCTATTCTCACGGCGCGTAACTGACCGTCCGCTGGGAAGATGGGATCCCAATCAACAATTGGCATTGTGCGGTCATTGTGCGGTTGATGGCTTGGCTGCCAAACCAGTCACTTTAGCACCTTCCTATTCCGCGAAGAGGCGTCTTGAGAGGTGTTGGATAAATGACTAGACCGCAATCTTGAACCACAAGATTGTGTTCATCTTAGCCGGTTCCCTTGTCAGCCTGTCAGGTCTGTCTCTGGGTCGTGAGGTCCCCTACCCAGCAAAACAGGAACGCGAGTGTGAAAAATGGTCTGATCTTTATTTCATTCTTGGATCAAAGTACAGGTTCGATACTCTGTGAATGGCTGTCATGTGCCGTTGACGCCATTGTTACAACTCTAGGAGCACGAGAGATTGACGATGCCCTGTCCCCAGGAGCCAAGCCTCGTCCCCCATGTCCGATGTTCCATCATCGACCGTTAACGAGGATCGGTCGTATCGACAACGGTCATGGCAAGGTACAACGCTAGCATCGATTCAGGAACTTGAAAGTGTCCGCCATTTTGTCGGTCAGTCAGTTGGCTCGATTGGCTGTTATCTGGTTCGGTTGTTCGGTTCGGTTCGGTAGGGTCGTCTAAAACGGTCTCGGATCCGCGTGCTGAAAGGGGTTTAAACCAACGTGCTGGGTTCGCGTCAAGGCAAGAAAGATGTGAGTTGATGATGATCCTTTCTCCAGCGAAGATGTAACGTGCCGTTGCTCGAATCGTGCTGTATCACCAAGATATTTGTTAAGGCAACAGCTTTGATACCTATCGTGGGTATTTTTGCCAACAATAGGTCAGTCTGCACCAGGTAAGTTCAAAGGATCCGTTTTACAAGTGGTTTTTTCTCCATACCTCGTCCCATCTCATCTCGCTCGGTTCTCTCCAGCCGCCAGGCGAAACCAGCAACTAGGACGAACAGGGGGTCTTTTTGTGAGTTTGCCGAGAAGCGAGTGGTCCCTGTCCGTTGTCATTATCTATTTTCTGATTCGCGTCCACTAAATCTGTGGTTGACGAAACCTATCTCAGGCTTGTTATGAAGCTTGCGCTTTGACTCGAGTTTCTTCAACGGCTCACCGATCGACACGCTGGATACCAGAGTCAAGAAGAAATTTTCCTGATTTGTTCTCACCGAGTATTTGAGATACGAGTGGAGATCCTTCGTATGCTGCCATCGATATCAGAACCAGAGGAGAGGAGTACCGCTTCCCCATACCTACTGTTACCATATCGATGGACCCCTTTGTTCAGCTTGCAGACGTTTCGGTACTTGCCTGTTAATTAAATCGCCCAATTCCCTTTTGGATTCTCTCATTCCCCTCCTCCTCCTTCTACTTGACGTATAGGTACTTCCTGAGATACCATCCATGACCCCTCACTCCAGACACTGTACTTCAGGCACAACACTGGGATCTTTCTTTTTTGAGACGTTGCCTGCTCTGCAATGCCATGGCCTTCATCCTGCCGGCCGGTGCTTGAAACAACCCTTGATCAGTCATTGCTTTTTTCCCTCCTCATGTATCCCCCTCCTCCGCCTTATCTCATTCGTTCAGAACACAACTGCCTACCGTTGGGGCGTTCGGAATCACGGCGAGCGAGGTTTCGGGTCGAGACAAACCGCCCGCTACACCACGCTACGATAGACTGCACTAAACTAGCGCTGTAAGTTCAAGCGGGGGACTCTCGAGGGAATAACGAATGGCGGTCGCCAAGTCGGCCCTTCGCTTTCCCCTGTTTGACGTTGCACCTCTAGACGAGCGATCCAGGCGAGTCTCTTGCGCCGAGCTGCAATGCAGAGTGAGGAACTTCCTCAACAGTTGTTCGGTTTAGCGGCTAGCCGAACGTGTGCTTCAAAACTGCAATGCAGTGATCTCTCTTTCTCTTTTCTTTTGTTCGGAAGTTAACGTTAGCGTCATCTTGGAAGACAAAATTCCCCGCTCAAAATAACAAGGTAACTTGAACTCGGACTTGCTCCACTTTTGATGTCGGTCGTTCACAGTTCATCACTCTGGTCACTCGGTTTATATTCAGCACCTTGCCTTGTCCATGATCTAGGAAAGGTAAAGCTGTGTAGCAGAAAGCACCGAAATGTCAGTCGGTACGTCAAAAGAAACCTCGTCGGTACTTGAGCACCAAAAGAGGTACATGTATACATTGAGATATTGGAAATGGAGAGAATCGACCAACAACAGTCTTGATGATCACCGAAGCTACCGAGTACCGACTTGCATGCGACAAATGCAAAGAGCAATTTGTCCAAGCCTTCCAGTCTCCTCGTGCCCTACATAGACCAAGTTGGCTATCTCTCAAACCAACGGCACTTTCTGAAACAAGTCCAGTGTCCAATGGCTTGGTTTCCTTCCCTTGTTCCTTAGGTACGCAGGGCTACCATTGAGAAGGGGTCCTTCGTCTCCGGTCTGATTTTCAAGTTGGCGCGGGGAAACTTCACTCTCTATGGTGACGTATTGTCTACCATCCATTGCTGTTGGCGCAAGAATATAGTTTGTATGTTGATGAACCAGATGGTGAAATTGCCCTTCCCTGTCTCTAGCTCAGCCGGTTTCGCTGCTTTGGAAGCTCTTGTTCAACAAACACCTACTTAATACTCACCAGATGTGTCACCCAGCGACTGAAGTAAACAAGCAACGTACTTGGGTTGTTCGACCCTCGAAGTGAATTGGGAACAAGGGCCAGGATCCTGCGGGGAGATAGACGGTGAAATGGTACGTTATAGTACCCTGCCTGTCCTGCCTGTCCTGCGGTGTAGTACTTGTCGATGTCACATCACGATGCTCACCTACCTACCTACCTACCTCGCTCAACCTGCCTGGTTGGTTTCGCCCATTTCGTCGCCTCGTTGGCGTTTGCAAGGGAGTGAAGCGCGCGAGCAAGCGAGTAACTCTTCTTTTTTCCCGTTTCTCTCGGCTTGTGTGCCCCGAAACGGGTAGTGATGTGGTGCTGTAATGTTGCAAAGAAGCAGTGTAGCGTAGTATGCCCGCTCGGCAATCCCATCTGTTTATGTCACGCAGCATTACTGAACGCGAAGCTACATGTAGCCTTGACCGTGAGCCGGGAATGGAAATGAGCACAAGTTCATCCTTTCTATGTGCCACACCGTATGCAGTTGTCTCGTGAGCCGTGGCTGAGTGATGACATCTGGAGACAGGGCATGGCCGCGCAGTAGATCTAGACCAGGCCTCTGTGCCTTGATAGTTACATCTGGGACAAGGAAGCCTGACAGTTGTGTGAAGTTTCTCGCCGAGTAAGCCCTACTGGGTGTCACGTCGATCCCGCGGCTCCTGGCGGTGGCATGCTTGTTTGCCTGACTTGTCTTTAAAGGATGTCTCCAGTTGACCTGTTCCAGTCTCGGTCTTTCCCTTTCTTGTCCCCTTGAAGGAGGCTCGGCACCTTTCAGGTCCCCAAAGAGGCAGTGTCAACGGTCCGGAGCTTTTTGCGCCAGGCCTTCCTCCCATGACTTGCATGTAGAGGAAATAACGGTACCTAGGTATTGACAACAAGCTGGGCAGCTTCATTGCGACTTCGCACGAGATGGACCCGATCGGAGATTAAGTGTCCAAATCAAGACGAGGTAGTGGCTCTTGCCTCTTCAATCAGTTCTTCGCTGTTTTGCTTTCACGCTTCGCTCCGTCCTGCGAACCTTCTTCTTCTTGGTGGTTATGATTGTGTAGACCCTGCATCGTTTGAAGTCGCCATTATGTTGCAAAAAGGGACAGCCACTTCTTACTACCAGCTCTCCTCTCACCTTCACTTCCAACTCCCCAAAATTCAGGAGAAAAGGAAAAAGAAACAAAAAAACAACAAGATTCACAGTAGCGTGGCACTACTACTCTCCTCGGGAGCGAACATCGGAGGACGTTGTCTTGTCGACGCACGATAATCCCAGCTTTGCTGGAAAGCCATTATACCGTACATCCGAGTCGAACGCGCGACCTCTTCGTGGACCGGGGTACGGCACACTACTAGTAAAGAGACTCTCAATGAGACCAGTTGAGCTAAGGTATCTGGTCCCGAGGAGATGTTGCCAACTCGGCCTGCATTGGACAATTATAAGGGCAGGTGCGGTGGGGTAGGTGGTTCGGATTTCGTTCGATGGTGTTTGCCCTCCGTGAAGGAAGGCACGAGGTGGACTGTGCGGTAGTGTGGTCCTTGGCAGGCATTGGTGACCACCGGGGAAGGAACGAAGAGCCACCGACGCGGGGAGAAACGACCGTTAGGAGAATGACCTGCATGGCTCACATGGCAGGTTTGCTCTCCCCTTCGTCCGCCACGAGAAAGCACGCTAGAGACGCACGACACACTGCAGAACCCTTGGCTCCACTCGAGCAAAAAGGAAAGGAAGGAACGATACGTAACGAGATGACGCGACGACAATGAGCCGCGACTGACGACTACCTCTGACACTCGACCACGATGGAGTGGAGAAGAAGACAAAACGAACAACGGAAGGTCCGGAAGAGGGAGACATGAAAGAAAGAAAGCGAAGAAAGCACATCATATCCGAACGCAACAAGTCAGCAAAGGGGGGAAGAGAGAGGCGACGAGCCAGGCTGGAGGACGGTGAGGGAACGGAAAGGATGCAATCGGGAATGCGATGGCTGTGTGGTGATGGATGATGGTCCCGCACTTGCTACTCGCTACCTCGGTCGCTGTCCAGTTCTGCAATAATGGTATGTTTTATACCGCGCAAAACCTGGCTTATATCAACCATTATAATACGGTATATCGGCCCTCCTTTAAGGCTCCGCCGTCCCCCCACCCACCAGTCACCCACCCAGTCCCCGCCGAACGCACGTACAGACGGACACACGGACACACGCCCCAGGAAAGGATAGGATGAGCTGAGAAAAAAAGGATTCGATACGATGGAAGGAGAGACAAGGAGGTTACCTCCACGCCGCCCGAGGGTTACAGGATTCGTTCGGATTCGGAAAGTTGGCATGAAAGCAGGTGTGACAGACCAAAGTCTGTGGGATACTTCTTAAGCGGTGGGCCCGCTTCCTCCCCGCTTTCCGCAAGCTTCTCAGCACGCACGCTATATGCCCGCTCGCTGGGACTCACGCATGTGAAGAGGGTGTGAGAGTAGAGTGGGAGGAGGGTGGTGACAGGCCCTGAGACTGCGAGGGATCTAAGGCAGAGCTCCCGGAGTAGTGCCAGATACGGAAAAGCAGTGGTTCAGCAATGGAGGGCAGTGGATAGGCAGGAGGACCCTTTGCACCGAGCAGGATTTTCTCTGTGAAGACACATGCCTATTGGACCAAGGCGACTGGCACTGCTTGATGAAGTAAGCGCCTCAGCTTGGTGAGTGATGTTTCGGGTCCTGGAAACACCGGTATCCGTCAATGCATCAGGTCGGCGTACCGCCCTTGTGGCTACCGAGAGCGGCGAACAGGCCGCTGTAGTTCATGCTCGAATATAGATGTCAGATGCTGCTGCCTGGTACTTCATCGACGTCGTGGTAATCTCGGCGCAGGTTGACCTTCGCCTTGACACAAGGCATTTACTTCTTGCCAAAGTAAGCCTCCAGGAGGTTTTGTTCACCGACAACACCAGCTTCCACTAGCTCGCAGAGCTTCTGATGGTTGGGCGCTTCCAAGCCAAGGAATTCCGCCATCTGTACCAACCAGCCGTTGAACTCCCAAACTTCGGTTTGTTTCCCAGCCATAACATCCTGACACATGGAGCTCCTGTTCTCTTTCACCTTTTCTCCAACGCGTTGCAGCATTGCGTTCAGCCGCGCGGCCGAGAAACGCTCTACGAGCGCTTCCTTGCTCAAGTCACCTTGGGGGGTCGAGTCGACACCAGTGAGAATATCCTGGCTGCTCGAGTGCTGAGCCAAAGCCTGGAGTATTTGACTGGCCTCATCAACTAACATGTCCATAAGCTTCTTCAACTCAGGTGCTGGTTGGTCGAAAAGGTGACCGTTCATGCAACGGATGACGGCTGTCAGGGGATTGATAAGGGAGTTGATAACGAGCTTCTCCAGTTGAAGAACCCAGAGTGCGTTCCGTGGGACTTTACGAGCTTCCAGCTCAGGCGCCTTCAAGATTTGCTCCATGAGGTAGTCTGCTGCGCTAGCTGTGTCCGGGTTCGGCAACACCAAGCCCATGGCAATATCAGCAGGAGCCGCATGGACACTCTTGAAGGTCCCCAGAGAGTATACGCCGTGAGTCGTTACACAGACCAGCCAGTTCGGATGTTGTCTAGGTGGGAAGCGATGCTCATTGTATATGGCGCCGTAGGGCGGCCACAGCTTGTTCATGCCGTTCTGAACAAATCCGACGGTTGAGTTCCCATCGAGATAGCTCCGCAGTCTGTCTACCTGAGGCAAAGCATCTGGAGCCTTGGTAGCGACCAAGAGGTTAGCGATCTTGGCCCCGTCACAGACCTCCCTCACGGGCCCATGCGCTGGTGCTTCTTCTGTCCACCACTCCACGTCGAAGGAAGAGATCTTTTCGGGGACGCCGTGACGCGTCAGCTCAATACCCGGCTCGGAAACCCAGCGTTCTAGCAAGGTCTTCCGATGAAGAACGAGTGTCACTGGGACTTCTTGACCTAGTTTTGCCAGGGAGTTGGCATATAGTCTGCCGAGGTTTCCAATTCCAAGAATGAAGATGCGCTTCTGGAGGTTCTTGGGCGTAGCTGCCTTGGACTTTTCATTGCCAGAAGTATTTGGCAAGTTCTCGGGAGTCCAAGCATATAGCTTGGGCGCAGCTGAAGTGCTTTGAGTGATGTCGTGAAGCCATGGGGGCATTATCACACCGTTCTTAGGGACTGATTGTGAAATTAGGCGCGTTGTCGTCGACATGTTTCTGATGAACCGAGACATACCAGCTAAAGCAACTGGTTAGAGCGAGGAAATATAGTTGTTAATAGACTCTCGTAGTGGCTGAGAAGAAATGGGAGCGAAGATCGTGAACAAAAGGATGAGAAGACGAAATGAATTCAGATCAAATCATGGAAAAAGGAGGGAGTTCGAGAAGAGCAAACGGAATAGAGCAGATGCGTGTAAAGAACGGGAAAGTGTTTGCTACGTCTATGTACCTACCTACAGTAAGCTTGAGTAAAACAGAGCAAGTACTACAAGCCCTTGAGTCCGCGATATGTTTTGTTGACTTGGAAACATCGATACAATGCGCGCAGTCGCGATATCGGGATGCTTAGTAAGCTTTCATGAGTTACGCAGTTTATGCAAGTCACATGACAACGTGTCGGTACGCCGCCCAAAGCAGAGCATCTCCAACGCTTCCGCAAACCCTGAACCTGCAATGCGTCATCGGGCCAGGGTTGGCCATTTGCGCCTGCCATTTCCAGTTGCGCGAGTGAAGCCTATCGCAGCAGGAGCGGGCGCAATAAGCACAGAACAGGCAACAGCAGCCTCGATCTGTAAACTGCGACTTCTGACTTTTCATCGCAACAATCCATCGTTTGCCTCAGTCGGAAGGCTCCGCTACGACCCATCGCTTCTCCGGTGCCACTCGTTGTTTCCGCCTGAATTTGTACTACTAAAACCAGAAAGAGCTCACTTAATCATCCCGCCCATTATCGATTTTGACCACACATCCACCTTTCCACGCTTCTTTGTCACTTAGAACAACCCAGGATTCTCAGCCAACCCTGAGATCTTAGACAGCCGGCAATCACAAGCGTTGAACTTGTTTACCATTCGCTCTCCGTTCTGCTTGCTCTAGACTTAGTCAATGGCATTGCAATTTCTCTTCCAAAATGGACCCTGATACAACTCAAAACTCGGGGCCAACCGAAACCTCGCCCGAGACGAAGCCCGACGTCGAACAGCCAGAAGCAATGTCACTCGACAATGAAAACTCGACAGTTGACACGCCGAGTGCGCCCGAAGCTGACGGGCTCGACGAAGAGGCTGCGCTCAAGAATCTTACCGAAAACGTCCGAGACCAAGACGATCTGGAACGTGATATTACCCTACAAGCTAGTCGAGCCTTGATCGAAGCCGAAGATAAGAGAGATCAGAAGCGTATCGACAAGGCCGAGGCTACGCGGGTGAGACTCGAAAATCAGAAGAAATCGCAGCAACAGAAACTACGGCCGGGCATCACGAACCCAACCGCACGACTACGCATACAACAGGAGATAGCACGAATAGATGCCGAAATCGAACTCTGCGACAAAGACATTGCCGATTTCCGTGCCCGCATCGAACAGCGCAACCAGCAGGGCGAGACCGATACATTGGCCCCGGCCACCGGCAAACGACTCCCAAACGAGACCCAGCGAGACTATCTCATCCGAACGGGAAAGATCACGCCGTTTGCTAAATTCGGTGGACCCAGATCTGCCGACGTTGAGGGTGATCTCGCCAACGCCATTGTCGATGCAGAAGACGAGGCTGTCGCCGACGAGCTGGAAGAAAAGGAAGATGACGGCCCTCGATCTCATCAGAATCTCCGTCTGCCTGGCTTTGTCGAAGAAAATGAGGTCGCTACCGTAGCTGCTACAGACGAATTTTCTCTACGTCCCCGAAAGAGGCGTAGGGTCCAACCGCCACCCGAATCCGAAGACGAGTTTGTGCCGGGAGAGTCTGGTTCTGAAGCGGCTTCTCCCGAGGCCAATCCTTCCGACGATTACGATGATTATGACATGACAGATACCACACCTAAGAAGCGGAAGAAGGTAGTCAGAGATGCCGATGGTGATGACAAGGTTGACCTGAGCGGGATAGACGATGGCAATGAAAAGGTCTATCAAGCAAGACTAAAAGACTGGGTAGCGCGCAGGAGCAATGCACGACGGGCTCGTCAGCAGAGACTCGGCCAGCCAGTTGACAAGGATGACGGGGTGGAAGAATGGTTCAAGCCATCGCCAGACCAGCCTGACCATCAGTTTGAGAACGGTCTCAAGCTGCCAGGCGACATTTACCCATCTCTCTTCGACTACCAAAAGACCGGCGTGCAGTGGCTAGCGGAGCTATACGCGCAGCAAGTTGGAGGTATAGTTGGAGACGAGATGGGGCTGGGCAAAACCGGTATGCTCTCTCCAATGACCTCCGAGGAATCTATGTTACTTTGCTGACGAGATTTAGTGCAACTGATTTCCTTCGTGGCTGCGTTACACTACAGTCGAAAGCTCGACAAGCCAGTCATCGTTGTAGCCCCGGCAACAGTCTTGCGTCAATGGGTAAACGAGTTTCACCGTTGGTGGCCACCACTTCGAGTATCCATCCTTCACTCCTCTGGCAGTGGCATGCTCAATGTCCGCAACGAAGGGGAGCTTGACGACAGAGAGGATGACTACGGCAAGAGAAAGCCGAAAAAGTCCAGCCAGGCTGCAAAGAGGATCGTCGAACGCGTTGTCAAGCATGGCCATGTGCTGGTCACAACTTATGCCGGTTTGCAGACATACGGCGACGTCTTGATCCCGGTTGACTGGGGCTACGCCGCTCTGGACGAAGGGCACAAGATTCGAAACCCAAACACAGCAATCACCATTTACTGCAAGGAGCTGCGGACGCCTAATCGCGTGATTCTTTCGGGCACACCGATGCAGAACAACTTGACAGAGCTATGGTCACTCTTTGATTTCATCTACCCCATGCGGCTCTGTACTTTGGTCGCCTTCCGAAATCAGTTTGAGATCCCAATCAAACTCGGTGGTTATGCCAACGCAACCAACCTTCAGATCATGACTGCTCAGAAATGTGCAGAGACGTTGAAAGAGACTATCAGCCCTTACCTACTTCAGCGGCTCAAAGTAGACGTAGCCGCTGATTTACCCAAGAAAAACGAACAGGTCCTATTCTGCAAGCTGTCCAAGCCCCAGCGCGAGGCTTACGAACTGTTCCTCAAGTCAGATGACATGACTGCCATTCTCAACAGGACTCGCCAGTCCCTCTACGGTATCGATATCTTGCGCAAAATCTGTAATCATCCGGATCTGCTCGATCCGCGGCTCAAAGATGATCCCTCTTACAAATGGGGCAGTACCAGCAAGTCAGGGAAAATGGCAGTAGTCAAGTCGTTACTCCCGATGTGGAAGCGCCTTGGCCATAAAACGTTGCTATTTTGCCAGGGTACGCAAATGCTGGACATTATCGAGGCATTTGTGAGGCGTCAGGATGGTATCAACTACCTGCGTATGGATGGCAAGACGCCCGTCAAAGACCGGCAGACGCTTGTTGACCAGTTCAACAATGACCCGGACTTACATGTCTTCCTGCTAACCACCAAGGTGGGCGGCCTCGGCACTAATTTGACAGGAGCAAACCGGGTCATCATCTTCGACCCCGACTGGAACCCATCAACAGATGTCCAGGCCAGAGAACGTGCCTGGCGGTTGGGACAGAAGAAGGAAGTCACTATATATCGGCTTATGACAGCTGGAACCATTGAAGAGAAGATCTATCACCGCCAGATCTTCAAGCAATTCCTGTCTAACAAGGTATTGAAGGATCCAAAGCAGCAGACCTCGTTTAACCTAAACGACCTTCATGACCTGTTCAGTCTCAGCTCGTATGAGGACGGAAAGACCGAGACAGCTGAGCTGTTCAAGGGCAGTGAAGTCAAACGCCTGCCTTCAGGACCCAAAGAGATAGTCTTGCCCGGTAACGACGTGCCAGTTCTCAGGGCCCCTGGAGCCAGCAAATCTGTAGGAATCGAGGACGAACCCACAAGCGAGGGCGAGCCAAGCGACCTCCGTCACATTGCAGGAGTCGCAGGGTTGGAGACGTTCAGGGATGATAGACCTGCCCGTGCACCAAACGAGGAGGATCGTCTGATGGAGGGCATCTTTGCACGCTCCGTTCACAGCGCTCTTGAGCATGACGAGATTATGAACGGCAAAAAGTCGGCGGTCAAGGCAGACCGCAGAATTCTACAGGCGGAAGCAGACAGAGTTGCTGCTCAAGCAGCCTTGGCGCTCCGCCGTGCGGGTGAGGCAGCCAGAAATGTGCCAATCGGTACGGTCACTTGGACGGGCGAGTACGGCGAAGCTGGTCGTCCGGCGCCCCGTCGCGAACGCGGAGGTCCCAGCTCAGCAGGTGTTCGCGGTGCAGCAGGCGGTGCAGGCGCGTCGAGAGCGTTGAGGGCGGAGGACTTTGAAAGAATGATTCCGGCGTTCATTAAACGGCATGGCGGCAAGGTCCCATCAAAGTCGCTTGTCGATCACTTCAATCACTATTGCACTGGAGCGAGACAGGCGGATATGTTCAAGGTTGCTTTGGAGAAGGTGGCCAAGTTGGAGAAGAAGGGGTCGAGCATGCGGGGCATTTGGACGGTTCGTCCGGAGTATCAGTGATGGTCGTTCGGACAATGCACGGATGAGGTTCACACTGGCAGCTAGATATATAAGGGCGGTGTTGATCTTTTGAACCTGTCAGGACGGATTGGAGTCTTTAAGCACAACAACGGATGTATGACATAATATAGATGGTGGTCTTGAGGAGTTTATGGAGGATACCAATGGGGCATGCCTGGGAGGTTACTATATCCTGAGAGAGTACGGGAGGTTTATCACGTCCAAATTTCGTTGCTTTCATGATACCAACGTTTGTAGCTCAAAGAGCAACCGTCTAACTTTTTGCTTGACCATTCCCACCTACTTTACCAATCGCGTGAACAAATGTTTGTAAGGATTTGTCAGCCATTTCACCTGTAAGTGCTCATTAGGCTCAGACATAGACAGCAACATCTTTGTTGCCTTGTAACAACTGCACGAACCTCAACTCAAAGCATGGAATCAAAGCACGTCTGAAAGCGTGATGCAAGGCCAAGCGACTGGAGCCGGAGCCGGAGCCGGAGCCGGAGCCGGAGCCGGAGCCGGAGTTGGCAATGTGGTCAATTCGGATGCAGTGTCCAACACCGGTACCGTAGCCGATCCAGTGCGACGACCGCTCTCCCCCGGAGACTTTGCAGTGTACAACCGACTGGCCGAGAAGATGGACTACTTCGTTTGTGCTCCCCCTTTCTCCAAAGCTTATTACTACTCGATACTAACCGAAACGAATAGCACAATCACTTTCGCTCAATGTGGAGCACACTCTACACAGCTTGTATCCGTGATGGCAGTAGCAGCAGTCAAGGCACAGAAGCACTGACCGAGCGACAACTTATCGAAGAAGGGCTCCGGCTCACTCGCTACCTGGAAGCTCATCACTCCATCGAAGAGACATACATATTCCCCTTACTAGCAAAGAAGATGCCCCAATTCCGAGCGGCCGTTAACGCCCATAATTATCACGAACATCTTCGTCTTCGTCGTCACAACAATCGTCAAAGCGAAACGGAAGAAGAAGACCATCAGGAGGAGCACAGAGCTGATAAGGAAGAAGAGGAAGAAGAAGAAGCAGCAGCAAACTGTGAACTAATCCAACAACACCGCGCCATTCACTTGGGCATGGAGCAGTTCGAGAAGTATCTGAGGGATTGCAGGAGCAAGAAGGAGGCGTTTAGCCTGCCGGTGCTGAAGGAGAAGATGGATTCGTGGGGCGAGGTGTTGCTGAAGCATTTGGATCAGGAGGTGGAGGAGTTGGGGGCGGAAAATATGAGGAGGTGTTGGACGTTGGAGGAGATGGTGGCTTTTCCGATGTGATTAAGCAATGGGAGCCAAAGTAATAGTCTACGGGAGACTTTTGATACTTGGGTGCCCGGAGTCATGATGTTCAAGTTTTCTCATCATTTTAAAAGCCATGATGCCAAGGCAGGGGATGAGCTTGAAGTTGGGGAAACGGTTGTCGTTGGTAGTGATCGAGAAATGTTTCATGACATGGAGTGGTGGTTTCTGTTTGTTGAGAATTGATGGTGGTGGTGGACTGGGCGGTGGTGACTTGTGATGGATTGTTGCCACTCTTTGTGTACATCCTTGCCGGTCGCGGAAGTGACGGGAAGTGGCTGCTCTCATGAAATCGTCAGTTGGGATCTGGATGGCAATGGAACACCTAAAATCACGTTTGCATCATGAAATATGGATACATGCGCTCGCTGGAGGATGTTGGTGAAAACAAAGATTCTCTTTTCCCATTCCATGACAGGCGAACGACGATGGTTGCCCAACAATCGTCAAGCCAAAACACCGGGATAAAAAAAAAAGCCAAGCACAATCCGCCAGTGATGCAAGAACCCTTTTGGCAAAGCGGAGTCGGTGAAAGCAGGTGACCAATGTAACTGTCCTTCTGCCTGATTAGCAAGGCCAATTTGTGCCTTATCGTGCTTATCTAGGCTTATCTGTGCTTATCAATACACACTGAAAGAATGCAAGTCCGCCAAGTGTTGCCAGTCGGGGTCCAGTTTTCTTTGTGCCAGACCGCCCCTACAAGTCTGGGGACAGGTACACTACTCCAGGTACCGCAAGGTTCCCGTGTCTGCTGTGGTCCCCTCATCCGCCTTCGCTGTAGCGACTGCCCAGTGAAGGGAAGGAAAAAAATATTTTTCTGGGGCACTTGCAAGCAGGAAGGGACGCGTTGCGCCTCCCGCCTACATCAAAAGAAAAAGACTTTTTTCTCCCTGGAGGCGACACAAAAGGATCCGCATCCCACATCCACTATCACTATCCACTAGGTACTACTGCACTGCACCGCGGAACCCACCAATCCTCCATCGACATCTCCCTTTGGTCAGGATCCATCTTTCCCATACCTTACGTGACGGGTCCCTGTCCAGTGCCCCAGAAGTTTTTCCGTCAAGACTTTGGTCCAGAAAAACTTGCACTTCACCCTTCGCAGCAGCCTTTTTCTTCCTCCTTCACTCACCCTCCATCTCCAATCTCCCCATCCCGCCTACTTCTTCTTGCGATTCTGCAAGATTTCTCCATCCGTGATCCTTCTTTAACCAGTAGGACCTGCTTACTTGTAACCACTTCACGCGTGTCGTTTGGTTCTTGTCTCTAGACGTCTGTCTCTTCCGACGTCTTTTTTTCCCCCGTCAAACGATACCCTTGCGCCTTCAAGCCTTTGTTTGCTCGTCGTTTCGGTCTGCCCTTCAGCAACCTCAACCTCAACAACAACGACAACAACCGACACTCAATCACCAACCTTCTCTTCAAACAACCAGTAAACATGTCCGGATCTTACGGTGGTGGCGGCGGCGGTGGCTACGGTGGCCGCGGCGGCGGTGGTGGTGGATATTCTAACGGGTACGATCGCAATGGCGGCGGCTACTCTAACAACTACTCCTCACACGGGTATGATGTTTTGACGCGAACCCGCTCATTTCCTTTCTCTTTCCGTCGTGTCAGCTGCGCTCTGCGCTCGATAGCTTCATCTCAAGATCAAATCGCTAACATTATGGTTTAACCAGTGGCTCGAACGGCTACTCCGGCGGCGGCGGAGGATATGGCGGCGGTGGTGGTGGTGGCTACGGCGGCGGCGGCGGCGGCGGCGGCTACGGTGGTGGTGGCGGCGGCGGCGACAGGATGTCTGCTCTCGGTGCCGGTCTGCAGAAGCAGGCTTGGGACATGAGCACTCTTCCCAAGTTCGAGAAGTCCTTCTATCAGGAGCACCCCAGCGTTGCCAACCGCTCTCCCGCCGAGGTTGACAAGTTCCGCGCCGACCACTCTATTGCCATCTTCGGTAACGACGTTCCCAAGCCTGTCGAGACCTTCGACGAGGCTGGTTTCCCCCGCTACGTTATGGATGAGGTCAAGGCTCAGGGTTTCCCTGCCCCTACCGCCATTCAGTCCCAGGGTTGGCCCATGGCCCTCTCCGGTCGCGATGTCGTCGGTATTGCCGAGACCGGTTCCGGAAAGACTCTCACCTACTGCCTTCCCGCCATCGTTCACATCAACGCTCAGCCTCTCCTCGCTCCCGGCGATGGTCCTATCGTCCTTATCCTCGCCCCTACCCGTGAGTTGGCTGTCCAGATTCAGCAAGAAATTTCCAAGTTCGGCAAGTCATCCCGCATTCGCAACACCTGCGTCTACGGTGGTGTCCCCAAGGGTCCTCAGATTAGAGATCTTTCTAGGGGCGTCGAGGTCTGCATTGCCACCCCTGGCCGCCTGATCGATATGCTCGAGTCTGGCAAGACCAACCTCCGTCGTGTCACCTACCTCGTCCTCGATGAGGCTGATCGCATGTTGGACATGGGTTTCGAGCCCCAAATTCGCAAGATCATTGGTCAGATTCGCCCTGATCGTCAGACTCTCATGTGGTCCGCTACCTGGCCCAAGGAGGTCCGCGCCTTGGCCTCCGACTTCTTGACCAACTTCATCCAGGTCAACATCGGTTCCATGGATTTGGCTGCCAACCACCGCATCACCCAGATCGTCGAGGTTGTTTCCGAGTCCGAGAAGCGTGATCGCATGATCAAGCATCTCGAGAAGGTCATGGAGGGCCGCGAGAACACCAACAAGATCCTCATCTTCACCGGCACCAAGCGTGTCGCCGACGAGATCACCCGCTTCCTCCGCCAGGATGGCTGGCCCGCTCTTTCCATCCACGGTGACAAGCAGCAGAACGAGCGTGACTGGGTTTTGGACCAGTTCAAGACTGGCAAGAGCCCTATCATGGTTGCCACCGACGTGGCTTCTCGTGGTATCGGTATGTATTCATTCTACCCCTCCCGCTTGCCCAACCCTCCCTCTCCCCCATTTCGGGCGACTTCCAGCATACGTACGTGCTGTACTTTACTCTTATGTCTAGGGGCTCTCTTGATTGCGCGAACTTGCCTGACCTCGTGTCTACATGGTCTATCTGAGTGGAGTCTTGGGTTCGTGACGTAGCAGAAACAGTGGACTATGCTGCGCCCGCGTGATTCTTCAATTGTACCGTTTTCCCCCAGTTGTGGTACAAGCGAGGAGTAGGCATCTCTTGATTCCCGTCAAGCTTGTCTCCAAGATTCCCAAGGGGATTTGCATGCGTGGCCCAAGGACCTCTGGAACCTTGGATCCCAACCCGGCATATTTTCGCAATGGACAGCCCACCTGCCAAAGGAGAGAAGTACTACCAGAGGATCACAGAACATACTTAAGACATCCGTGTTCTCCGTCCGTCCTGGAATGTCGTTATTCCAAACCCTGCTATTGCTAACCACTGTCCTTCAAAAGATGTGCGGAACATTACTCACGTGCTCAACTATGACTACCCCAATAACTCGGAGGATTACATCCATCGTATCGGCAGAACTGGTCGTGCCGGTGCGAAGGGTACTGCCATTACCTTCTTCACCACTGACAGTAAGTATAACCTGAATCTGCCCTGACTCCGTATCCTTAGCCGAATGAGATACTAACCTTACTCCTTTACAGACTCCAAGCAGGCTCGTGAGCTCGTCGGTGTCCTTCAAGAAGCTAAGCAGCAGATTGACCCTAGACTTGCCGAGATGGCTCGCTACAGTGGTGGTGGTGGAGGTGGCCGCTTCGGTGGCTATCGCGGCCGTGGCGGCGGCGGTGGATGGCGCGGTGGTAAGTCATTTTCACGCAGGTGAATTTGGCAGTCCAAATCCTAATAACCCTCATTAGGCCGTGGCGGTGGTGGTGGTGGCGGCGGCTCCGTCGGTGGTGCTAACGCCCTTCCGCTCAACAACCGTCGGTGGTAATGCACCACTTGAAGCGAAACAGCACATGTCGATTGACCTTCCTGGTTCAATCCATTGTCGCCATGCCATTCCACACGACGAATGGCCCATTTCAACCACAATCTCGACCTCGAACATGATCACGGCGTTTTAGTAGAGGATACGGTCTAGAGGTTGGTTTATTGCTTTTAGACGCTCACAGGTGTCTGTTTCCACCTTGACGTCTAGGTGGTATGGGTGTGGCTTTGTTCTTTTTTTCTCATATTCCCTTATTGTCATGCTTTGCGGGTTGCTATTTTCACAGAGGTCAGCCGGGGTTCAAAAATTTCCTTTATTTTCCGGAAAGTCACATCAACAGGTCATGTTGCACCACAACTGCACTTGCAGATCATCAACCTGTCCAGGTCAAGATGGCCGGGTTTTTACACCCATACCATATCACGTCATGCCATTGCTTTGTCAAGGCATTATACGACTTATGACGACGGCTTATCAGTCGAGGTTTGAACAAGAGACTTTATCTCTCTTGTTTCCCTAACAGGACGGGCGCAACTTGCCTCTAATCCTCGTTGATCAATGTTGATCTTACCGCAGACTTGTGGTAGCAGTCGATAGTTACTATCCTCAGCTTTCCGCGTTGTACAGTAGGAAGAGGGTTCTTATTAAAGCATCATGGCTTGAAATATTCTTGGAAGGATCTTTCTAGTCACAAAGAGAGTCAGATAAACAAGCGCTTTTTTGGCGCCTTTGGGCGCTGCAAGACTAACGCTCACCAGATGGATGGGACGTTTGCATTAATTGTCAGCGAGAGAGGTTAGCGGAAAAAGAACTATTTAGGTCTTCAGAGATACCCTTTATGCATAGATGGAAAAGAACATTTACGCTATAGAGGTCTCTGTCCTAGCTCGCTGTCGATGTGAATGTGGTTGAATGTTTGTGGTTTGCTTTTTCGTATGTTTCTCGCTCATATCCTCCTGTGACGATTCCATGATATTGGAATGGTTATCCAACGATTAGGTTTTGACATTCGGGACAAGCTGTAGGATCCTCGTCAGTGAGTCTTCTCTACTCACTGTTTGTACCTATTTGCTTGTTTTGCCAGCAAGTCACATAAATACCTTCCAAATACAAAGTAAATGACGTAGTCCCACGCTTCCATACCGGACATAAACATTAACATCTCCGACGCATGTGTCTCGTAACGTTTGTTTCGTTGGTCCAGGACTTTATCTTCGCAGAATATTTTCCCCTTTCACTCTCTCGCTATGGGACACTGATTAACAAGAGAGAAGACGCTTGGCACAACCCCTGCGGTGTTCCAAAATAAGCAGACATTGTATGTCCTAATAGAGGCGGCCTTGTGATCGGGTCAGAATGATGAAAAACCTCCAGTCGGGTGCTTGCGGATTACGGCTTCACGACCAACGTCATGATCCCTAAGTTTAAATTTGGTGCATCGTCATCAGGTCATCTTGTGGGTTCGAGTGTCGACTGACGGGTGGCTGGATCGTCAAGTGTTCAGTCATAACGAGGAAGGAGCGACTCCTCGAGCTATGCATAACACGAAGAGGTTGGGAAGTGGCAGGTGCGATAAACATTGGTTCCAACAGTAAGGTACGCTCAGGTTCTACTCTTCTAATTCCGTTCCGTGGATGTTTCTTTCCTCTCCATTGTCGAACTTAAAACCAACATCTTTCCTCTGCCTATAATCCTAGACCATTGGAGCTTGACTTGAGAGAACTCAAACAAGAGTAACCGGCCCGCACCGATTGCTGTCCAGAACCCATTTGTCTCCATCTTCGAATGTATGAAGACAAGTGTTCGGGGAGGCCAGGCAAGCTGGCCTCGCCCTTCCCGGGTGGGTGAAAGCTGGATCCACATACTGGCCCTTACGGACGGAGTACACTAACACAAAAAGCGCGAAATTCAGATAGGACTAACAATTATTTTGCGGGCAAAAAGTGCACTTCCGGACCGTGCGTTATGATTTGGTTAGTGCGTGCGGGGTTTTGTATGCGGTCCGCCCGCGAAATGCACTAACGCACAAACCGAACGCAATCCGGCCTCAGCTGCTATTAACATATAGAGGATTAAGTTGGCAAGCGAAGGCTGGGCCCACGACTCTGTACTTACCACTGTCCCCCTGCTTCCGCAATATCATGGGCTGACCGACACCATCTATCAGGTATATCTCATCCCCCTTTTCTATCCCATTTGGTCCTTTTCCAACAAAACCGTTATCCGAGACAAACAAGCTGACAGTACCGGCAAAGCCACGACAGATATAATCGGTAAATCTGCGCGACTGAAACTCCCGCTCTGACAGCGCGAGCTCAATCAACTCATGTTTAGAGGCATCATCATGGCCAGGTGCGGTCAGAACCTTATGCCATCTCCTAAAATCCTCTTCGGTCCATTCGGTATCTGGCGATGACTGGTCGGAGGATGAGCACAGCGTCAAAGACACCGATGACGAGCTGTACTCGCACCGGGGGGTTTGTCGCGCGTATAGCTCGACAAGCTCTCGCCGCCACTCATCGATAGCAGTGAGGGAGCCACGCCATGATGCGGGCTCAAGGCCATTGTTGACCCGTTCTTCGCATCCGATGGGCTTTGAAGTGTAGCTTAAATCTCCGATGAACAGTCCTCTGACAACGATCTCGGTTTCCGAATTCCACCTGACCAAGTCACAAGAGCCTCCCCGCTTTGATGGGTCTTCGATGCGGCTATAGATGGCATCATCCCTCGTCCAATGCAGCTTGTTAGATCCCCAGTCTGGTACCCAGCTTGGCGCTCCTGGCAATACTGACCCTTTTACATCAGATAGGAGGGCGATATATGATGGTTCCCGCTTTACCAACTCGGCATATAGCTCGTGATACACCTTCCCAAGCGGTTTCTTGTAATCAGGCCGGGGAACCGAGATGCCCAGTCGCTCTAGAACACCATGCGTGGCAAAGGATTTGTCATGAGCTTCCTGAGCCTTACGGTCCCTAAGGACACGTATGATTGCAACCAAACCGCTGGAAGCATGGATGTCGGACCGCGCACGGGTGCCTATGGTCGGATCGCCCATGGCAAGATTAACGTGTCCCAAAAATGGGATAACGCTGAAGAAAAGAAGATGTGCTGCAACCGCAGATTTCCAAAAGTATGCCGGCTTTTCGTCGTTTGGACCAAATATGAAGCCAAGCGTAAACGATACAGTGAAGGCGAATAACAGCGCTGGTGGACCGACATATATGAGGAGAATTACGAGTCGAACTCGATTCCACATCTTCCGCATGTTGAATTGGCCTTCGTATTCCTCAACGGAGAAGTGGTTTTTTGCTGAGGCACCGGTCCGTGAGCTGTTGCCGTTCAGGTCTGGACCAGTCAACTTTGGCACACTGCGAAAAGCTCGTCCATTCCAGCCCGTGGGACGAGAGACCGTTCTCCAGACCTGGAAAAGGTCCAACCATCGCTGTGCAACATCTGACCTTTTTTCCATGGACTCGTTAAACCAATTGTCCAACTCGCCATCATTCCTGAAGTCTTTCGACATGGCCCAGCCCATGAAAATCTGGTGCCGTAGGCCCGAGGTCCTGTCGTTGCCGCCGCCTGCAAAGGAAGGTCTCATCCAATGTAGGCAATCAAGCCCCTCTTGAAGTTGCGCCCAGCCGATCGCTTCCTCTCCACAGACAATAACGGGATTGCTCGCCAGCACGATCTCCTGAAACGTCCACACCCGCTCTATCCACTCCCTATCCAACAAGCAATCGATGTCTCCGGAGGATCCTATCAAACCGCCCTGTTTCTTTGCTCGGCCAATGGCACATATGCCGAGAAATGCCCGTGGGATGCCCCAGTACGTCCGCAGAAAGACCCAGATCATGCTCTTGGCCAGTTGAACCTTGTAGTACGCCACCGACCTCGGACCACCACCGCGGCCCGCCGCCGCGTACATGTCCTCCTCAATCCAGGGCACGCCTACAGGCTCGACCCTGAGAGTTGCCGCTCTCTTCAGGCCCCTAACCGCCCTCGCGGTCCTCTCATCCCCGTTTCCTAGCCACACCCACACCGTTCTTGCCCAGGTGTACACCTCGGCCATCAGCGCAATTTGCCCGGCCTTTTCCGTGTTGTCGGCCTGGTTGATACACACAGCGTCAAGCCAGATGGTAAACGGGAGAGTTTGCTCCTGACATCTGGTCCCCGAATAATGCCGTCTTCGAAGGGCGAGGAGCGCATCGTGACCGTTTTTGGTAATGGGTATGTCACAAGAGCTATTGCAGCGGATGGTGTCCACGGCAGGAGAAGAGTATGGACCCCAGGTGTAGGAGAGGGCGGTGAAGGCGGGGAAGTCGGAGAGGTGGACTACGCGGAGGGTACCCTCGAGAGAACCATTCAGGTCTCTTGAGAGTGGTGGATCGATGTCTAGGACGCGAATGGATTTGACTGAGGGGTCTAGGCGGAGGTGGGAGTAGAGTTGTTGGGGGGTCAATTGGATCTGAGGAGTATCATTTTGGCTGTCGTTGGAGTCAATCTCCTCGTGGTATGGCTCGTCGTTCACGGTCAAGAGACTGATGCGGTCGTGGTCGGGAAGTTTTATGGCGCTGGAATGTGGCGTCACAGTATCTTGTAGTTTGTTGAACAACGTCTTAATGGCTTCCATCTTGGAAGCGTTTCATTTGGTAGAAATGGCAAGTTCGGACCTAATTACAGTGAAGTTGAAATAAAGGCTTCCTTGGGTTAAGGCCGCAATAATGCTGCGTGAGTCGAGTGATGCTCGAGTTACACTGACTAGTGCACCGCCGCAACTCCGCCTCTCACAAAGGGGTTGGTTCAAGTACACTTGAAGCCATGAACGTAATTGCTTACAGACTAGTCACAATCCGCCTGTTTGAGCATTTCGTAATCCTCGCAGAAATGAGAAGGAGTCTTCCAGACTTTGAAGACATCCATCCACTGGCCAAGTGAGGTGCCGAGGTGCTAATCTCACTGCCTTCAAAAGTCCTGAACTATCAGACCATTGTACTCCAACATGAGCTACCAGCAATAAATACTGAGCAAGTAATTTAGGTCTAACTGAGAGGATCCTCACCATCAAGTAGTTCTTAACGCAAGAATATTAGACATTCATTCTTTGTAACCTGTAATGTATCAGTTGACTTAGGTGGTGGTAAACAATCCACGGGACTTTGTTCTCGTGCCATCGAGACGGCGCCGTAGCGCAACCACAGTTGGTATGTGCTGATCCATATTTTTCAGGCTTCTTCAAGTCAGATGCCTTTGTTTCATCGGACAGCCATCGCTCAATAAAGTCTGAAGCCACTCATAACTTAAGAGTCTTGTCATGTTGCTTGGGATAAGCAGAGATTACCGGCTGTATATCAACGGCCACAGCAACATCAGGAGTGCCAAACTCCGTTGCTTCCTCAGTGATAGCAACGCTCTTGAGGAAGGTGATCGTCTCCGAACTCAGGGAATTTGTCGCATCTCCATCTTGTCCGGTGGCTGCGATTGAAGGCCTCAGCCCTCTGCGAGATTCGCACTGAGAACGGTGCCGCCTAAGGCTCGGCTTCCTCGGCAAGAGCTTATTGCTGAAGAACATGACCTCGTCCATGTTGGCTGGCGGAAGAGGCGTAGTGCATGCCTCGACGTATATCTTACTCCTCAATGTTTGGAATGGGCTAGGGTTGTACTCCTCTTCGAACTGTATGGGGATCTGATCATCGTTCAGCAATCCAGGACCATACTCAGTTGGTGTGTTCTTTATTCCCTTTTGCTGCTCTGAAAATGGTGAATCAGTCACCGATGAGACGACCATATTTCTCACTGCCGGATTGACCTTGAGTGAAGCTGGGCTACGGAATAGTTAGTTGGCATAGCTGGTTTACAGCGGGAAAGACCAGATACAAACCTGCGCCCATTGAAGATGAGATGATGGGTACCGAAAGTGGCGAGTGTCTCTGGTTGATTGATGTCATTTTCCGGGCTGCTTCGGGGTGTCGGCGGAGGAGTCCACGGAGGTCGAACAGGAAGAAAATTTCTCGCAAATGAAGCGTACGCAAAATCGAACGTATCTGTTGACGAACCAACCATCAATCGTAAATGTTGAGGCGTGCCAGGCGGACTCAAACGGCATGGTAATGCGGGAGCGACCATGTTCCTGGCATCAGAGGAACCATCATGCGCGGTCATCTCGAAGTACTGGTCAGCAATATCCATAGCTTTATCGATGGGTGCGGAGAACCAATCGTCGGCCGAATGGTGTCCGGAGCGGTCGATGGGCTGTTTCAACGTGATTTTAGACAAGGAAACCGTGTAGTTGGGGTGGATATACAACATACCAAGGGAACAGGTCGGTAGCCAATGTTGCGCACAATCTCAGCCTTCGCGTAGGGCCTTGACTTTAGCTTGCTAAAGCCATAACCGACGGCCACGGTTGGCTGGATATCGCCTTTAGTCACAGCATCGATGCTGATACGATTTTTTTCGGTGGCGCTTGGGTAGCAACTATGGCAGACAGTGAAACCGCACTCTGTTTCGCGGCTTGGCATCCACGGTTGGTCGTCATCAGGGAACCTCTTTTTTGCATGCTCGTAACGCGGGTGGTCGAACTGGCGGCGCTCTTCTGCTATGGTATTCTTGACCTTCAGGTTGTTTGTTGATGTTAGCATACTGAACATCTTCTTTTTGACGTGGACTCAAGCTATAGGCAGACGTACGTTCTCGCGCTGGCTCAGTATCTTCTGGATTTGAGACGGGGTATAAGAGACCATCTGTTCGGGATTTATCTCTCTGAGAAAGCTGTAATCCTCGTGGCGGGCGTCTGGGCCATTCTTCCCAAGGGTCATTTTGTCAGCAAAGTGACAGCCGATACCGTCGAAGGCCACAGGAATTCCAATGGCCTTTCTGCCCATGATCAGAGCATCGCGATCGACGATACACTTGTAGACCCAGCCGAAATCGCCCTTTCGTCTGCAATAAACACACTTGTCACGCGTAGAGTAGAAGCGGGTCATGATAGAGTGGGGGCAGCTGACTTTCAATCGTCGCTTTGAAGGACGCTGAGAGTAGATGGAGAAGTTAGATAAAGGAATTGGTAAAGGCGGAAACGCAAGAGTCGCGAATGGCAAAGCCGGAAGCAGCTTTCCCGTGTCGGGTGCCTCCATTATGTCGACGATATGCCTTGGTGTTTGAGGGCGGACGGGAAGCTGTCGCGAGGAGTTAGGGACGGCCATGATGTCGGCGGGGAAGAGCAGTTGCTGACGCGATCACGGTCGCAAATACCGTCACGGTAGGAGTTTTCGTCAATGGAATGGTGGTAGAGAAAGCTGCGATGGGGTCTTTGGCCATGCCGAAGGAAAGACGAAGACCAACGAAGACCAGCGAAGACCAAGAGTCGGCGCGAGGTTTTGTGCGTAAATGGGCTAGTGTTTGTTGTTGGGCAAATACTGCGACCAGGCCGAAGACGAGGTGAGGAGAGAGTGGTGCTCGCGTCGAGTGTCTGCATGGAAACCTCCAGGGCAGCAAGACTGGATGACCAGAATTGGATGTCCATATCCTGCAAAGCAAAGTACAATGCAGTTCTGTAGGTGTCCTCTACTTTGTGCATGCCAAAGTCCCCTCCGCGTTGACGCAGATGGGATGCAATCCCGTCCTCCAAGACTTTGGCAAGTCTAGGCTGCAAAACTGGAAGGAGCGTTGATGGCCACTTGTCAGAACTACTCTCCAGTTCATTGCGCCTTCCTTTAACCAATACTATACGTGACAAGAACCTCTCCGTCCAAGTTGTTCCGAGTCCGCTTTGGACGCATGACGCAAAAAAAAAAAAAAAAAAAAAAAAATTGAAGCCTGCCAACTCCCGTCCCGCTCCAAACGGTTCATCTTAAATCTGCGACACCCAGCAGACAGGCCATTATTCGCAACATCCACAGTTTCTGGGTTGCCATTCGAAAGCCATCAATACCCTCGGCTCCCTTTACCGCGTGACACAACAACCTTTCAGGTTCGTCTTTGCGGATTATCGATATCCATCATCACCCTTTGAACAACTGAATGGCACTTGCCAGACGTCGAATCCCTCCAGCGTATCCCACCCTTCTCGCTCTTGGTTGCTAACTTCCTTTTTTCCTCCAGATCATCTCCGGTTCCCGAAAAAAAGATGTCGATCCCATGGCATGCCCTCCTGTCGTCGCCATGCGTCGTCGGACATTTGCTGGCCTGTCCAACGGAAAGAAAGGAAAGTTGATATTCAATCTGCCAATGCGGCTCAAAAGCATGTCATGCCTTCTCTTCCCCTTGCTGCCCTGCCATTTGCCGGCTTGGACTCAGGGGAACATGACACTTCCGATCTGTGGAGAACCGAGAGCCAACAGGGACGGAAGCATCGATGACGGCAGCAGATCCTAGCCCCGGCGAGCCCAGCGCCCTAGCGCCCAAAGAAGCAGCAAAGAAAGTCAAAGGTCCAGCACAACCAATGAGACGCGCCCACGGCCGGCTGTCGATGGAAGGCTGCATCGTGGACCAGCACTCGCAGAGACAGAAGGGACACCAAGACAGGGATGTCACTTAGACGAACGCTAGCGAACACTGGGGGCGGGTCCATGATCTGTGCGGCCCCGGTCTGTTTCTCTTCTGGGCTGGGAAATAAAATGGTACCTCGGCCGATTGGTAAACACACCAATCATGTCGTCGCTGGACCCCGGGAGGCCTAGATTTCAGGTCCCCACAACGAAGCTGTGCAGCCGCGATGGACCTCTGAGAGCTCGAGCTCGGGCAGCTCAGCGCTCCAGTCCCTGAGCCAGGGGGCACGGGGGGTCGATATTGGGAGCGACACGGCCGCGACCTGCCAAACGCAGAGAGAACCCTCGCAAGACGCAAGCCCTCAGCTCCTAGTCAGCTCCTGGTCAGCTCCTGGGCCGGGGACCTGGGCGCAAGCTGGTCGCAAGCTAGGGCTGGTCAGCTCCTGTTTACCAACCTCCTCGTAAAGGCCTTCAAGACTCCCAATTTGCTATTTCCCCTTCCCTCGAACCAACCCCCGGATCGCGCCAGTTGCCAAACCCTGACCCTCTTTCACTCATTTTTGCTTCCGGTTCTAGTGGTCCCAATCGACGTCGACTCGTGTTGTTCTGCTGCTCCTCCCCACCTATTGCTGCGTACATCCCATCGCCGGTGAGTCTGCTGTTCTTTTGTGATGCTCACAGAGAAGCCCTTTGGAACCCGAACAGAAGGAGTCCCAAACAGTCGGTGACGGGCCCGGACGGTGCGGGCTAGGGGCCTGACGGGGCGTCATTGCGGAGCATTGGCAGCTCGTATTATCCACTCCGAAAGACCCCCAAAAGCCCCAACCTCCAGCAAAAGCTCCCAGCTTCCCCGGACGGATGCCCCGTAACCACAGACAGATATCCGTCGCAACCGCTCCGGGCGCGACCGTCGCACCACCGGCGAACTGTCCGCGCCCGCCGAATCGCACTAACATCTTCCTTCTGTCATCGGTGCCTGCCAGTACCGGACCGGTACCGCTGCCATATACCCGTGCGCTCTCGCTGACCACTGCCCTTCCTCCGCAGGCTTGACGCATCCCCAATTATTAGATGTCGATTTGACCGCCGCTACCTTCCTCTCTCACCATGTCGGTAAAAGACCACCACAGCACTGTTGGCGCCATCGCCGAGGCTGTCGCCGAAGCCGCCCACGGTGACCTGCCCGGTACCAAGGGCCACCATCCCATCTCGGCTGTCATTGGTACCGCCCTCACCGGCGGCAGGCAAAATGCCGGCACCAAGGGCTATCTGGCTGTACGTCATCCCGTCACTCCCTCTTCCACATGCGCTCCCCAGATGCGCTCATACGGCAGCACCATGAAGTCAAACAGGTACAGGGGAAGGCCGTTATGAAGGGTTGAAGGCATCATGACAATGGATACTGACCTCATCGTCCACCCCAGGCCTACCTCAAGCAGCTGGAGTCCAACCCCCTCCGTACCAAGATGCTCACTGCCGGCACCCTAGCGGGTAGTCAAGAGCTGCTCGCATCATGGCTCGCCAAGGACCGCAACAAGAATGGCAACTACTTCACGGCCCGCGTCCCCAAGATGGCCACCTACGGCGCCCTTGTTAGCGCCCCCTTGGGCCATTTCCTCATCTGGATCCTCCAGAAGATGTTCCAGAACCGCAAGAGCTTGAGGGCCAAGATCCTCCAGATTCTTGTCAGCAACTTGATTGTGCGTCAATGTTCCCCAATCCCTATGCCTTGAGCCTGGTTAACACTATTTTTTCCTGTGTCTAGGTTGCACCGATTCAAAACTCGGTATACCTTGTTGCCATGGCCATCATCGCTGGCGCTAAGACTTGGAAGCAAGTCCAAGCGACCGTACGTGTCGGTTTCTGGAAGGTCATGAAGGTCAGCTGGCTCTCGTCGCCCCTCTGCCTGGCCTTTGCCCAGAAGTTCCTGCCCGAGGCCGCCTGGATGCCCTTCTTCAACCTCGTTTCCTTCTTCATCGGTACCTATATCAACTACGTTACCAAGAAGAAGCGCCTCGCCGCTTTGCGCAGGAAGCACTTCGGCGACGGTGCTCACGGCGACCATAGACATGATCGTGAGCGGGAGCGTGATCGTGGTGAGCGTGAGCGCCATAGCAGCCCCCCTCACGGTCACGGCCCTTCCCACGGCGGCCGTCCCATCAACCCTACTCTCGGCAGCCATCACGGAGGTGGTCCTGTCCCACCTCCTCAGGATTACCCCTCTCTCGGCCAGAACCCCCGTTACTAAGCACAAACGCATTACCGGGCCAGCTTAAGTCACGGTGATGGACACCGGGTTCAAGCCGCGGAAGTATCGTGACTGCCATGTAAACATGTCGCCCCGGGATTACCCCTGATATATGATACCAACTATGAGAGTGGGGTGCTCATTAAACCAACATTCGTGCGAGCCCGCCAGGTAGGCCCAGCACATCAACACAGGTACAACCCAGCCACACACATAAAGCGACACTAATACTACGGATTTCCTGACGAGACGAGTCTGTGTAGATGAAGATGAAGGGTTGTACACTGGAGGGGAGGAGAAGTAAGGAAGAAACGAGATCTTTTGGATATTGGCTTCTTTGATATCTTTTTGCAAGGCGCGGGGAAAAGCCGGAGCAAGTTGGATATTGCGTGTAAATGTATTATCTCTCTGTTACTGCGTACGCTTATTTAACCATGGATACCTAATTGTGTTATTGAGATCTCGCATTTGTTGTGTATGATTGCCTGCCACGATGTCCATTTCTACTATCTTCATTTTCGAATAGTCCTCGACGGTTAGGAACAAATGGAGGAGTGACGAGACGGCACTGCCCTCCATACGACCGCACGCTCTTCTCACTTTCATAGATGAAATCCGTTCCAGGACCCGGAATAGACGGCCCAACTCTGATTCAGCCAAGTCACATCGTAGCCCAGCTAGGTTCAAACATATCCTATAATGACAACTCCGCCCTCCATTATCTCGCTTCTCAAGCATCCCAGTTTGACGGTCGGACTTGTCGGAATGAATAGACAAAACATGAAGTGCCTTTTTGGCATCGGGCTGCTTGATGTACCTTTCTCTCCCACGATCTTCGCCTGACAGTCGGCGCCAAGGTGTGAGATGTGGCGCGAGCGCGAGCGCGATCCCGAGATTACGGTAGACTTGGACTCAAGTCGCCTACCAGGATATTGTTGCGTCTAGTATCTCGGATGAACGTTTTATGTGTCCCTCCACTTCCCATGACTATGGTAAACAATAATGCACAGTCATTGTTGCTCGAAGTTTGGACACTGCAACGTTGTAACAAGCGGCCCAAGGCCCATCAGGAGTACTGATAGCGCCCTTGTTGGCCATCTCGCGCCGATGTGGTATTCGCAAACACCACCACTCAGTCAAACCCTTCCAATGGATGATCGCCTTCGAGCATGAACCCGGGGCTCCAATACTCCCACTCAATGCCCTGCTTGTCAACCCAAAGCATACCCTCGCCCACGAGATCCTCCAGCGCCGTCTGCGCTCGTGCTCTCGTCCATCGCAAGTTATCCATCAACATCGACACGCTGACGTATCCCAGCACCTGGGCAGCCTCTAGCACGGCGCTCTGATCGGTATTCAGCTCCTTGGGTACAGATCGGATGTATTGCTTGCTCCCGACCTTAATAACCGAGTATGCCGACCCAAGAGGCTTAAGTGTCCCTACCGCGCGAAGGATATCATCCCTGTTTTTTTTGTTTTTTTCTCATGTCAGCCCATCCAAACACTCCTCTTCCTCGAAAGCAACCACGAAAGGGGGGAAACGAGAAAATGAACACCTACTCAGTAACCCCCTGCACCCCCATCCCCTCCACCCGTCCCCTAACCACCCGTTCCCTCACCATCCCAACCTCAATCAATCCCCCATTCTCCCCCCTCGTCTCCCCACAAACCTCCACCACCCTAACCGCCAACTCAAAATAAAAATCATTCAACCCGGTCCTCCCCAACAACTGCGCCCACATACTATCTCCTCCCCCCTGTCCCTTTCCTCCCTTACTACTTTCATGACTACTAGCCAAAAGCGGATCCACCCCAATAGCCGCGCACATGCGCGCAAACTGCGCGCGAAAAGTAGGATTAGACTTGATGTCCTTGGCGTGCGTGGCGGCGAATTGTTGTAAAAGGGAGCGGAAGACGGAGAGTTGGGTCTCGAGCGCGGAGGCTTGCGAGGAACGCAGGGCGGAGCCGTGCGTGGCGTATTGGGCGGAGGTGAGGCGGGAGCGGTCGAAGGCTGCTAGGCCTACGGCTTTGTTTTTGCGGTGGGACATTTTGTGGGTGCGTTTGCGGTGGGTGGGTTTGTGATCAACTGGGGAGTTGTGAGGGAGGGTTGCTTGGTTTGGTTTATTTGGTTGTGTGTAATCGTGAGCGGGTAGGCGGGTATGAGTTCTAGTGGTTGTAAACAGGTATTATATGTGCGGTGATGATATGTCGTAGACGGTTGGGATTTCAAAGGCGGTGTTTGACTAGCTGCTGTGTAAGATGAGTTGTTGCAATGAGAGTGAAGTTCGAGGACAGGAATGAAGATGGAAGTCAAAAGCGGAGATGTGAGGTTGATGTCGGGTGGAAGTCGGAGTGGGATCCGGGTGGATGTGATGGCGTGCATGTGGCATGTGGGGCGCATACTAAGGAGCATCGGCCCCGTCCCGTCGACGGGACAGGGAAGTTCCACCGTCACGTACGTACCTAAGTACGTCCATGCCCCTTGGATCGCGATATTGAAGTTGAACATCGACAGTCTGTGAGGGTGCTCCTGAAAGTCGATTATATAGCTTGAAAATTTTTGGGATGTTGAATTGGTGGACTAAGACCGGCGAACGGGTGATGGTGCCATTTCACAACTTCATCCATCGCACTTCTTCTCTTTCAGTAACGTACATGTGCATGCAGCTGCCTAAAAGCAATAATCAAGGCTCACGTTTCGTTGAATGCGCATTAAATAATGTCTTTCACTTTTCTTCTCCTTTACCTCCCAAGTTGGTGCGATGGGAGTGATCACTTATCCGCGTGGCCATACAACCCTGCTGTACTTCACTTCCTCAGTCATTAAACGAAACCAATCCAACCTCTCTTCCATGCTCATCCAAATCAACCACGACTGGCATATCATCATCGTCGTCATCATCCTCGCCTATCTCGTCCTGCCGTTTAGTTTCCTCAACCTTCGCATTCTTGGACCCCAGGTCCCATCCACGTGTAAACAGCCACGCCTCGAGTTCCGCAAAGATAGCCCTTGCGGTCGACTGCTCAATGGTAACAGCATCGCCCAACCCGTTCAACACCTCCTCAAGCTTCCTAGCGTACGTAGCCAGCGCCGTCCTCAGTCGTCGCCTGCACTGGAGGTTGAACTGGTATATGGGTCTATCCGGGCTTGGGCCAATGGTATGCTCACTGCGCCCCTTCTCCTGCTCTTCCTCCGAGGTGGACTCAATGTATTCCTCCGTATAGATAACCTGCGCGTGCAGCGTCCTGATCAGCTCAACAGTGAGAACCGGGTAAAAAAGAACAAGACGGTATGCGCGCATGATGATCTTGAGGACAAGATCCCACCACTGCTCCATGCACGCCTGGTTGCCCAGATGGGTGCCTGTGAGGAACGTGAACTGCAGCTCGGCGATGATTTCGTATGGGTCGAAACTGAAGTCGGTGTTCCGGAGAAGGGCCAACACTCGATCCGTGGTGTCCTCGACGACATCTCGCCTGGTCGGGTCGGAGTCGAGAAGTTCGAGATCCTTAAAGTCTTGGGCGAAGAGGAAGTTGAACTCGCTGGACTGCACCGACTTGTATTGGGTTCGGTATGATTCTCCGGCTGCGCAATCAGCTGAGTCGACGAGCCAGGCGTCGACTGATTTCTTGCCAGTGATTCGGGCCAGGAATGGCTCAGATATTGCGTGGGTTAGTTGCTGCCACATCTTGGCTGGGTCCGTGGTGAACGATGGCTCGTTCCGGCCACCAATCGAGAACGGCATCGGCTGCGAAGTCTTGGCAGAAGTCCTGTTGGAAGCACCGCGCATGTCGTACGGCTTCAGCTTGGGATATATTGACTCGAGATTTTCGGCCTGATGTCGTTCCTCGGCCAGACTCGGGACGCTGGATAGGACCTCGTTGTACTTGTCCCATTGCTTAACGTGCACTCGGCCGTTCTGTTCCTGGGTAACATACCAGTATCCGTTCCGGGATGTGGCGCCGGGTTGCTGAACCCACAGAAAATGCGTGCCTGCGGGTATGTTACGGAAACCGAGAAGGCTTTCGTTGGTGGTTACGGCCATGTCGTCATGGCCCACGATGAAGTCCTGGGGGAGGGATAGTAGTAAGAAGACATCTCCGTGATCAGGTTGTCTGCTTGGCTGCGCCAGCGGTGGCATGTCATGGCCCCCTTCATCATCTCTGGCGGTAGAGCTCATGTTGGTGGATGGAATGCCGCGAGATTCAAGTTCGCTGGAAGTCTGGACTTGTTGACTTTGGAGGAGCCGAGGAGGTGACAGATTCGGTAAGTTCGATGATTGGCTGAATGATGACGGAGTGGAGCCGCTATTCACTGCCTGCCGACTCTGGGATCCCCAGCCGAAAAGCGTTTGCGCATCATTAAACCAAGTTTTGACACCTTTCAATGCTTCAACAAGTGGACGAGCAGGCGACTCAGGGGCCGACAGAAAGACTGAATGTCAGCCATGGCATCCTCACGGCCAAACCTTCGATGGAAGTCGTCCACGCAGACACACGTTCGTTTCCGGTCTACACTCTATGGCCTTGCCACCTCGCCGCTGGGCGTCTCCGGTCGATCCACACACACGCAAGTTACTCGTCGGTTAGGTGGATTCGCTTATCAACCTAACCGACGAGTATATCGAAGCCAGATCAACAACGAGAGTCGGGGTTGGAACTCCTCACTTTGATGCAGGGTAGGAGTCGTGGAAAGCCAAAGGCGACGCCTGATTTTGCAACCCTCGCTTGCAAAAGCGTATATTCTGCCCGCCCAAGGTGGAATTCTCTGGAGCTTTTCTCTCATGATAATTCCGTTTGGTTGTGACACCGACAGACTGAGAGTCTCACTCATGTTTTTGTTCTTGCGGCGTTATGCTCCAGTCAACAGTCAGCCCCAATGCTTGGAAAGGCGAGTGGGGAGAGACTAAAATACAGTGGCCCCCTGGACACCACCGGTAAAAACACGCGGGATGGAGGTAGGGCTTAGTGTCCTAGGGCTGAGAATATCCCCGTCAAAACACCCGACCTCAACCACGCGTCTATTCTAGCGCCATCACGGTCTCCACATGGAACCTGTGGCATCCTAACCGCAAGTGGACTCCCATTGTTTCGGAACGGATTTCAACTTGAACCAAGGTTTCACTTTATACTCCCACGGGAATGAAAGTTACCCAGGTTCCTGGTTCCTATATGAGGAGTTAACAGCCAAAGGGTGGGTAGTTGGATTACTTAGCTGGACTACCTCTAGTTGCCTCGTGGAAATTGCTTCCCGGACGTTTTTGCCCATTTGTCATGTGCGGCTTGAAGTTGTCTATTATTGCCCTTCATTTCAAACTTCCCTACTTGCACATTTGTTCAGACCAGCTGTGTTGACTTAGCCTTCCAAAGCCTTTCGATTACCAAGCGCGAGGGTTTGACACCTAGTTCCCTGTACACTGAAACCGTGTCGGTGGTATTTCTCCAAGGTTACCACACAGTCTGTATGTATGACCTTTCCGGCTCTACATGAATATTCGATAGGTATACTTACTGTGTGCAGGTAGGTACGACCAGAGACAACTGCACTGTAACCCGAGCCCGTACACTGCTACCTTTCGCATGACCAGTCCAATGTCAGGGGTTCCCTGAAGGGATTGATGCAGGCCTGGTCGTGTAGCCATAGCCATGGTCAGCCACGCGAGCGATTCTGTTCCATTGCACCGGGAGAGACCGGCCGCCCCGGCCGTGTTGCTGTCTGTCTGTCCAAGGTGACTCGACTCCCCTGTGGCTGTTCGGAGAAGCTCCCGACATGTGGTGTTACTGTGACCCTAGCCAGCGGGGAGCAAATCTGCGAGTACAAGGGTGAATATTTTGCGGAGGTGATGGTAAGATGTGCCTAACAAGTCAATCATTCCCAATCAACTACCCCTACGCTTTCATATGTTCCCTTCGCGAGAATATGGGAATGTTTGCGAAGCTTCCTTCGTGAAGTTTCAGTGCATAGCCCAAGCTAAACTAGGGTTATTAAGTTGTCACAGGTCAGTTTGAGTTTAGGAGCAGTCCTGAAAAGCTGGATGGTCACTAGTTGTAACCATACCTTTACTGACAAATAGTTGATAGTCTATCTACTTCTATCATCCTCAGCTTTCATTAGCTCTTCAGAATTGTTCATATCTTCCGGACATTCCATGCAGCCCAGCCCAGCCACCGAACGCGCGAACTCCTTTCCATCCACGTGGGAACGCAAAAACCAAGGCTAATCGAGTATCCTAAGCCATGTAATGTATGTACATGCTGTGCCAGTGTTCCACAAAAAAACTCCAATAACAAAACTAAGTTTTTCGAAAATTCTATTTCCTCCAACCAGAAATATTTCCACCGAAACACATACAACGGAGTGATAATGCCGATATGACGAGCTGCACATGCGTTTTCCGCTTTCTTAGCCAGCGAATTACAACGATCCCAACCGCAATGCTTCGAAAATTTTAAGTAAGTTCAACGTAACACAGTGGCTCGTATCTCGGAGCTATTTTCCTCATGCTGTGCTCTTCCGTCTGCGGATGAAATTCGTCCCCTGTCTGACTTCGTTGTATGTTAGGGTGCCCCTTCACACTCAATTGTTGCCTGTGTTCCCGTTCTCGTCGAGTTCTTATTTGAATATCAGTATCTTCATAGAATTTTATAAGTTCCAGTGGGTTGATGGATGTTGACGATATACACCTGTCAGGCGATGAGCTCCAAAGTCAACGCAACAGGTATAGTTCCAGGCTCACAGCGGTCCATAGGTATGTTCCTTGGTGTAGCATTCGTCTCACTGGCCGTCTTTTGCTCTTGTATTTTCGGCCTTCAACACTGTATTCTGGCCATAGTCACTCAGATGTAATTTCATCTATGCCGTTGTCGGCCTGAGGATTGAAAAGAGACGAGCCGGCAATCACGAAAGAAAGAACAGCCGGTATACTCCGAAGGAACCGGTGGCCCGTGTAGACCTACTTAGCACCGCCATCCCATCACGCTAGAGGTAAGTCTAAGTTAGATTCACAGAGAAAGGAAAGAAATGAAGGAACAATGGAATATTAGCGCAAGTGAGGGAGGTGTGGTCACACAAAGACCAAACTACTTCAGGGTTTGGCTAGGTATCTTTTTTCTTTCTTCTTGGACGTAGACGCTAAATCCACCCTAACATGGTACTTTACAGACGCGGGAGCTAATTTGCGATCGATATGGAGCTAACTTTACTAGCGGACGCTAAATCGAACTAACAGGAAGATGGTTATGGAAACTTAAATGTGACTGCATGAGTAGTAGCGTTCGGTAACCCTTGAGTTCTTGAAAGGTAAGAGGTAGGTACTTTGTTAACAGACGCACGATCATACATGACACATTGAATACCTTACATTTGTCGAGATTGGCAGATCCTCAATGCCCGACCTTGAGGGCTTCTTTAACTCCGGTAGCTCCCATGATTTGGGGGTCTAAGGAAGAATAGTCATTTTACCTTCTTACCTTCAAGAATGGGCCTTTCTTGTAAATGCTCGACTTCTAGTGAATTTCTGCTAGTTGCTAATTTTCCAATCTTTTGTGTTCAAAAAAAGCCTAGGCCCAAGAGATTCTCCCTTGTAAGCATACGTAACACTTAACATGCAAGCCAAGCAACGCCGACAGGAATGTGAAACCTTATTAACATGGATGTTGAAAGGATTGCTCTTAGCAGCCGCCCGTTAGCTAGGTACCTTTACCTACCTTACGTACCATCCGTTACACACTTTCTTTTGAAGACCCCGCCTTTTCCCGTGGGGTATTCATTCATCCTTTGATTGTCGTTCACTGCACCCTGTGACGGCTGGACTGCCTGTCGGTCGGACGCGTGGCGACAGAACCCGGACTAAGAGCGGAAACAACACGGACAGGTGGGCAAAGCGGGCAAGCGGCAGCCTACCTGCTTGCTGCTGTTGCTGATGCTGGTGCGTCTCGCTAGGATGCTCCCGTGTTTAGTGCCCGCTTCAACACGCGCTTATGAAGGTAAATTCACGACTCGGCCGGACGGAAAGACGGGAAATATTGGCTGACTGGCGGGACTGTAACTGAATGTAAGTAGTGTACATTAACTAATGCATCCCGTTCACTTGGTCGACGCTAGGCAGGACTAATGTAAGGTCGGGTAAGTAGGCGAGAGGTACGGTAGGTAGGCATGTAGGGTAGGGATGCGGTAACTATGTGGTAGCTATGAAGTCAATCTTACAAAACACACACATCACCGACGGGACCCTTTCTCGTTCCCACAACGCCCGGGGCACGCACCTACCAACTGCACGCTACTGTAAGAGCGGGTAGTAGCGGACGGGATTGAGACGGACATGGAGGTAAGGAGGGCATTCGAACAACGTACATAAGTGGCCCTTTTTATTTAGAGAGTTGCATTTGAGACGGGAATAGGAACCGCAAACTAAAAGTCGCCTTGGTAATCAAGATATAACTCGAACGATACTAGCGTGTTCCAAATCTTTTACCTTAAGCAGTTCCCGCTTTGCCCGCCCGCCGCCGCTTCTTCGCCGTCGCCGCCGTTGCTGGTTGGCTTGGGTGCTACTGCTGCTGCTCCCGTCCCGAGGGACTTCATGGGCTGGACCGGACTGGTCCACCGGATCCGACCTTTTCATCCACTTCGCTTCTGTGCCATCATCCCACCATCTACCACGTGTTGATGAGTGTACTAGTGTACCGTTGCTACGGTACGCTATTCTTGCCGTGGTTTAGTTCCCGTGCTTAGGGGCTGTGTGTAAATGGTACGTACCACAAGAGAGGACCAGGACCGTTGACGGACTTGGATCTACGACGACGTAGATCTTGGTGCAGTATTTTTTCCTGGGTGAACCTAAACAGATGCCTATCGCCCTAATCGCCCTATCTTGGCCTCGACTGAGTTCGATCGATTGATGCTTGGTGGATCATGAAGATGTATTAATATGCCTTCGCTCTCCCTTGCGTTTATCCCGTATGCTAAACCACCTACGAAACACTAGGGTCCAGTTTAAGCAGCGACGTTGTCTTGCATTCCATCCAACCCGATGGATGGCCGCAGGAGCAAGGCAGGGGGTTTCGGAACTGCGGGCTGAGGCAAAGTCGGCTCCAGTCAAGGTGAGTGGTACAAGGTGATGGCCGGGTTCGCTGGGAGCACACGAAGGATTCGCTCACTCGGTCAGTCAGTCAGTACTCACTGAACCCACTCCCAGTCTGACCTGAACCAAGATGTTCCGCATCTTTTCTAGAAAGAGGAAAATGGACTCGGATACCTACTTTTACTAGCCCCCCTAGCATGCACGTCATACAGACAATGTTTTCGACCACCCTTCCGCTGAGCCTCAAGAGCCTCACCTCAAAGGCCCGTCACCCTTGCATCCACACATTCTGAAGCTATATCATCAAAGAATGACACCCAGTCAAGGTAGGCGAAAGCAAGTTTGGAAGGTTGAACATCTCTCTTTCTTCAATGATTTTTGTCCCAGTTGAAGGAACCGACAACGTATAGGTATCTTCGCCTTTCGTTTTGACCGCTCGACCTCCCGCTCCCCATGCACCGCACCTTCTAACATGCAAGCCAAATGAAACCCCGATATAATGAAAAGGTAAATGAAACCCCGATATAATGAAAAGGTATAGTGCCAGAAGAATGCATAGGAAAAGGTTCTTGTTACACCAGCCCATAAACAGTTATTACACCAGCCATTCGAACATTGCTCGAGTTGCCTCATCCATCATAACCCCCTCTTTCTCTTATAATCCAAACAGTGACAAAATGCAGCATACCAATATCATAACAGCGTACAGAATAGTTCTGGATATTTTCCTCAACGCCTTAAAAAACCTCAACGCCTCCGGAGGACCAGGATCGATCCGTGTCGTTCACACACACTCTTTTTCATTGTGACTCTTAATCACCACGAGAAGAATAAACTACTAAGCCTGCCCATTGGCATCTGGGTATGATTAGCATATGCTTCGCCGGGAAGAAGAGACTGTTTAGTACTTACGTTGGGCTGTGCTATAACCATTGGGGTGATAGGGAGAACCAGAGCCTGGAGGGTAGTTCTGATATGCCGGACCGTTGTATTCTGGCAGGGGATACTGCGACACTGGCGTGTTGGAGCCAATTGGTGGAAGTTGAACGGCACCTCTCGCGGCATAAGAGTTGTTCTCGGCGCTCTGTGTTGTTTGGGTGGTGGACGCAGCGCGTGCTCGTTCCTCGGCGGCCTTGCGTTGCGCCTCCTCCTCCTTCTTGCGCGCCTTCCACTCCTTGCGAATCTCCTTGAACTCTACAAAGCGAAACCCAATGTTAGCAACAAACCCCCCAGCGACAATGACCCCAAAGGCCATGGTAGAAGCAAAGATTCCATGCGTACCTTCAGGAGTCCGCTTCGTTCCGTGCGACTGCATCGTGACGTGTGCATTGAGATGGTTTAGTGTACCGTAAGCCTTCTCGCAGCCATTCCATCCACACTTGTACATGCGCTCGATTTCCTCGAAGCGTCGGCGTGGTCGCTTATGCTGGGTGGAGCCGGGGATTGGGACGAAAGAATAAACCTGCTTTAACATGTTGATTAGACCCAATTGGTTGCTAAAATATATCTCAATGACAAGTTCGTACCTGGTTCTGCCGGGTTTGAGCAGGAGCTGGGGAATGTGTAGGAGGAAACACGGCATGGCCCTGCATGGGACCGTTTTGCTGATATGTCGCCCAGTCGGGACGTGGTTGGGCATAGAGTCCTGCGCTAGGACCGCTGTGCTGGTATGGGCTCGTCACATCGGGAGGAGGAGGCGCGTAAGACGAGTAGGCCGGGTGTGGGTAGGCGTGGCCAGGACCCGACATGTTGTTGGATGAAGGGACGCCATTGCTGGGATGGCTCTGAGAGGAGCGATATCCCATCATCGTGTCTTGTGGGAAACTGGCACTTCCACGGTGACCCGAGTAGCCGTATTCAGAGGCGGGGGTTGCAGACGGGGCCGGGTAGGGTTGGCCGGGGGCAGGGGCGGCTGGGTAGACGGGAGGGCGGCCTTCCTGCTGTGTTGTGTAAGGCACAGGGCCAGGTGCTTGCTCTGTTACAGATGAAGCTTTAGTAAGACTGGGCGTGCTTTGAAGTAAAGTACTAGGTTAAGGTTAACAACAAACCTGAGTGGGAGTACTCGGGGGGAGTACGGTCCGTGTTATTTGTCGTGCTGTTGGTATGGTGTGACATGTTGGGTAAACTTGGCTCGGGATGGAGCTTCCCACGTCTCAAACTTATAATGAACGCCGGACAGCTATAGCGCGAGGCTAACGATACGGGGCAAGGACGGCTAAGGAGAGCGGACAACTAGGCCGGACCACACCACCAAAGAGAAGCCGGGCACTAGCAAGGGTGCTGGTGGAATAAGCAGTCTGGGCCGAGTTGAAAAAAAGAGACGGCGGGCGATCTAGGAGATGCAGGTCGTGGGTATATCTCACTGGACAGGAGTGAGAGGCGGCGGGCGGATTGTTGCGTAACTGAAAAAAGGCCGCAGGCGCAGTCTGTCGGTTTGGCCTGACTATGAAGACGGAACTAACAGAAGCCGTTCCTGACGCGATGTATATGACGTGCGTCTAGACGGTGCAATGATGAGTCGAGATCAACCCTCGGGCGGTCGGAGGACTTCGCAGGCGATGTTAGGAAGGAGGGAAAACGGTCCTAAAAACTGAAGGCGCGACACCACTACCCGGAAAGTTGGGGTGGTTTACACGTGCAGAACGGGCACAAGTGGTTTTTATATCGGACCATGGGCCACCTTCGAGCAGAGGAAAAGTCGAAGGGGTCACGGTTGAATGCCGTATGGCAAAAGGTGGCCAGGATTCGTCCGTTCTCGCATCCACCCTTCACTCCCAGGACTCCCCAGAGGAGCCTTGGGAACCTTGGGACCCCGTTGAAAGACCCAGTGAAAGGGCCAGGCCCCCTGGTACCCTGGTCTGGTGGTCACAATCGCCTTTTTTGTAAAATACTGCAATGCAGTGAGCAGCCTGCCCTCGCCTGCAGGACCCTTCCGTCGAGCTACTGTAGGTACCCAAGTACCTCACTGGCGTCTGCAGCGGTATTGGCGCGTCTCATTCACAACCTACCTTACAATACGTAGGTACTGGTAATTCATACAGCCCCAAACGCAACGCTGGTCTGGCACGGTCTGGTCGATCTGATTGCGCACAGTCGGTCGGGTGGATGTGGAGGTGGTGCATTCAAGTTGTGTTGGCCCGCCCAACCTGAGCCGCCCAACGACAACAGGTCAAGAATCCCAATTGAGCGGTCGCGATTGATCGCCTTGACCCGTGGGTATGTTTGAATCCAAGCTCAACACCAGGAAAGGAGCCTGTATGAATGGAAAATGGTGTGCTAAATTCCTCCGATATCGAAGACGGGAAACCAGCGATGACGATGTGTACCGTTACTCGCAGTGAATGAGCCTTCCCCACGCCGGTGCCGGCTGCGTTCTGACTCGTGCTCCAGCAGGTTGGACTGCAGGCTCACAGGGGGAGTGAAAAGAACACTGTGCAGTGTCTGCTTTGTCTGACAGGTCGTGGTAATCCGGTGCGGGGGTGACGGTAATCCATTGTAAAGTCCGGAAACAAACATGTAATTTTGCTGCCCATGTTTTCCTTCACTCGTTGTCGTTGATAGTATCGTCCAGCTCCAGATATTCTGTAGGCGTACGTGTCATTCACTTCCAAAGGCTCCGAGGGACTACCTCCTCTTATATACCTTATATCTGACACTTCACATTGGTGCCAATGCTCCGTCTCTCACCATTTCACCATGTCGTCAACATTTTGAGCAGGGCTTGATATCCAAGCCAGCGAAGGAACCTCCAGGGTTGTACTCAACAAAGACGGCAGGCGGGGTGTGTACCGGTGCCCTCCCTACGCGCCGACCTTGCCCAGAAGGGTGGAGATAATGCGGGCTACACCTTCCATACATACCTTGGGGACCAAAAGTTCATCTCAATGCTGATTGTTCCTCCCCCTCTCACCGCGATTGAGGAAGCACCTCGACGACCTTGAAGCATCTCGTGACGTACAGGCGCTAGGGAAGGCAGGTAACCGCCCTGCTTGATGCGCACGCATCAGATCAATGCAAATCCATATGCGGTCTTTCAATCAGCAAAATGAAAGCTTCAAATTCGAAGCGGCAGATCGTGTTCCCTCCGCTTTTACTCTGCTACACCATCATCGTCACAAACGATCACCCAGTTGAAAGAGCGCGGGACTGGAAGTGTACTATAGAGATGGGACGACAACTCTATCGATTCAACTACCGCGCATCCTTTGTCATCGTCGCGTAATGCAACAAGAGTATCGAGCTCAACGGGGACTTCCATCTTGCCGATCAGATAGCCCGCGAAAAGACAGAAAGCAAACCGCCGGCAAAATGAAAATGAACCCAGCGCGGGGGTTCTCTTCGCAGAGGGAGGGGTTGAGGACAAGCGGAGCCACGGTGATGACCCCGGTCAAGGACCCTACGATGTGCTGGTGCTGATATGTGGATGATGCCCAATGGGCCGAGGCACTCCAGCAACGAGCGGCTAGCCCCAGCAGCAGATCGCTTCGAGACCTGCCCGCGTGGTCTGACTAGAGGAAAGGCCAAGAACATTGCTGCGGTTTCAAATGGAGGCCGACCGCAAACAAAACGAACAAGAGACAGGGCTCTGCCTCGAGACAAAGGCAACTCTGATTGCCCGGCGTTGGACGTGAGGTAGCGAGGAGCCTGGGACATCAGCCAGCTCTGGATTCACTCTCTGGACGGCACAACATGGACCAGAGTCGCCCAAACCAACTTCGTGCTGGCCATGATTCAATTTAGGGCCTCGACGCCAGCATTCTTCATCTTTCTGCCCCTTCCGTGGTGCCGCGTGGACACTCGGCCCTGTCAACCCAACCGCCCGCCCAGCCCTGCGGCCGGCAAGTTTGGGGAACTCAAGTGTCCCCAGGAGGCATGAGAGCTGCTCATCATGCCCATACACTAGGAAGGGATGACCTAGGAGAAAAGGATGGGCGATAATGATCAGCGCTGAAGCGTGACACCCTCCTCTCACTCGTGCCGCCATTCCTGCTTACACACTCTCTCTCCACATACATCACGATCCAATCGCCTCGACCGGCAAGCTTTCCATTCCCCGTTTCTCAGCACGGCACCTCCTAGCCGTCAGGTTTTGGGTGCCAGACCCTTTCTTCGCATACTCCCGCTTTGCCCTGGTTTGCTTGGGTTGATTTCCATGACAATGCTAACCTTGCCAAGACAGTACTTTTTCGACAAGAAAACCTGAAGCCGCACGGATGGACTTCGATGCCCTGTACCTATGGCTTGAGGCCGCAATATCCGGGAGCGGAAGTGAGGGGCTCAGGTCATTCATGTGGCCAGTGAAAATCCGACGGTTGACGAGAGCACCCGCAAGCACCTAACCCTCGTGTAAAAGGGTTTGGCAAACCTCCGCGAGATTGTCCGCTTGAGCTAGCGCGTGGCCCTATGATTTCCGGTGGTTAGCCTAGCGCCTTCAAAAAGGTAGCGAAGCGGGACCGAGCTGAGAGATCGAGAGGGTTTATCTCCACCGGATCCGGTTCCCCGTCCGCTGTATGGAGACGGTGCCGGGGCGCCGTAGCTTGATCGATAGCGGAGACTGCGTAGCTCCAAACGACTGCGCACCACAGCATGTGGTTATGCCGATCCGGAAGGGCATCTGTCCTCACCTTTGCCGACAGAGAAAGAATGTGGGACACGTTCGCGGGTAACGGCGGGAGAGACCATTGCATTCAAGTATTCGCCGGATACCTGGGCGGCGACCACGTTGGATGTTCTGATCATAAAACGGAAGAAATGCTGAAAGACGTTGTACTACATCACCATTCGGAAATGATAGTACATTGGGCGCTGCGCTTTTTCCAGCATGCTCGAAACGCAAAGCATGGAATTGGCAATGGTCCAAGGATGAAGTCTGCTTGGGAATTTAACTCCCAAGCTTTTGAGCGTTCTTAGCTGTGAAATTTGAGTTATCCTTAGTGCATTCAAAGAACGTACGTTCAAACGTACTTGGGCAACCTAAGCCACCCGCAAAACAAATACCTAGGCAACCAACCACAAAGCTCGCAGTTTCTCAAAAATTGCGGGCAGCAATCGAACCATACCTAACGACCCGGCTGACCGAACGAGCACCGTTGAACGTGGAGGGCTGTACCATTAAAGGTCAGATCTCCGCGATCTTAGGACGAAACAAATAGGCGACCCGAGCTGCTGGGACCGCACTATGATGTCTGGGATCTTTGTGAGAAATAATCCCAGGTGCTGTTCACTTTCTTAAGGCTGGCTGTCCGGTTTCCGAGTCCGTGGAAACTAAGGGCCTTTTCGCAATGGAACTTGCCGAATATCAAAACTTCGCGCGCGCGCGCGCGTGTGTGTGTGACCTGAGGTGGGAAATGTCGTATTGTCCGCGCCATGTCGTGACTAACTAGTCTTGTATAAGACTCGAGGTTAAGAATGACGGGAGCAAAGGTTGAACTCAGGCACTAGAGGTACAGACATTAAAGCTGTGTTGTATGCCACGATGTTACAATACCCTCGGAGTCCAGTGGGTGCAACCGAATTATAAAGAGGTATGTGCGGATACACAGAATAATGCACCTAGGTATGCGGATTACCATATCCTATCGCTATCCTTATCACTGGTTTACGTCTCTCACTTGTCTCTCAGAACTCGCTAACAGAGTGTAGGTTTAGTGGATTGTACAACCTCAACGTCAGGGAGGCCCGCCTGCCCGCCTGTCTATCTATCTGTCTTCAGCCGTCTTAGGTTGTCTCCATAGCGGGGAGCGGGAACCGAACGCAGTCTCGGCTGGAAGGTCGCATAGAAGGGTCCAGGGTTCAGGCGGAAGGGAAAGAAATGCTTCAGCTGCACAGCTTCCGTTCTTCTCCTTTACCCCAGTGTTGTTACACGAAAATGGGTTGCCACGTGTAAATTACGTATCCCCTCAGTCTTCTTGGGTCAAGGTCAGTGATATGATATTTTGCGTGGCTGTCACGGCTGTCTTTCTTGAAGTCGATGATTCTAACTGTTCCACCTTAGCTTAGCTGTCTTGGTGATGCTCGCTAGAGCTAATTTTGGCGTGAGTGGTTGTCCACCGCATTTCAACATCACAACGGCCCCGAAGTACGGCCTCCGGTCGGATACGCCAAGCACTCACTGTATCCGTAAGTAGTCACGGGCACAGAAAAACACCTCCAAAAAGGAACACATTTTGTGTTGTCGCGCATCTCAAGGCAGCATCAAATGACACAAATTAATAATACTCTTCTTTTGCTTTTATAGAGTTGGCCCATTGCTGTCGGGAACTTTGTTATCCCGCAAGGTCTTCTACTCAAAGGGGCCCGAGCTCTCGGCCCGCCTAGACGCACCCAGATATTCGGATAGTCCGTCCGCATCGCGTTGATTTGGGCCAATTTTTGCTTTGTTTTCGCTTCGTTCCATTTGAGACACTGGCCTGCAGGCAACGTCCGTCAAATCTATACATAGCAGAGGACCGTGAAGTAAAGTGGTCCTCCGAGCTGACCTTCCGGTCATTGCTAATTAGTTGGTCATCCAATTTTCATCGAGTGCGCCCCTCGTAGTATTGAAGTTGCTATGAACTGTCGTTGATCGGTAGGATACCTACCTCTAGCGTTCAGGTCGGGTACCTCCGCAGGGGCCACTTTTTTTTCTGTCGATTTTTTTGACAGGCCTGCCTGCCGCCCCCAATCCCGAGCGAGCGTCCCCTCACGGTCACACTCACCACTCCCCGTCCTTGTTTTCTTTTTTCTTCTTCTTGGTGGTTGGTGATTCACCCCGGACAGGCATCTTGCGAAGCAGCATCGCTTGTCATGTTGCATTGTCTATCATTTTTGCCGTCACGAGGCTCACTTTTTGGAGCATCCACAATCGATGGACGTATGTGTGTAAGTTTTGTTGACCTAGGCGAGCCAGGTGTATCAGGCAAGAAGAGGGATTGGAAACGGCGAAATGTGACTGAATTTTCGGTTCACCGACAAGATAGCTCACTTTCCATCTCTTTTCTTTTCTCCCTTGTTCCATTGCTGTTGATGTTGCGAGCCCGTTGATTGGGGCAACGCGCAAGGATCAACCGATTTGTGTATCCGGTTCCCCTTACCGAACTGACGGTTCACGGTATTAATAAGAAGCTGGGGGTGGCAGGCCGCTACCAGAGAAAAAGGGTCTTTTAAGCTTTTTGTGCCCTTTGTTTTCCCTTTATTTTAGTGTGTCTTCTCTTTGGCACTAAACTAGTACGAACATATGGCCGCTGTTCCTGACTAGCGCGACACCAATTCCTCGGGGCCGCCCGCGCTGGATCGGCTCGCTAAAACGGTATGTAGTGGTAACTTACAAGCCGTATCAGATACGTACTTGCCAAAATGAGGTAGTGTACATGTCTGTGTATCCCCAAATTGCCGGCGGCAAGCTGAAAGTTTGTATTGTCTCGAAACATTCAGAAGCCACCCTTTTTGTGCCCAAACTCCAAAAAGGCCAATCCAGAGTGGCGGTCCTAAGTCGGCATTGCAGATTCCGGAAAGCCTTTTCTTCCTTTCAATCGCGGAAAACGACCATGGATGAGCTACCAGGGCCTTTTCCAATCATTCCAAGTTTGATGTGCTTTTGCCCTGTCATATGATAGAAGTTGGATCATGTACTTGCCAGTCGCGCGTGTGGGCATGTTGGAGGCACGCGCCAAAAGAAGGAAGTGAGTGGCTGCACTGGTGCCCGTTGATACTTCAGTACCTACCCCAGAGTATTCCTTCCTCCACCATGCCGGAAAGTGGGCTAGCGAGAAAGCCAAACTGATGCTTTTGGCTGCCGCCTTGTCATCGGGGCTCTCTGCAACAGAAACCCGGCTGTCGGGATTGGCAACTGCAGCCCATGCGAGCCCACCGTTCCGTCAAGTCAGCCATCAGGTGAAATTGATGCTGTCCAGTCCTGGCACTCCTGGGTGTGTGTGGCTGCCGTGCTGCCGTCATGGCTTTGTTTGCGATGCCACAGCCCCAAAGCTCTGTCTCGAAACAGCAAATCTTGGCGTCATTGAACACACCATGTCTTGGATCAGTGGGAGAGTGGATAAGGTCTTCTTTATCGGTGCGCCAAGTCTCCGAGCAAGAGATGTGCTTGTCGCGACAAAAGAATGCATATCGCGGTCTACGCGGTAACCGATGTGAAGTGAGTGCTTCGTAGTGAAAGCCATGCGACGATAGAAAGAAGCTGGCTGGACAGATGCTGAAACGTGGAAGCGAAAACGAAGCGGTGTGGGCAGTTGAAGCAGGTACAGCCCAACTGGTGAAGGACTTCAATGCTCAGCTGATGTCGCCGAGCGTTGAAGATTCGTCCCCTTTATGAAAGGAGGAGACACTTCAGCCCTCCAGTCAGCAGTGCATATTGGAAACATGACCGGATTCCAATGGTCAGTTCTTTTCCGTTGTGTGTTCTGAAAGCATCGGCCCGGAATGTCCAGTTTGTTTTTCCGGTAGTCTTAAACGGGAAATCCGACAACCAGCACCTTTTCGATATGTCTATTGGGTAATTTACGGCGTCGAACCTTTCCGTCTTGTCTTCTACCGACAGTAGAGATAATGTTCATCAAGGACCTGTTGCCGCAACATCAGCATTGATCATGAACTTGGTGGAAATAACCCAGGTTGGATGGAGGTGAGCGTGAGTAGAGGGGCTGAGAGTAAAACCTGACTGCTTTCATATGATTTACTCTCACTAACTCCCTTGGCCTGGATGGTGGTTGTGGATGATGATTTCTCTTGTGGGTGTCAAGTGTGGAGGGGGCACGGGAGCATAGCCAACTGAAGTCGTGATGCCGAAGAGACGAGGGTAACGCTGTGATGACAGCGGTGGGGAAGAAGGAGGTGATGGGGTTACGATCCAACCAATCAGGCTGCACTAGCGCAGACAAAGCGGCCTTACTTTGGTCAAGCGTGTGCCGGGGACTGGTGACCGTCGACCGTCGCATTGCTTGATAGGCCTTCCTTCTTCGGGCATGGCTTGTTGTCTGATGCATCTCCCATGCTTCTGTTGGGTTATACTGCTAACCAAATCGTAAGAGGCTCTGTTGATAGCTTCAACTGAACCTACCGTAGCACGTAGCTACGCAGTAGTGTACAGCCTAGCACTAGGCTTTAGCCGTGTTTGTAAGACCTACGGTTAGATGATTCCCTTCCGAAACCCAGAGGATAGAGCGCTGAAGCTATGTGAAACCACGCTGACGGCGACGTGGTTCAGTACAACCTCAGAGCAAAGCTGCAGCTGCGCGAACGCACGTGACGGGAGCACTAAAACCTCATTTCATGTTGCAGCTGTCTCGCACGTCAAACCGTCCACACTGGAAGGGCCTGACAAAGGGTCTGACGAAGGGACTTGGATGCAGATGGTGTTCGCGACCGTCCCTTCCATTTCTCCCCTCCCCAATATGGCGGCGCGTGTACCGGGAGACGGCTGAAGGAACAATCATGAAGCAACGGCAAGCTGGCCTAATAGGGAGCACCCGTTGCGAATCCGGACTCCACCGTGATCTCGGCTTAAAACTCTACCGCCAAATCCAATAAATGGCCGTATTCGTATGAAAGTGGTGCAGCATGCCAGTGGGCATTTTGCATAGTCATCCAGATTGTGTGGCCCCTGGAAACTATTTTGTCAGTGAATGTCCGGTCACTGCCTGTATCCCGGAGACAATGTCGAAGCCCTGTCGCTGTTGTTGCTTGCCTGTTGCTTGAATGTGTCGTTTTGTGTGTGACAGAGCCTTTCTGTTCGTGCAGGTTGCCATCGACGCCATCCATCGAATGTCATGGTTGGCTGGCAAGGATGGCAAGCCGGCTCCCGGCTCTGGACTCTGCTGTGCGTTGGTTGGCTCAAAGCGAAGAGATTTTCTTTTCTGTTCGGGCAAGCGGGCAAAAAGTTGGCGGCCACGTTTCCACGGTGAAGGCACCCAATCCCATTCGACGGAGGCAACACGGCTGTTGGCCTCGAGGGGCCTCGAGTGGTCGAGTCACTCGAGTGGCCTGGCGGGATTGCAAGGGATTGCCGACGGCCAGCGAGGGGCCAGCGAACAATGGCCGGTTACGTAGCAGGGGTTCGCGCAAATCTGGAGACGGGACCCATGGAGGGGGGAGGCCAAGGGGGCCCGGAGGTCATTGTCGGTCGCTCGCTGGTGATCACGGTGTGCAGTGTTCGCGGTGCCGCGCCGGTGTAGTCGGTGCAGTGCGGGTGCAGTGACAGACTGACAGATTGTTAGCTCGTTGCGGTCTGCTTCGCCGTCGTGGAGGTGATATCGGCGACGAAGGCGGAGAGGTGAAGTCGGTAGCGTAGCAGCGATGTTACCTTGGTGCCACGCTGGGAAATCTTTTGCTTGACGCTACCTTGTTTCCTGCCACTTTCATCTGGCATGATCTGGTAACATATCCTCTGGTAATAGTATGTAACCGTGTAACATACCGTAGAGTACCCTAAGTTACTATCACGAAACTTTGAGGATTTAGCCGTTATGTGTAAGTTACCAAAGCACTGTGCGCTCGACTAGCGCGGCTTGCGTAAGTTACGCCGCAGATGTACAAACTAGTATGTGGTACAAGACCGTGAATCCGTCAGGCCATTAGTCTCCGGGCTTGCAGCTAGGGTTACTTGGGCTACCTGGGAATTAGCTGGCCTTGCATTTGTGCAAGGACCAGGCACCTAATTTCAACCTCAGACGATGAACGACTTGGCGCTTTTCTCGCCGACAGCATCATCGTCCACGTTTTTTTCTTATCTCTGTCGGTTGTCACGGGCGGTAGGTGGTCACCTTCACCGCTGGCGTGACTCGGGGGTTACCCTGCGATTTGATTTCCCCATGGAATGAATCATTGCAGGCGGGCGGATGAAGGCTTTCTCTCTCCTCCCGAAAACATTATTGCCGGTTTTGCCATGAACGACCAGGCGGGGGATCGCCCGTCGGTTGCTCTTTGTTGGGACAAAGGGTGAGATTCCCGAGGCTGTTCAACGTTTAAACCTGCTAGCAATGTACCAGTAACCATTTGCGACCTTTTCGCACTAGTCAACGCCCAAGTGCCAGCCGCGAGTCGTTTCCACGTGAAGACGTCCTTGAGCCGCGACTTTCAGCTCCCCTCATCTCCGAGTCCGTGATTGAGCGCTTCAGTTGGTCAGCTTTGCAGGTACATTGGACTATCTTTGGTAGAGAATGAAGCTGGAATGCCCCTAGAACGGCGGGAGAAGCCCTCGCATATCTACACTACGTCTGATCTGAACAAGTCCAGATTTGGATCAAGAGATCTCAGATCAGCTCACATCATCGTTCGTCTGCTAGGCAAGTTGCAAGTGTACCCTCAGCCGTGTCACCACCCTCAGAAGTCGGAACAGACAGAGCAGAAGTGATAGAATTTGGGCCGTGGTCAGGATGCATTTGGATGTGATCTGCTCATCAAGGGTTCCCCCATCGACCACGTTCACGTTAGCTAACGAGATCCACGAGGCCATGATAGCGGTACCATACCGATGCCGAGCCCTCTAGCTACGTAGGCGAGACATCCTGTGGCCCATCATTCTTCATCCATGATGAGAGCCCCTCTCACCATGGCCTAATCAAGCCAAATTCTCCCACATTCCGCCTGTCGCTGCGAGTCTCATCTCATGGATCGCCTCTTTGTTGTTTCGTCTTTCCCCACCCCCACACGCTAACCATTACAGTCAAGCCAGAGCCATCGTCGGGAGCTCCACAAAACGCTCCTCTCGCTGGACTCGGGGTTCTTGACAACTTGGACCCCAATCCGGACCCTCTCTCTTGGTGTTTGATTACGCACCAAAACATCTTTGCTCTGCCTTCTCCTTCCTGGAGTATGTACACTGCCGGTATCACTCAGAGGACTTGGTTTTACTCAACAGGTATAGCGCCGGGTATAACTGGGTTTCGACCAATGTGCTGGTGAGCTGATGCGGGTTGCAAGGTTGCTGGGGAACGATCCAGTGACAGGATTGGCTTTGAGTAAAACCAAATTCCCTGAATGGAAGCGGTACTAGACTACTGCCCGTACAGTACCAATTCAGCCTGATTCACGCCATCGTGACTGTTTGTGTCGGTTCCCCTATCCTTTCTTCCTCGATGCTGACTGGTCAATTCCAGGCTAGCGGTGTGATCTTGTGGTCGATCAAAGTTTGTAACTGCAACCTGAGATTGTAATTTACACCACGACAACAACAAAAAGCAAAGGATTGTGATGTTACGCCTACCGGAGATGGAGGTCCACTAAAAAGTCATCTCACTATACCTGTCGGGTACCTAACGGTGAGACCTAAAGGTGTGAAGCCATTCCTGGCTGATGGCAGGGCTTAGTTGGCTCCTGATCGTCCCCCTAGGGCCCCTAACTCTGCGCAGTTAACGCAGTAGCATTAGGAATCTGTAGGGTCTTCTTGTCCCAGAGCCGCGCCGTGCCAGCAGAGTGGTTGCACTAAAGATAGCGTAGCATAAGGTAGCGTTGAGCTTGAGGCTATCGACGAAGCACTTGTTATTGCTCTTTGCTCAAACAGACGCCGACACTGCCTGCCGTTCCCTTTCTATCCATCCGTCCAGGCGTGCCAGACAGGAAGAAGGCCTTGCTTGTTTCACCTTCTCCGCTGACTTGTTCACAGTTGTTGGCTGTCCCCGCCGTTTGGAGATTACCCAAATGGCAAGCCTGTAACGCCCGTCCGTACCGTACGCTGTATTTTTCTGACAGAGATACACTACTCACGTTGTATCCGAGGCAGGTAACTTGTGTCGACTGCATGATCGCTCCGCAACACTAGACCTCGTTGGACGGCACATGCATGGCATGCCCAGAGATCAAGGACGGCGCTTGCACCAGAATCGGTCAAGACTGTCCGGGCCATTGGCGGGTGCAAGCCCCGCGAGACGATATCCTCTTTAGGCATTTGCGAACCAATACTACGGTGCCTGCTTGCCGCATCTGTCGACCAGAAAAAAAGACAATCACAGAAAAGGAGTGTCCATCACCTCAACGCGGGTCCGTAACGGCCTTGCTCAACCACTCGAAACAATAATGCTGTCAGTCACGGAGATTAATTTTCGACAAGTGGGCTCCAACTCCCTTTCTCTACCTCGCAATACCGCAACGGAAACATACCGGAACTGGGGTGGCCTTGGCTGTGGTGGATGTGTTCGTTTTACAGACGAGTTGAACCGAGAGCTTAGCTCAACGGATAGGCTTCTCTTTAGCCTGTCTCCTCTTTGAAAGCTCCGTACGCTAAGCTTCCGAGCCCGCAAGTGCGGTTTTGGGGAGAAAGAGGCTAAGAGGAGAACAGAGAGGAGGGGCTACGGGGGAGCCAGCCAAGGAGGTCGTCACTAGCAACAACGGGGGTCACAAATGGTAAAAGGCAGGGACTTCCCCTGTTTGTCGTGTTCGGTTGACTCTTTCGCTCCGTGGACCAACTCCGCTGAAACTCCGTTCACTGCGGATGCCGAGACACAACGATGGATTCCTGGAGCCTCTCCTCACCTTGAAGATGGTCAGCCGCCGACGGGTGATGGTACCAGCGATAGGCCGAGTTCTTCGGTCAGTGCCCGCTCAACACTGACAAAAGCACTCCACTGGGGGTCGTTACGGCGGCACTTCCTAGTCTCCGCCAAGATTGCGTGCTGGACACGTTGGCTGGTGTTCATTCAAGCTCTTTTATTACTCTATGGATATGGTTGGGGGTCATTTGGGGCCCGTTGACGGCGAGTGCCGCGTCCTGATTCTCGCATCGCCGGGCCGATGACCACCGATATCATCATGACCGCCGAGCTTCGTCTTATGAAAATCGGACCGTAGAGATGGGACGGGATCGCGTCCGACCTCGAACGACTTAAGAAATAGCGACCCATCAAAGAGTGGGAAAAGGGGGTCTTTGCTCCTCTTTCTCAATCTCCGGGACCTCTTGTCTTGCATTGCACATCACTGGCGGCTTCTTGTCTCCGTTGCCCCTGGGCAGCAAGACGCGGTCACGGTCAGACGCGATCTTGTATGGGCTTGTTGGAGGCTGATCGCACGCTGGGTATGGGGGGGCTGGTCTAGGCTGGACTGCTGCTTGACTGCTACAACAATAGCCGCTGCCTGCTGCTACAGTACTGAAGCACTCTGGAGACTGCATGGTACTCTTTGTGTCACTCAGTGGGATGGAATATCGGCGATGATACCTTATGGATAACATCTTTTCCGCCCCCGGGCCGCGGAGAGGGACCGGGGGCCACCTAGACCCGCGATGGGCGGAATTCCTGCGCCTCGTTGTATGTAATCATATTCTCTTGGTATGTAACCCACCCCATCTGTGTTTCTGTGAGTGTAGCGTACTATCGAAACCCATGGACACAGGCTATCATGTAGTCTACAACACAGCAAGACAACATCACCTTGGCAAGTGCTCTCCAACCTCCCATCGCGGGTCGTCTCGTCGCTAGTACTCCACTCTCGCGTGGTCTCGTGGTCCTCGTGATGATAGCAACTATAGCCGTCATCTGATGACTAACTTGTCGACTGCGGTGGGTAATTACAACTAACCGATACCGGCGCTAGGCCGATGACGGGAAAGAGGAAACGGAGCGAAAGCCTGTGATTCCGGTTGTCAACACCAAAACTGCAATCATCATTAATAGCAAAAGCCGCTTCCAATTCCCGTCGGAGAGGACCTGAAGGGATGCAGTTTGGGGAGGCTGAAACTTCAAAGTTGCGAGATAGCTACTGCAGCTCTCCGGAGGAAGAAAGCTGAAACAGATGAGTATACGGGAAGAAACTAGCAGATGGCAGCAACGTTACGACGGTTGAATCGTTGTTTCTTGCTCTTTCCTCCATATACCGCACGCATGAGTCTAGTTTCGTCATTCCAGGTGAGGTTGAGTTGTGTCGATGAATTGACTCGGGCACCAGCTCTCATAGTTCGGACTGTCCTGTCGCAAGTGCCGGCAGTCTCAGAATACAATTTCGGGAACATGGTATATTCGTAAGTATTATTGAGCTGTGTGCTAAGGCGGTCTCCATCGGACACATATACACATATGTACATACGTGTCAAAACAGTGGCTGGAAAGTGAGGCGAGCGGTCAGCAGACTGGATAGGTCAGACTACCTACAGACCGCTCGCTGAACACCAACGGGGCCAGCTCAGCTAACCTTCTCCGAAACCTGCCTGGTTATTGACGTGGAATCACCCAGAAAGGAACAACCGAAACGGTGACGCCCTCGAGTGAAATACCGAAATACATTTTTGGGGGCAGGGAACATACTGGCAGAAGGACGAGGGCGGTAGGTAAGGTAAGGAAGACACGTTTTAGGACGGTGAGTCTTCGGATGACGCCAGCGATGCGATATCCATTTTGCCCCCAATTTACCCTTCCGAGCGAGGTCGTGCAAATCGGTGGTCAGTCGGATGAAAATCGCAGCTCTTCCGTATTGTTGAAGAAGGTCCGCACCCACCGGTGAGCCCGCTGTCGGTCAGAGAACGCCCCGACCTCGGGGATACAGATCGGAATGACTACATTGATCGGTACTTGACTTGGATCATCAGCCCGCCTCTGAGTAGCACGGGGACGCCTCGGGAGACCTAGTACAATCATCTTTATTCTTAGTTGCGGTAAGGACTGTAAACTCAATTGCCGGCGTTGGAAGTTGCAAGTAAAAAGTGAATGAGTCAGAGCACGGTGATCCTTGCTATACTGAAGCTGGTCTTGAGGCTGGCTGGACATTTGGAGACGCAACTGCCTCCGACTACCTACAGTACCAAGAACTCTCCTATGATAAGGACTGACTCGCCATGGACGAGATCGGCTTGTCGGTAAATCTCCAGCAAGCCCGTAAGGAGAAGTATTTATGAGTGTCCCAGGCTGCTTAACATATGCACATGCAACTTCTCGCTACACTTCAACCGTGACCAGCAAAGATGTTGTGAGGTTATGCTGAAGACCGGCCAAGCGATTGCTATGGGTTATCTCCTTCTATCGCAACGTTACCATGTGTCGCTGCGTGGTCTCGTTTGCTAGATCTCAGGGGAGTGATAGTCTGGCAAGGTGGTTCCGTTCTCCTACTCACTTCAGTAGGTAGGTATTGGAATCAACAGGTCCACTGTAGTCATGATATTAAGAAATCGTGACAATGATATTCGCGGTTCCAACTGTTGTGTTAAAAAGATCAAAGAAGTTGATGAGCTTGAAGGTCATCATAGGCGTCAGTACGGGAGACATGAAGGCCATTACACTACCTCTGGTGTACAGGTAGTCATCTGCTCACTCGTCACCCGAACTGCCCGGGCGCTTGTGATTCTACCGGACAGTGTTCCGAGCCCGTCCGTTGCACAGGGTGGTCTTTCTTTCTATTGGTGTCTGTTTTTCAGTTAGCTGAGCGCTACAGTCAGTGTTCATAAACGAATAAATCGATTGCTGGTCTTTGATCGTCACTGCCACTCACCGTCTTGTTGCACTGCACCGCAATTTTGTCCGCGGCGTCTTTATCTTTCAAGTCCGTTCATTCCCTCACGAAATCTACTTCTCTATAGTGCCTTCCTCCGTCAAGTTCCTCACCCTGAGCCACAACCCGCGACATGGTCACTTCCTGCTCATTATCGGAGTTAGACCATTGGTCTGTCCCTAGCTCCTTCCAGCTACTTATTCCGTAAAAACAATAAAGTGCAGATGTACCTACCTCGCCTTCGCATCTGTTGATGAGCTCAAACCTGAACTTCTACACGGAAAAATCGATCGCTCTACTACCCTCTCTACCAATTCTAGTGTAATGGTATCTTAAAACACTCAGCTGCACTATCAGTGAAGGCATTATTATAGCATGAGTTGACCCGCTCTGTACATTCAACAAGCGAGCCTGGAACTTGGAGGTCACGGTACCTCTATACACTGCTGCAAGTCACAGTGCTCGTCTAGACTTCACTGGCAGTTCTTGAACCGACGGTGTTGAAGGACAAGAATGGACCATGACGCTCACCCATTGAGTACCTTACCAACTTGAAGCCAGCTGCGTACTACGCAGCTGGCTAGGCGGCCGCGGTAGTTATCGCAGTTCCAGTCTCAGCTTGCTCACTCTTTCACTCCGTTCAGTGCACTCAGCCAGAAAACGAAACTGAAATTGACTCGAAAAGTGCAGTCACTGCACGTCAGGGGTTGAGATATGAACTTTATTGGTACCTCTAGGTAGACTGAGTGAGCGTCTCGCAGTCTCGCAGTAAATGAACGCTGACGACGGACTGAATGCTCCAGTCTTCTGAACTCAACTGAGCAACTCGAACGTATTAACCGGCCTGACTACAACTGTAGTAGCCAAGTTCACCTGAACTGGAAAAATGCAACTGAATGTCACAGTTGATTACCCACTGCTCGCTGCTCGCTCATAGCATGAGAACTGAAGAAGCAGAACCCAAACTTGAACGACTCGGAAAGCAAAACAAGAAGCGTTACTTCCTGTTACTCTTATTTCGTACTGTACGCAGGAGCTTATCTGATCCGCCCTCCTTTCTGGGCCACTGAATTATAACGTCGGTTAAAGAGGGAGGTGCTAGATGATCGAATGAATTCTCTGGCGCGCGGCCATAATATTAACATTGTATTAAGACTTACTAGCCGTCACCCATACCGCTGGCGGACCTGATAACTTGAGCGGGTGATTTCTGCCAACTGTAATGAAAAGAACTTGAAGGCATAATGGCACACTCACTTCACAGGATGCCGCCGAAACTTTCTTTGCGCCGGCCGGGCATCCATGCATAGGTACGTAGACGTATACTTAGAGAACAGAACCAACCCACCGACCAGCCCGTGATGACTGAACCGAGGATGTCTCTGACGTTGCACGCAGAGATCACGACACAAGAGAAACACAAATCAAAATTAGAAAACGCGTGATCTTAAGAGATCACACCTCGCTATGTAAGTACCCATCCATACCTATGCTTTCATCCGCTCTGCAAACACCCAACCAAGCAACCGACCGACCACTGACACCTAACCCGCACACGCACATACCCCCATTTCTTCTTTCTGTAAGTATCGTCCAGGTAGCCAGCTAGCTAGCTAACTTGTATATAGATAGACAGCCAAGATGAAAACCAACGAGAAAAGAGATCGACTGTCAAGAATATTGCCTAACATATCCTCTATGCCTGCCTGGCAACACTGACCTCCTTTCCTTTCAATGCTGGACCGCTGTAGGTTATCCTAAAAAACGACACCAACTGAACTGAACAAAAAAAGCTACCCACCCACCCATAACCTTCACTGTCGCTCAGTTACCTAAAGGGCCCCCTGATCATGGAATGCCTCTCCAAGTCCGCCGGGTCACTTATACTCCTCTGTCGCTCTGTCCTCAGTTGCTCGTCCACCACCGAGCCTGAACCGGAGCCTGGACGACCCACTGAACTTCCGAAGCTTCCAACACCGCCGCCGCGGCCGCTGCTGCTGCTGCCGACGGGACTACCGCTGATACCACGAGGTGGTGGATTCATGGCGTATCTCCTTCTCGCTTCTTCCAGCCCGCCATGGTGGAGATGACCATGCTGGCCACCTCGACGGTGGAGGTCTCGCTCTTTGAGAGCGGGAGGGGATGATTTATCCTCTTCTTCCTCCTCGTCTTCACTCATCCTCATCCCGTTGTCATCATCGGGATCCTCTTGGCGCCGGCCATGTTGGACCTCATCTTCTTCGTCCTCTTCCCTCACGGAATCCATCCCCGTCGCCGACATGGTCGTATCACCATCGTCCTCATCCTCGTCATCCTCATCCTCATCATCCTCATCCATATCCATCTCACTCTCCCCACCACTTGTCGTCTGGTCTTCATCAAAGATGACCGCTCGCAACACAGACTTGTCGAATAACCCGATAATCATGTTCCGATCTGGCAGGCGGTAGTGGTGGCACTCGAGCAGACTCATGACCTTCCTGAAGAGCTGCGGCTGCTTGAACCCGGCGGCCTTCTTGGTGGCTTTGATCTGCAGGAGCTCGGCGCGCGAGCGGCGGTAGAGCACCATGTTGGCCAGATCGATGATGAGCTCGAGGATGCGCTGGTTCGTCGGGTCCGGATCGAGTTCGTTCCGGGGCACTGCCGACGACGAATCTTCAGCACCTAGTGGTAGAACGTTGTTGCCTGCTGCTGACTGGGTGGCGGTGCTGTTGTCGGGTTTGGAGCTGATTTGCGTCGCAACCACCGCCGCCGCCGCCTTTTGCTTCTCCTCTTCTTCTTCCTTGATGGCGTTGATCAAGCTCTGTGAGCGCGGGCGGGAGGGGATGGCGGGAAGCTTGGTGGTTTCCGTTTTTTGGCTGTCGGGTAGCTGGATGGCCGTTACGGGAACGTATTGCCATGGTTTGAGAGAGAAGAGTTTGGAGAGGTTAGTGGGGATGCAGAAGCCGAGCGAGTTACCGAGGACGTTGGTGTTGGCATCCCAGCCGTTTTCAAGGAGGATCTCTAGGCCGTGGACGGAACGGGATATGAGACCAAGGACGAAAAAGGCCGTGCCGCGAAGACTCATGACCTCGTGGTTCTGGGCAATGTTGACAATCTGTTCGACGACGTCGCAAGACTCGAGGAATGGCGCGCCGAGTTCCATGGAACCGACATTGCCTACCGCCCATAGACATCCCTTGACCTTGACGATCATCTCTGGATCATCTGACTGCATCCCGTACTCGCGGATCGTGGCCGCAAATTCGTCAAAGTGACCCTTTTCTCTCAGAAGCTTGCAGCCTTCTTGTGTTCGGGTGAGCTCGCGGTAGAAATGAGGAGGGACGTGACTGTCTGCCTCAATTTCTTGCTCGTCATCGAAGACGCTGATGCGGTTGGTGTGGTCGTCTTGGTGTTCTAGGAAGGAACGGGCAAGGCTGGCCTCGATGACGCTGACGTATGAATCATTGCGGCCAAGAAACCAGTCATCCATCTCGTTGCTGATGTAGTCTAGGCCGTCAAGATAGTGGTAGCCAATCGAGGTCGACAGAAAGCGCAATAGAAGGGGAGCTCCTATCTCTCCTAGATGATCTAACGCTGGTCGACACTCGACGATGTACTCAAGATTGTTCTTGGTGTTACAGGCCTTCTCGAGAATCTTCACAGCTGTGGCACAGACTTCGATTTCTGGGTCGTACAGCTGCGTTACCAGGAGCTGAATGGCCCATTTGGAGTCACTTGGTTCCTGGCCATGTGTTGATATCCTTGGTCGTGTGGCATACTTGCGCAAGGCATTTGTTGCGTCGATCCGGATATCCTTCGTTCCGGCCGTCAGGGACTTGGAAAGAAGCACTCGTGGGTGCCCGTGTAGAGAGTAGTCGAAGTTTGCCAGCATCAGCTTGATGATGTCGGGGCGTTGCTTGAGATCAATAATGCGATACATCATGTTGAAGATACGCCACCTATCGAGCATCTGAATACCCTTCTGGTCCCCGGTGAGGATGCCGAGCATGGGGAAGTACCCTCCGCACAAAGTATCTGTGAGACGATCCCGAGCGAACATTGGGTATTGTGCTGTCAACCCGCTTGTTGGGTCACATTGTGCCAGACATTCGGCAATCTGCCTGAGGAGTTTGTTATCGGAGAGATATTTGCAGCCCTCGGGGCTTTGTAACAGAGTGTGCATGAGAGAGCATCCCACTCTGACGTACTTTTGCGTGTTTCTTGTGCTCTTCACCTCCGAGAACCGGTATTTGAACGGGCGGTAAAAGCTCATGATACGCTTTATGAATTTGGATGCCTTAATGGCCTCTTCGAGCCGCTTTCCGCTTGTGAGGGGCCCTTCAATTACTCTCAGTATTATGTCCCAGTTCCATTTGGCATAGTTGGAGCTGCTTAAGACGTGTGAATCAACGAGTAGTTGTCGGAATGTTGCATCATCAAATGTGATGGCTGTGTTGCTTTTGGGATGGTCATCAAGTATCCCCAAATCCAACGAGTTGCTCGATGGTATCACTGAAGGCGTGTATGTTGTTGGCGATGATCTGTAGAGCGTCTTGCTGACGCTGCTTATTTGGTATACTACTCCGGTAGCGATGAAATGGTTCTCGTCTTTAAGATTGGCGGCAGCGCTGAACAGTTCTGGCAGCATCTGCAGACCACTACTCAAAGACGGTGGGAGAAGGCGGCTTGCGAGCTTGAGAATCTCTCCTATGAGGAGAGTCGCCTTCCGCTTGACAGGCGGGTTTTCAAGGTCCTGGGTGAGCCTCAGGAGGCCTTGTACCACCCCAGATTTGACGAAGATGGCCAGCAACAGTGCTGTATAGTGCTCGGCAAAGTTCTGCTCACCACCGTCATCATCAAAGTCGCCATGTGATCCTTTAGTGGACGTAGACCTGAGATTTGTAACTCGGCCATAAGTGGTGAGTCGCCTGCCGGCCAAAAAGGAGGTGGCCCACGCCGGGGACTTGATACGAAACAACGAGTAGAGGAGATCGAGGATTGTATCTCGTATTGGTCCGGTGTTCACGACCATGCTGTGGATCATGGACTTGATGGCACGGAAGTTGTACATGGACAAGGTCATCAGCCCAGACCATGTCTTGAGTGCCGATGCAACGGCCCTAGAGTTCTGTTTCAGAATACGCTCGTTGGTCGAGAGATCATCGGTGAACGCGGTGAAGAGGATTTCCAACTCGTTTCCGGCGCAAAGGTATTTGCGTCGTTGTGGCGCATCCAAGAGGTAGAGGAAAGCGCTTGTCAGACTCTCCGAGGCTTTGTATGATCCATCAGCCAAGACGTCGCGCAGTGGCGCCAGTCCTCCAGCAGATATTAGCAGGGCAGGATCGCGGATCAGAACCTCGGCCAAAGTCTCTATGCAGATTGACCGTAGCCGCTCCTCAGGCTCCTCAGCTATCGCGGCGATGGTTCGGACGACTGCTCTCGAGATCTCCTTAACGCCGTCTTTGACATCGAGAAAGGCGCGAACAAACTTGAGAGCCTGCTCACGCTCGACGTCCGATTTACGGTCTTTGATCAAGGACCTGGAGTAATTTGGTTAGTTTTCGACCGAGATGGACACTGACAGAAGTGAACGCACCATGTAACCAGGTAATCCGTATTCAGGGCACGAATTCTCCTGAGAGACGCTAGATCAGAGATGGCGTATCGTATCATCCTGTAGCCCGCAGCAACGACTTCGCGACTTTCGCTCATCAGCATGACCTGCATGCGAAGGCCAAAAATGGACCACACCAAGTCGTATTTGAGAGTTGGATGACGCTTGAACAGATCGACCAAGCTGTTTGCCCTGGAAACATAGTAGTCCGGGGTCATGCCATCGACCTCGAGGGCCTGGAGAAGCTCGGTGAGGGCGTATGTGGGTGACTCGGTCGGCTCGTCAAAATCGGAACCGGCGCCGCTCCTTGAAGCACTTGGCGGGGAGCGCATACCATTCGAGTCCTGAAGAAAGGCAGTGGTTCTGGATCTGACGGGAGTGGTTGGTGTTGCTTTGGTGGTCTGGGCAGCAGTGATTTTGCGACGCAACTCCTTGATCTTCTGAGTGGACGAGTTCAGCTCGGCCTCGATCCTCGCTCGCTGTTCCTTGGCCTGCTTTGGCTTTTTGGTATTCAGAGCTTCCAGCATGTTCTCGCTTCCCTCCTTGATCTTCATCTCGCGGTTCAACTCCTCCCGTAACTGCGACAGGGGCTGGTCGTGCGTGTCGTCCACATACTCGTCCAGCTTCTCGAGGGAATATACGTCGGCGCGAGACCCAGCCCGGGAGAGGTTCAGCTGGCTTCGCAGGTCGGAACTGAAGCTGCCTGGCATGGGCGACGGGTTGAGAGCGGTACCGCGCGGGGCAAAGCTCACAGCGGACGCCGCGAGGTTCCGACCGCCGTTCTGGGGCTGGGCGGGGCCCGGTGGTTGCAAGCCATCGCGATCGAAGCTCACTCGGGAAGTCTGCGAGGTTCCGGGCTGTTGCGACGAGTAGGATCTGGCGTTCTGGGGGTTCGCTGATGCGCTCAACATGGTGGATGGCCCAGCCATTTGTCCTCCACGCAGGACGCTTCCGCTTCCGGGCTCGCTATCGTCACAGGCATTCGATTCGGATTCACACTCGGATTCGCCAGTCGAGGGGGAGCCCTATGTATCCTGTGGCGCATCGATCGATTCCCGGCGGGCGTTCTCGACGGGGAGTTGTGGGTTGGTGACCACCTGGGGCGCCGGCCGGAGAGGGCTGCTTGGTATTTCGGCTTGTCGCTCTCGTAGTCGATCAGGTCTTCTTGTCTCGGTCTCCGCGGGTTATGTTGGAGGCAGGCTGTCGGTTTGCTATTCCGCGTCTCTCATGCTGGCGGACAATTGCAGGTTGTTGCTTCTCCCAAGTTGCCAACGGATCGTTAAAGGTACTGGAGGGATGCGATAGTAGATGAGCGGGGTCGGGTCGCATGCGCCTCCCGTCGTCGGGATGTGCTGGCGTCGTCTAGTTCTAGCAAACTGTTGGTTGTGTCGAGGGGTTGGTCGGTTTGGGTATGATGGCTGTACCGTAAGGTAAGGTAGGTACCTTTCGGGATATGATACTGTAATGCTGCTGTAGAGGTACACAGCGGAATCACTGGAACGGGGGCACCGCCGTCATTTGCAATGTCCTTGGATGTTCGGTCAGGGCAATGGAAGGTGCCCTCCCTGGTCGGTGCACTGGGACCTGGAGATGGATCCCACTTTAACAGTTCAGCCCCCACTCAGCCCAGTTTCCACACCTATAACCCTGACAGACCCGACCCTAGACCTGTCAACCCAAAAGGGGTGTTTACACTTGGGCTTCCTCTTTGTTCTCTTTCTACATTGAAACCTTCCATTCCAGCTTGCTGGACAAAGTCTTGTATATGTTGGCTATGTCTTGCCCTGATTGTCCCATCCTTCATTATTCCTCGTGCTATGTTTTGGCTCTGGTGCCTGGACGTCCAAAGCATTGCTCGGGCTGTTCTTCGATTAGGTGGTCTCAGGGTTAGGTATGCGTTTGCCCCTTCGGATCCCATTCTCCTGAAAGAGGTGAAAGTGCACAAGCTGCGTCCATCCACTCTATGAACAAACAGAAATCCGACGTTAAGAACGGGCCAAGGAGACCTGAAAGGCTCGAGGGAATGGCTTTGGTCAGTATATAGGAAGGTGAAGACTCATCCAAAGGTAAATGAATGATGGACCGCATCAAGTAGCGAAGTTGTATAGTCGATTCTTGGTAGCTCATCCACATTTGATACGAGCAAGAACACATATACCATCTTTCTTCTATGGTCTATGTATGGCTTTTTCAACCAGCCTCTACTACCAAACGGTGTTCATCCGCTGAAGATCATCCCGTATTTTGGAAGAAATCTGACATAAGAGTATCGGATCCTAAAGAGCAGGTCATGGACATGTAAGCGATAAGAAGTTCTGATAAGAGCCCCCGCTACCTAGGAGGTAGATACGGAGATGTTGCTGACAGCAAGCAGATGGAAAACATGCTCGGGTCGTACGATGCCAATCGAGTCTCCGTCTGTGGCGTTGCGGCGGTCCGACCCCGCAGCCTTTCAACGCCGTGCAACCCCTCTGGTTATAAACGGGAACACAAAACAATCTCCACTGGTGTTCCTCTTGGATCCGGTTGCGAGCAAAAGTACCTACGTAATCTCATGTATAGGAGTTCTGGCCGTTGGTGTGACAGGCCGACGGCAAGACCGGAGATAGCAATGAATTCTGCCTTCTAAAATCCACCACCAGACGACAACGGCAAACTGCCCTGGGCGGCGCCGAGAGGGGTCCAAATGGAACGGAAGTGCCCCTGGGGGCTGGGGCCGTAGGTTCGTAGCGGCCGTCAGCCTTCTGGGTTGGAAATCCCGTGGCATTCGGCGGATTCCGAAGGGTCCACCCCATCTGAGGAGCTCGACGTTACTTGATATTCCCCACAAACTGGAGGGCAAGCCAACCGTTCCCTGCCGTCAAACCAACACATCCATCTGGAAGGGCCGCCAGGAACCGCCGTGGGAACGTCTTGTCTTCCCGGACATGGGCACGGGACGGAAGCCGCTACAAGGCGCATTCCGACATATCCTTGTGCCCATTTCGTTATCGGACGTTATTCACAGTTACCAAGCTGCGTTACCAAACACATGCAACGCTCGGTCAAGAGGGGCCGATGAGGTAGGTACAAGCTGAGCAGGTGGGAAGGGGGAAGTCCCGTCGCCTATCTGCGATTGACACTCTCAGACAGACGAAGCTTCGAAGTTTGATATAAAACTGTTCAAAGCTCCGACTCAGTTTCAAAGTGAAGATCTCTCTTTGTTCTTTGCCCCATTTCTCTATCTTTCAGCTACCTTACTCTTCAGCTACAGAGTCGATATCCACATCGCTGCGTAAGCTTAACTTGCTTGCCCCAAGTTCCTCTTACAGCTTGACGCCATTCCATATTCTCAAAGGGTTCTTCCTTTCTATTCCCGGATCTCTTGATCCCCGCACCGAGCCGAGAACCCCTCTCCAGACTATATGCTTCCACATAGGCCAAAAAGCACCACGGTTAACGACACCATGGCTCGCCTTTCTGCTGCTCGCTACGGCAAGGACAATGTCCGCGTCTACAAGGTCCACAAGGATGAGAAGACCGGCCAGCAGTCGGTCACCGAGATGACTGTCTGCTGCCTTCTCGAGGGCCAGATCGAGACTTCCTACACCGAGGCCGATAACAGCGTGGTTGTCGCTACCGACTCCATCAAGAACACCATCTACATCAAGGCCAAGGAGCACCCCGTCAACCCTCCCGAGCTGTACGCCAGCATCCTGGGCCAGCACTTCCTCGACAAGTACGCCCACATCACCGCCGCCCACATCGACGTGACGGTCCACCGCTGGACGCGCATCGTCATCGACGGCCAGCCCCACCCCCACAGCTTCCTGCGCGACGGCCAGGAGACCCGCAACGTCGAGGCCACGGTCACGCGGGACGGCATCGCCATCAAGAGCGGCATCGTCGGCCTCCAGGTGCTCAAGAGCACCGGCTCCGCCTTCCACGGCTTCGTCCGTGACGAGTTCACCACCCTCAAGGAGACGTGGGACCGCATCCTCTCGACCGACGTGGACGCCGGCTGGACCTGGAAGAAGTTCGCCAACCTGGCGGCCGTGCAGGAGGGCGTCGAGCGCTTTGACGCTGCGTGGGAGGCGGCCCGCAACATCACGCTCAAGACGTTTGCCGAGGACGAGTCGGCGTCCGTCCAGAACACCATGTACAAGATGTGCGAGCAGATCTTGGATGCGGTGCCCGAGGCGGACAAGACCAACTATTCGCTGCCCAACAAGCACTACTTTGAAGTTGGTGAGTATTTGGCAGCCCTACCTATCTTCACTTTTCAAGATATACAGACAGACAGGCATACTAACAACCCGGGGAAAAAAACAGACCTCGGCTGGCACAAGGGCCTCCAGAACACCGGCAAGGACGCCGAGGTGTTTGCTCCCCAGTCCGGTCCCAACGGTCTCATCAAGTGCGAGGTCTCTCGCTCGTAAGACTGTTGGACTTTGTTTTTTGAAAAAGTCGCACGTTCACTTCTTCTTTCTCTCTCTTCTTTATGATATCACCATTTTTCTTGAATTTCCCCTCACCGTCGCGAGGGGCTGGTTGGTTGGTGGGCAAGGCGTACGCTTGATAAAGGTGGAAAGAGATCTTCTTGATACAAGGCTACATATGTACATCTTGACTGGCGCTGATTTTCAGGGGTAACCAAATAAACTTCCCTTTATGAACAAGCAAGTTTCTGAGCAGCGCTGCTAGCTGCATGGTTGGAACACCATGTGAATGTACGTACGTCTTGGTTTTGAGCTGTATGTATAGGCATATACATGGGTAGGTTCTCCGCCCTGTGTTTTCGCAAATGTTGAACAGAGTCCGGCAAACTGCTCTCATGAGTCGTAATCACGGATGGTATCTTGTTGAGTGATGTGTTTGTACAATGAGAGGCCCTTCTTTTTCTAACCCAAGTTTATACACGATCCAGTGCGAAAATACACTTATGGACCGGCTTCCCATGTAATATACAGACTGGCACTGGCGGCATAGCCCGTTAATGACACCCCTAGTTTTAAGTGTCATCCAACTGAAGCAACAACATTGAACGAGATGATATGTCTCGCTCCAGCCGGTCGTTGTCCCTACCATCTTCCTCACAGTTGACGTAGTCCTCGGTCCTCGGTCCTCGTCGACGAGACGGACGGTTCGTACGGCTCGATGTAGATTGGTCCCTACATCTCTTTCTCTCCCGTCCGTTCCTCTGACACACCCCTTCACGAGTAGATGGATAGCCAGCAGCCAGCCCCAGTGTCTTCAAACCCTTCAATTCACACCTTGCACAACCCACCCTCGTCCCTTATGGGTCCTTCTTCATATCCTCTTCATATCCGCCTCCCTGATAGCCTTGACAGCCTCCTCCCACCCGGGAGCGCCCACGACCTTGCCGCCAAACCGCACCAGGTTCTCCTTGTACGGATGCGCATCGCCCTCAAACGCCTTGAGCCTCGCCAGCCTCTTGTCGCGCAGCCTGTTCTTGGGCAGCATGCCGCTGACGGCCTTGCGCAGCACCTCGGCGCCGCCGTGCTTCTCCATCAGCGCGTCCATGGTGATGGCCTGCAGCGAACCGGGACGCGTGTTGTGGCGGTAGTACGTCTTGCGCCACTTCTTGTGGCCCGTCGTGTACAAGCCCGCGCAGTTGGTCACGACTACGTAGTCGCCGCAGTCGGTCGAAGGGTCCCAGATCGGCTTGTGCTTGCCCATCAGGATGGTGGCGATGCGCGAGGCCAGACGGCCGAGAGAAGGCGGTGTGATGTCCTCAACGGGGGCCTTGATGGTCGAGAGCGTGGGGTGAGGGGTGACGGCGGAGATGTGGTGCCAGACACGGGAGTAGGCTAGTCGGGTCTATTTATGTTTGTCGCAAGATGGTCGTGGTTAGTCATGGGTGGTGATGGGAAGGGAGGGGGGGCAGGTGTTAAGGTGGTGAAGACGAGAACAGAACAGGGTGGGACATTTGGGTCTGTCTAAACAGGGGAAACCTACAGCTCCGAATGTTTGCGACATCTTGACGGTGTTGCGAGGTTGGGATGTAGGGCGTATATGGATGGTGTTTAAGAGAGGATTAAGGTGGATAAGGCAGGTGGTGTAAGAACCAGTGGGAACGAGTCCCTCATCGACTGGTGGTAAGAGAACCTCTATGTGTTGTCGTCCGGGTCAATTGAATGACACGGGATCGGGCGGGCTCCGGAGTGTTTGAAGCGGCGGGTTCGGCGGGCGCGAGGAAGTCCGGGGCTGTCGCGGCGAACGGGTATCAAATGTGGTCCGGGAAGCAGAATGGAGCTCGCTCCTCCAGAAAGGGCAGCAGAGCCTGCCAAGTCCAAAGCTGCGATCACTTTTCTTTGCCGGAAAGTTTCCACTTGCGATTGGGGTACGACGGCCCGCTGGCAGTTGGCGGTGTGGCTACGGTGGTCTGCAAGTCTTGGTGAGCAATTGGAGAACAACTAACAAATACCAACTGTGCGCACTTGGAGCTCTCTTTCACTGATGTTCCAGTGTGCCAATGCTTGCACTTCCTTCCCCGGGAGCAGGATTGCCCCGGCTTAGGCCGACCGAGGAACCGGACACAGCGGAGCTCCAGTTGGCCGCCCGCAAAAAGTGGTCCCGGGAAAGGTGCCGTCGCTTTGAAATCAACATTCTGGCAGGCGGATATCTCCTCCCGTCTTCAGTGATCACTATCACTCATGGGAAAACGACATTTCGCACTCCAGTGAGGTGACTCCCCAGCACTTGTCAAGAAGCAGTGAGAGATCTCACCTAGAAAGTCGCATTTGCCCCGGCTTTTAGGGATCCGTAGATCGGAGTCAAAACGTTGTTGTATTTTAAGTCATCCCCTCCTTTGCCGCACGTGGGGCTCTCTCCTCCATCGCCTTCTATACAAATCCATCCATCTCTTGTTGGTGTTGCTCTCACACCACCACCTCTTATACTGTCCTCATATTGCCTACGCTTCCTCTTAGTGCTTTGAAAACCGATGCCACATTACACTGCCAGACATATCATAAGTATCTCTAGTTTAGCTTTAGCAGGTTTTGGAGGCGCATACCTTTGGCAACAACGACAGCAACAAAGGAATTATTTTCAGTCACAGTCATCCTCCCCGGTTCCTCCCAAGTTATCACCTCCGAAGGCAGCAAGCAACATGGCCTCCATTACCACCCCTTTCCAGGTTTGTTTATTTCCTTCCACTACTAATCTGTCAACATGAGATCCCTACCTATAGGTCTCAGTCCAACACCATCACTTCAAATGAAGGGTCCAAGCCTGTCTCATATACGTCACTCGTCTCATATGAATCAAACCCAGAAACATGTTATAATAACCAGTGAAACAGACCCTCTTCGCCGTGCCCATGCACTGCCAAAGCTGCGTCGACAATGTCTCCAGCGCGCTCTACAAGCTCCCCGGCATCACAAAAGTAGAAGCCAACCTCAAGGACCAGCTTCTCACGATAGAAGGCACGGCCGCGCCCTCCGCCATCGTCGACACCATCCAGACGACAGGCCGCGACGCCATCCTGCGGGGCTCCGGCACCTCCAACGGTGCGGCCGTCAGCATCCTCGAGACCTACCACAAGCCCACCCTGGACGCCATCACGCCCGCCCCGGGCGTCTCCGACCGCATGGTTCGCGGCCTGGCGCGCATGGTGCAGGTGAACGACTCGACTACGCTCGTCGACCTCACGCTGCGTGGCATCGCGCCGGGTACTTACCGCGCCACGATCCGCGAGTTCGGCGACCTCGCACGGGGCGTTGAGTCTGCGGGACCTGTGTGGTCGGGCACTGCCACGCTGACTGCCGACACCAAGGCGCATGTTTCTGACCCAACTGCCCCGCGCGGCGTGTTGGGGACGGTGGAGATCAACAAGAATGGACACGGGAGCGTGTTCTTGAGTCATCCGTTCCAGATCTGGGAGGTGATTGGGCATGCGTTTGCTGTGGCGCCTGTGTCGGTGGATGAGAGTAAGGGGGGCGCGTTGGAGAATGATGAGAATACGGTGGTGGGTGTCATTGCGAGGAGCGCGGGCGTGTGGGATAATGATAAGACGGTGTGTTCGTGCACGGGTAAGACGCTCTGGGAGGAGAGGAAGGATGAAGTTAACAAGGGGATGTTGTAAGTAGCAAGTTAATAGGTATGATGTAGACGGGCGTTGAAAAAGGTGCTAGTTTGCTAGGTGTACAATATGAGTGACGGGGCGGAAAGAGATGGAATAGTATAAAATCGGGAATATATATAACGGCTCAAGGAGCGAGTTGGCATGTACGGGCAGGCATTTGTAGGATATAATGTGAAATGAATATTTCCATGGCGTTCAGAAAACACAAATATTCATAGAGGCAACTGCTCATGAGTGAAAACAACTGTGATGAAGCATTGCAGTTCAAGTAAGTGGTCCCCTCATATCACAGGTCTGAATACAAAACAATGAATGTAATTCGGCAACCAAGTCTATCACACAAACTTTTACGTATTCAACCATGAGATAATTTTCTCACTGGACACAAGTCTAAACCAACATATTGCATCTCTTCGGCTTAATAAATCGAGTGGCTTTGCTTGACACACCATTGAAGGAGCGTATTAGTAAAACAATGGGTTTTATGTGTAACCGGCCCGAGACACGGAAAGTGATTTGTCTGCTCGGTACTCTACCACCTCGATGGACAACAAACAGCGTTGCATGCAACCAAAGAAGAACCGTGGAAATGTGGTATTCGCGCTGGGGGATGGGAATGGGTAGTGTCAATCGCATTCTTTATTGTGAAGTCCCATCAAGTTTTCTCGGCTCTTCTTGTATCTCTCATCTCCGAGGAGTTGGGGGGGAAAAGGTGATTAGGGAGTTTGGGTTTCTCTCGGGTGCCGTTGTTGACGGGTAGATAACGTATTAGTGCGGCACTCTTGGTGATTCCTTGTGTTATAGTCATAACGCGGGTAGAGGTTAGAAGAAACACTCGATTATGGCAACTTTGTCTTATGGGGAAATTGACCCCGCGCAGTACAAACCGGAGCTAGAACGGAACGAGTGTCATGGCGACCAAAATCCGGGCAGTGAGACAGGTGGTTTGATGTAGTGTTATGCCAAATTCAACCTGTTGCCTCACGGAGTGACGAATGTGTTCTCCCGATGCATATGGGGTTGTTGGATACAAGACGTTAAAGACATCCAGAGTGTCTAGCCCCGAGTGGTCTGTACTGCCCTGTTGACGGGTTTCAATCAAGCTGGTCAAAGGCTCCCAAGCTGTCCTCCACAGATTGTTATCATATTACTTAGACAGCCCCGGCCGGGGTTAGGTATTTCCGAATTTGCAGGTCAACGTTATGATAGGTATTCCGTGCTACCCGATGGGATTCTTTAATATTAGGGAGCAACGCCCGGTCTTGACCCCTTGTCTACCTGAGTTAGGTCTGGCCCCGTTGAAGGCCCGGCTGGACTGCCGATCGATGCCCGGAAGGTGCCGAACCATGTCTTTTCTTTGGTAACATCGCGGTGCCCGAAGATTCTTTTGACATTCCACGCTTGCTGCGCGATTGCGGCGCCGTTGTTGGTATTCGAACTTTGCAAATGCAACTAAGACAGCCTCATGCACAGGTGTTAAGCGCCGGGGCTGTTTGAGGCCTTAGAAGAGACCTGGTTAACCAGCAAACTGGAGTGAAGATCAACATGTTGAACTGAGGGAGAGGGAAGATTGGAGAAGATACACAGGCGTAGTCGAGAGATAAGGCAGATGTAATGCCTGATAATTGGTAGCGTTAACTGGTGGTCCTCGCCATATGGCACGTTCATCCCGGGTGCCAGTCCAGTGATAGGGAGTGAGTTACCATACTCAAACCCGAATCCGAGGCGGTGGATGATCCGGCATCTTATTTTTGGGTTCAACGCGTTTTGTTCTTGTCTCCGCTCGCCTTGTATTTGGCAAGACGGATGACGCTAGCCGGCATGGTCCAGTGTTCGTGTGTCACCTTGATGGTTGTGATATTGGCAACCACAGGCCATTCATCATATGAGAAGCTTGACACACATCCAAGTTGAGGGAACCTCTATCATTCTTGTTGCCTGTCTGCAGAGTCCAGACATAGTCACTGTCACTGTCACAGAACGTTGACCATGCATTCCAACCAATATCTCGACTTGCGGGGGGTGAGTGGGTTGAGACGGTTCGTTTCGGTGAGAAATGATGGCGGTTAGATAGCACCCAAGAGGTATGTTCCCAGGTTTTGGCGGCGGGAAGGTTCGAGATGCTCACATTGCTCCTGGAGGCCATGGGAAGCGGCCTGGCTGTTTGTGCCTCGGGACAAGCCTGGGACCACGATGCAAGACTGGGAGAAGCTTCTTGGTGCTGAGAGATGAACTCCCCGCAAAAGATACGGTATGTGGTCGTCCACGTGGTATCAGTGGAATAGCTTCAAGCTGTCCTGGTAGCCTGGTTGGCAGGCACGATGACGATGAGGGTGAGAAGAGGTTGAAGTGGAAAGTGCAAATTCCCGAATTCTGAACGGGAAGGAAGGGACGAAGTTGGAAATACGCGCCAGGAACCATATGCCAAGACCGATCTAATGTTTCAATTGAACCAATCATTGGGTGGGATGGTCTTGTGGATTCCATCTTGCATGAGCGAGGTGGGTCGTGATTCGCAAGGGTTCAACAGTTCTGTGACAGTGGTGCACGTCCGTCCACCGACCGCATTGTTGCGCCGAACCCCTTCTCGCCTTCCAGCTGTCAACGAACTCTCGAGTCTCACTCTTTGACATTCATGCACACAGTTGTTTAAGAGACGGAAATAAGAGAGAGGCATCATGGACCATGGAAAACTATTTGAGCCAAGACTTGCAAAGCTGTACGGTTTGGTAAACTGGTGGAAGAACTCACTGCTCATCGGAACCCACGAAGCTCCCGTCCAAATGGTGAAATGCTAAGGTACCCTACAAGCTCTACACGTGTGCACTATTTTTGCCCTGGGACTACTACAGTACCTCGATGCCGCAGCAGGCAATCTCATCACATCAGCCTGTTCCCTTCTTGACGTCCGATTTCTGTAAAGTCTAGCAGTAGGACCATTAACTCCGTCTCTGTCCCGGCCATATGAAATGCCATCGTTTTCCCGCGCCTTTATAGGCCAAACATGTGACGGGAAACAGAAGCTTATCAAGGTTGTGGGCCGACCCAGTCTTGGAAAACATGCGATGGTAGAGCCATCTAAACATACAAATTTGTTTCCTTGACATCACGTTTATGATACTGCCAGTACTGCCAATGCTCGGCAACACAAGCGAAGCCAGGAGAGCCCCCGTTTCGGTAGGAAAGAGGCCGAGTGAAGATGGAGAGAGGTTCAAACTCGGAAGCCCCTGGAAGTGTCACTGTTGCATGTCTCTGACACCAACAAGATACTTTGCATCAACAGGCCATCCATGCTCCATCCTTTTGCAACATTAGCCTCTTGGGTCCCGTCCGTGTTTCTAAACTTTGTCTCCTCCTCGTTGACGCTTCTTTGACTCCGTTTGGCCTCGGCTCCCGTACCATCGTCATGATGGAAGAGTCCCAGGTCGGAGATTCAGTTGCAACGTTGAAATTTGCAAGAGTTGTCTTCCAGTTGTACTGTCTTGGCCTGAGGTGACTTTGGCCGGGTTGCCCCTGTGATCATGGATCACAAAGGCTCCTCAGAGGCTCTTGCCCTAGCGTCATCAGTGTTTTGGCAACCCGGCAAGCGCGGTCCACTCACCCATGATCGCCCAAACTCACCCCAGACACGCCCCCACAACTGTCCACATGTCCACTGTTTACTGCCGCCTAAACTTTGACTGCCTCGACTGCTTTGATATCTCGATCTCATTAGGTACCCTCGCTCTTCTCCACCACAAACACCAACAATTCCCTCTGCAGGCCTCTTTTCTTCGTCACTTGATGACATTCTCTCATTTCCATTGTCCCGGTCACCAATCGACCGCCGCAGCCTGTCCTTTTTTGTCATCCAAGACCACACAGCCAGCAACTTGCACCCGTTCCTTCTATATCTACACTATACCTACCTAATTGGCAACTGATAGCCGCCTGCCTTTGAGTCGATCAGAGACATTCACTCTTCGGGCTGATCCCAATCCTCCCCCACGATCTCAGGACAATTTCCGAGGAGCCGGACCGGGCGCCTGTTGGCTGGTTTTGATCTTCGTTGACTGCATCTGTACACCATAAGCCGGTAGTATCTATCTGGATTGGTATTGCTGGATAGGTCATCAATTGGTACCCCAGTTACATACCACTATACCAACTGTTTAGTTCCTGTCAGGGTCCAGAGAGTAGGTACCTTACAGAGTATAGGTTACCTTTCCTGCTGTCATCATCTGCATCCTGCAATTCGATATTGCTCCCGCCAGCCTCTACCCGCTGGTACCTGAACATCATCACCTGGACCTGCGTCGTGGGGTCCAACACCAAATACCAAGACGGACAAATACCATTGTGCGAGAATCTCCAAAGTCAGATCACAGATCACAAGCCGTCACATGCCAAGCTGCCGCTAATTAGCAACATCATCAGGTCGGTGGTCAGCGTTTTTATAGCGACCATCGTCCATCCCACGTTCCTCCGGGTCCCACGAACCGAACGGAGCATCGGACTGCACTGAGAAGTTGTACACTAGGGGAGCTTTCAGTTTGGGCCCACGAACGAGGCGCGGGGACCTCGCCGTTTCTGCCCAGGCCGATAGCCCAACAAGACCACCTCAGCCAGGCGTGCCAGGCTCAGCACCTGCAGACCAAGCACAGCCAGACCTGTGAAAAGAGAGCTGCTAGCGGTGCAAAAAAAATTACAACCTAAGTGTGCGGAGCGGACGAAGCGGTGCCATCCTGCCGCTGACTCGACCAGCCAAGAGCGACGGGCACCCCCCTGTTTGCCACCCTTGCTGCCACCCTGCTCCCACTCGCTACTGGTCCCCCAGGTCCCGTACAGTGGCCTGCCCAATCTGCCGCCCACTTATACAAGACAGCAGGCCTGACCACGCTCAACCCCTCTGCATGTTTCGTTGTTACTCTTGAATCGTCCCGATACACCACCTCCTATTCCTCCATTGCTTCGGGTCCGCGCGGGCCAAGAGGTGTTTTAATAATCTCGCGACTTGTTTCCAAGAAGGGCTTCCAGGTGTTCCTTTCTCTGTTTTCACATCTCCCGCTGCTCCGAGTCGGCGTCAACCCAACATCACACACACGTCTAACAACACCTCAACATGTCGCTAAAACAGGTCAGTAGACCTTTTCGTCTCATATTGCCTCCTTCCATCCGATCTGGTTCCCAAAGCTCACGCACCATCATGGCTATAGGAAATAGAGACTTGGGTCTCTGCCCTCACGCAGTATGACAATAGCGAGTTCGATGCTGCTTTGCAGGAGTTCGAAAAGATTGCCGACACCTCCAAGATCTTCTTCAACATGGGAGTTATTCATGCGACTCTGGGTCAACACGAGCAAGCCGTAAGTCGCGGAACGTACTTTTTCTTGTGACACCGACCTAAGCTTACATACCCTCTTTAATCAGGTCGAGTGCTATCAACGAGCGATCCGACTCGATCAGTACCTAGCTGTCGCATACTTCCAACAGGGTGTTTCCAACTTCTTACTTGGCGACTTCGAAGAGGCATTGGCCAATTTCAACGATACACTCCTATATCTTCGAGGCAACCAGGTCATCGACTACGCGCAGTTGGGCCTTCTCTTCAAGCTTTATTCATGCGAAGTCCTCTTCAACCGCGGTCTATGCTACATCTACCTTCAACAAACCGAAGCTGGTATGCAGGATTTGGCCTATGCGGCCAAGGAGAAGGTGGTCGAGGACCATAACGTGATCGATGAAGCGATCAAGGAGAATGCAGAGGTAAGCGCATTGTGCATCTCGAAATCGGACTACCGCTGACAAGTGCTTAGGGCTACACTGTTTTCTCTATTCCGGTCGGCGTCGTCTACCGACCAAACGAAGCGAAAGTGCGAAACCTAAAGACCAAAGACTACCTTGGGAAGGCCCGCCTAGTGGCAACATCAGATGCGAACAATGCTTTCACTGGCTTTACTGGTGCTGAAATCAAGAATGTCAGTCTCTCTGATTTACGTTCTCTTTCCTTTGCGATTTCTGACTTTAGCGGAACTAGGCTGGAAAACTTGAAGTTAAGGATGATAGGCCGGTCGAGTCGCTATCTTTCGCCGCTACCAACCTCGTCAAGCCTGGGCTACAGAGCAGAAGGCAACAATCGGAGCCCCCGACCAACCGCAGCATGTTCCCGCCGACACCGCCGCCCGAGAATGAAAAGTCACAGATGAGCCGCGGTGCTTCTGTCCGAAACGGACCCAAGCCCATGCCGGCTAAGCTCAACCTTGATAAGGTCCGACCGAGCGATCGCTACGAAAAGACGTCGCCGGAAGAGCCCTCTAGGCGGCCTTCTCGCGCAGCATCGGCCACCCCATCCCGAGGTTTCTCTCAACGCGACCAGCCGCCGCCGCCAAGAATGAGACGGACTCAACAGGAAGAGGAGGACAGTTACCCAGGCGAATTATACGATATGTACGGCGGCCCCGGCCCCAACCGAAACAGCCGCGGACAGAGGAGCCAGCGAGGCGCCCCCGCCCCTCGATATATCCAGGAAGAGGACGAAGAGAGCGATTATGACGTTTCCTTCGATGAGGGTGAATTTGAGATGGTCTCTGGTCGTAGGCCCAGTTCCAACACGGTTCGAAGCTCCGGAGGACGCGGTTCATCTAGGCGGCCTGAACTTCGCAGCATACGGGTTAAGGTCCATGCTGGCGATGTTCGCTACATCATGGTCGGAACTGCCATTGAATTCCCTGACTTTGAGGAGAAGATCAGGAGCAAGTTTGGCATTCGCCGCCGCATCAAGATCAAAATCAAGGATGACGACTCTCCAGATGGTGATATGATCACGGTGGGCGATCAAGATGATCTTGACATGCTCATTCAAACTGTCAAGCAAAATGCCAGGAAACAAAAATTGGAGACTGGGAAGATGGAGGTAGGTTTTGCCCCTTGGTCATTGCCCTGCTGGACTGTTCATACTAACAACATTAACAGGTCTGGGTCCAAGAGATATAGAACCATTGCGCCATATCGGTTTTGCTACGCTCGCCGATTATACCCCCAGGCCGATAACGATGGACTGATGCATGAAGTTACGATGTTGTTGTCTTCTTTTCTTCTTCTGTTCTTCGGGATTTATTTCCGAGGTTGAGTCCTCATTCGAATTCCTCGTTTGGGGCTTTGTCGACAGACCTGTACTTTTCGCATGAGAGGCTGTGCCCTCCATGCTTTGTATCGCAATACCCCTTTTGCATATCAGACTATTTCTTTTTTTTATTCTACTTGTGCATGGCATGCTTGGACATATAAGGCGAAGGCGTTGGTTACCAAGGGACAAATAAATCCTAATATGTTGTGGTGCTAAAAGTATTGGCTTGTTGCTCTTTCACAAATGCTATCTTGGTTATATCCCATTTCTCTAGGGTATAACTGACTGCCTTTGATACATGTTCACTGTCTATTCCCCGTCGTTTTCAATGCGTGAATGCTGTATAATGCTGGATTTATGAGGATAGGTGAAAACAAGACTCGTTTGTATACAAGGGTCGATAATCATGGGCAATGTTCAGTTGGTTGGCAGTTGCTTCTCGATGCTAAGATGGTGGATGGAGGAGTCATACGGACATTTCAGGAAGGAAATGTTAGTGTAACCGGAACCCCACTGTAACACCCCACTCCTTGGAAGTGACAGAGAGCTTGGCGTATTCTGACAGTTGCGTTCGGTTATCAATGGCATGCACGATACCTGCCTTTGACGAGAGAACCTTGCTGGCACGCCTCCCAGCACTCCCCAACAACATCCCGTCTTTTCCGCTAACATAATCACCTCCAGTAACCGTCTTCATTCTTCATCTTATCCAGTCCTTCTCGATACATTCCTATCCCCCTATCAACCCAAGCCCACGCAGGATCAAATCAGCTTCCTCAAGATGGGTTCTTGCAACGACAGTGGTAGTACACTCCCCAGAGTATTGGTCATAGCAGGGTCGGACAGTTCGGGCGGAGCGTTAGTAACCTTGGGTGTTTCTGTTATTTTCCAGTATTATTCTGTTCATGTTCATGTCCTCTCCAAGTTCCATATTCTCATTGCCCATTTCCTCACACTTGGAACAAGCGATCTGACATGAAGCAGAGGTCTCGAAGCGGACCAAAAGGTCATTGCCGCCCATGGATGCTATGCTATGACAGCCACCACCGCCTTGACGGCTCAGAATACCAGAGGCGTGTACGGCATTCACGAGGTTCCCGTGGACTTTCTAAGGAAGCAGATTGATGCTGTGGTGGAGGATGTTGGTGTTGACGTTGTCAAGACTGGTGAGTTCCTCCGCAAAAGAAATGAAACGTGGATGTTCACTAATGACTTTCCTGGTATCAAGGCATGCTTGCTTCGGCCAGCACTATCGAGGCTGTTGCTCAGGCTATCCATGACCACAAGCTCAAGACGTTGGTTGTTGACCCGGTAGGCTCTTTCATCTTTAGCCGTTTTGTTTGTTTGTTTACATACCTTAGCCTTGCCCCTTTTTTGTCTCCAAAGTGCCACAGTGCACCATCCTCTCTTTAGTTCTCCACCTACCACTGTGTCTGAAAGGGCCAACTTATTACATCCTGTCATCCACCACTTCAGTAACACCAACGTATACTTACACATTCACCCAGGTAATGATTGCTACAACAGGCGCCGAACTCCTTCCTAACTCCGCCTCCCGTGCCCTCCGCGAGAAACTCCTCCCTCTAGCCACTATCCTGACACCTAACGTCTCGGAGGCAAACACACTCCTACTTGAAGCCGGCCACGACCAACGCCCAGTTCAGTCCGTTGCCGATCTCGAGGAAATTGCCCTCAAGTTGCAGAAACTTGGGTCACAGTGGGTGCTGGTCAAGGGCGGCCATTCTCCTTTCCGCAGGGATGGTACCGAAGCGAAAACGGAGGACGAGAAGGAAATCGTCGTCAATGTCCTCGTGGGAACTGCTGCAGAGGGAACCAAGAGGGTCGCAGAGGGAGAGGAGAAGTTGCAAGTGGTCAAGATTGAGATGTCGTACCAGAGGTCTAGGAATACTCATGGTACTGGGTGCTCGCTGGCTTGTGAGTCTGAGTTGTTTTCCACTTTCTTTGCTTAAAAAGACCCGAGAGTTTATGGTCTGCGTAATGATGGACTGAAAAGACTAACATCCCCTTCACAGCCGCCATTGCCTCAAACCTCGCCAAGGGGATGGGCATGGTTTCGGCTGTCAAGGCTGGAATCAGATATGTCGATGCCGCAATCAGGACGGCGCCTGGGCTAGGTAAAGGGAACGGACCCCTTAACCACTTTCACTCCGTCAAGGCACTTCCATTCTCCCCGTGAGTATTCCCTCCCCTTGCGGCATGTACCGGAACGTTGCTGCTAATATGAAGTCACTAGTGGTCACTTCCTCGACTATCTTCTCGAACGACCCGATGTCGCCCCAGTATGGGACCGCTACATCTACCACCCGTTTGTTATGGCCATGGGTGATGGGACACTGCCGAGGGAATCCTTCAAGGGATATCTGATGCAGGATTATGTTTATCTCGTATGTCCTGACTTGTTTTGCTGTACCCCATTATGCGTTCTTTGCGCTTATTTCCGTAGTTATACCCCTTCTGAGCTCACTTGGATTAACTCTTTGTCCGTTACAGATTCACTACGCCCGTGCCAACGCGTTGGCTTCGTACAAGGCCAAGAATATCGAAGACGTTGCTGGTGTAAGTTTTACCATAACCGGTCCCGTACCGTGGTTGTGATGAGAGAGTAAGGCTAACGACACGGGGTGACTGAACAGTCGGCTGCCATAGTTGCGAACTGCTTCAGGGAGATGAATCTCCATGTCCAATACTGCGCTGGTTTTGGCATTTCCAAAGAGCAGATGGAGAAGACTGAGGAACATATGGGTAAATATCGATCATCCCCCCTCTCAAAGGATGTGTTTTTTCACACGCGAAGATCAACTAACACTAATTGTTTGTAACAGCATGCACGGCATACACCAGGTGAGCTGTTCTCCTTCTCCCACTCACTCACTTATGCACAAGCAGCCTCCCCCTCTCCCCCTTCCTTCTCTCACTCGCTCCCCTTTCCCATTCCCTTCCCTTCCCAATCCATTATCCCTCTAGACTAACCACTACCCAACCAACCCTCTATAGATACGTCCTAGACATGGGCCAATCCGAAGATTGGTTCGCTCTCCAGATCGCTCTGGCCCCATGCCTCCTCGGCTACGGCGCCATCGCCGCCCACCTGCACGCATCACCCACGTCCAAGACCGGCGAACACGAGAACCTCTACTGGACCTGGATCGCCAACTACGTCGCGGACGACTATACCACCGCCGTCCAAGCGGGCCGCGAGTTACTTGAAAGACATGCTGTGCTGCAGAGCCCTGGGAGGATAGAGGAGTTGGTGAGGGTTTTTGTACATGCTACTAAGGTTAGTTCTTTTTTTTTCTTTTGTTTTCTTTTGGGAGTTTTCGAGCTTATGTCACGCTTCTCTTAAACCTTGACTGGATGATGGGTGAATATGGAAGGCAATGAACACAGAGAGAGCTAGAGCTAACGTGTGTGATGTGTAATTAGATGGAGATTGGATTCTGGGAGATGTTCCCTTATAAGGACGAGGAGGAGGTGGCGCAATGACCGACTGCGCGAGAATCGAGAACCGAGGGTTGAAAGGTTTGAAGGATTCGAGGAGGGTCTAACGATGGAGCATGACACGGCACGGCATGATTGTTGGTGTTGGACACACTCAGCAGCAACCATTCATTCTCTGGGCGGGGGTTCATTCTTGACACACCAGTTATGTACTGACTTTGGACTGGTTCTGATGACTGGAGTTAGTGAGTAGGTGAATGAGTGAATCGTAAGCTGCCTTGTGGGAAATGGAGGCCCGAATCCATGGGATTAACTGCCTGCCCTTCATGAATCCCACCCACCTGCGTCTTGCTATGCCATGCATTCACCTGATCAATCTCACAAGGCGAGATCTGGATCACTCTTAGACTTAATCCCTACAGTCAAGATGACATACATAGCATCACATAACATCCATGATCCATCCCGTAGTCTAGTACATGGGTATGTACGAACTCGCACTGATTTCTGTCTCAAATAACTTTTTCACCCATTATTGAACAGCATGGGACGGAGGTTCAGATATGATATCAGATCGAAGCAAGTTTCTCTCTTCTCTCTAATCGCACGCTGCCGAGCTAGCCAGACGACCTAAAGTGACTAAGAACCAAGGATCCAAGGATCATAGCGGTAGTGGTGTTGGTTGACAGAGTCCAGAAGAGAAGAAGAACGAAGAAGGGTGTGCTAAAGCCAAAGCTTTTGCAAGATTAGAAGAGGTAAAAGTGGTTTCAGAGTTTGATCCGGTTTCCACCAGGTTATCCTCCCAAACATAAGGTTGCTGATGGTGGCGTGCGTGCGTGTAGGTATGTTTGCGCGGGCGGGGATTGTGGTGTCAAATTACACTGGACATTGTTGTTGTATGGTTGTTTCCCTTCTCCTTTCCACATTGATTGGTTTGCTCTCCTCTCCTCTCCTCGGCTGTCCTCTTCCTTTCCCCACGGCCCTCCTTTTCACCTCCCTCGCCTCTTAGGGTATCGCCAGCCCGGTTTGGATCGGCGCTTGGGGTTTTTGTCCTCCTCTTCCTCGTCTCGATTTGCGTCCACGTCCGCGTCTTCTTGCCATTCTCAGTAAGAACAAGGCCGGAATGTGAGCTAGGAAGACGTATTGCAAAGTACCGATCCCCAAAGATAAAGCCAGATAATAATAATTGAGTAAAAACAGACAGCGAAATTCGTGACAACCACCTCTTTCGTGACATGCTTCCAACACATGAAGACCACACATGTAAAGACAAATCCCCAGTCATTTACCCAAATGCCACACCCCCGTTTTACCCCTTCCCACAACACCCCCAAGCCGGTAGCTATTCTCCTGGTAGAGAGCTAAAAAAAAAAAGGACAAAAATGCCCATTTGGGCCGTGATATGACGTATAAGTCATATAGCAGCAGACAGGATCAACTCAAACCCGCTGTAGCCCGCACCGGTACGCTAAGTATGAGGTTAGGCCGTTAACCTACACGTTGGATATGAGCAAGAAAACAAAAATGCATGATAATAAAAATGACTGGGAAGACCATCCTCTTCCCGCGTGTGCGTTGTTGCAAAAAAAGAAAAAAAGAAAAAAAAAAAAAGACAGAAGAAAAAAAACCGAAGACATGACAGGTTCGGGCGAAGCAGTAAAACAAGAAAAAGGATAAAGAAAAAGGTGGACCGTTAGGTATTCGAAGACAGAAGCCAAAAACCCGTGTTCCATTTTGACCTCCCTGCACCCGCACCAGACCCAACAGCCGCAACCCCCAAGCCCCGTTTATGATGCCGATTGCGTAGTACGTGGTGCCCGTTCTATTCCAGTGTAGGTATGTAAACCCTGCCGCTCTGGTACTGACAGAATGCGAGCAAACGGAAGAATAGCAAGGGTGATGAGACATGAAGAGAAGGGAAATCATAAAAGACATGATGAGTGCTCAAACCCTCTAATAAGGGGAGCTCAATCATCTAGTCATATAAACCACCCTTTCAGTTCTCCGAAAGAACAAAGGGGGTGAAGCGTGTATCGTCATCATCACTCCTCGTTATATCTCTCTGGGCTGCAAACAGATCGGCCTACGCTCGACGCTCTTCTTGCTGTTGTCGCGACCCTTCGCTTTTAATGGTCGGTTGCGATGGCGTACTGTGTCGGGATCGAGGGGTCGGATTGCCTGGGGCGACTGACTGAGGACCGGCGTGCGTCTGATGTGATGACGGACCTTCGCTCTACGTAGAAACCATCATTTGATTCATAGCCAGGCGGCCTGTGTCGTCGTCCATCATGGGCAGGCTGTCCATCGGGTTGCCGCGCTGCTCCATGGCGTTCATTCGAGCTTCCATACTGTTCAACCGAGTGTCAACAATGTGGCCGCCGCTCATACCACCGTTCGTCATGGGCCCATTACCAAGATTTCCGCCTCCCATATTAGCCGTAGGCATGCTCGGGGTGCCCATCGAGGGCACACCGTTGCCTCCAAGCATTGATGGACGGCCACTTTCTATCGCGTCGAGTCGCTTCTCCATATTGTCAATTCGTGCCAGAATGGTAGAGACGTTGGCCTCTAGCCTCTGGAAGCTCGTAGTCTGATCGTGCTGCAATCGGTCAATCTTATTGGTGATGCTGCGGATGCTTTGTGCGATTGGGGTGTTTTCCTGTCCCGGCACAGCAGCGGGTATGCGCGGCTCGTGGTTGTGACGGGCCTCCTGGACGGCAAATCGCCACTGGTTGCCCAGATTGACTTCACAAACCGCCTTCGCGCGCCATGGGCAATCAACCTTGCGGGTGCTGGGATTGCGCTTCTTCGCGGTGCTGCTGTACTTGACGCCGCCGCGGTCACACACAAGGTCGTAACGCGTCGGTTTGCCCTCACGGTAGTTGCTGGCACGCAGCTTGACAACTCCGTAACCCTGATCCTTTGCAACCTTTTGAACCGAGGCCAGCAAGTCTTCAAAGGTACGATAAATACCCTCGGGTGGCGGGGCCAGCGCGGGCGCGGGTGAAGGGGGCGGCATGGTGGACTGCGCGGTCGAGTTCGTCACGGGTTGCGTCCACCCGGACAGGTTGTTGTAGCCGGCGCTGGAGGTGGCCACGGTGACAGGGGAGGGGGATGAGTCGTTTGGAGCGGAGTGATTGGGGTACGTGTTGAAGTTGACGCGATCCGTAGCACTCGACGGGGCAACAGACGAGCGCTGCTGCTGCTGTTGGGCCTGCTGGGCCTGCTGCTGCTGTACCTGTTGTTGTTGTTGTTGTTGTTGTTGCTGCTGCTGCTGGGCGTGGTGCTGGAGCTGGAGTTGCTGATGCTGGGAACGCTGCTGATGGTGATGGCTGGCACTGTTATCGCTGGTCAGGTTGCTGAGCGAGGTGAGGCCGGAGTTGTCTTGCTGGGGAGCGAGAGAAGACGGGGGAGGATCGGGGTACTGCTGGTGTTGAGGAGCGTTGTAGCCGTTCATCAAGCCGTCAGTGTCGGCCGGGACCTGGTGGGATCTGGTGTCGAGCTGTTGCGATGCAAAGGTGGGAGGTTGAGCAGACACCGTGTCGGGATGGGCGCGCACGGCCTGCGGATGCTGGTGCTGGTGCTGGTGCTGCACCTGGACCTGCTGGTGATGGGCTTGGTGTGGGTGAGCACCGGGGTGTGGCTGCTGGACCTGGTGGGTTTGGTGGGCGTGCTGCGAGTGCTGAGGGACACCGTGCTGCGACGGGTGCTGGACCTGCTGCACAGTGTGCTGGTGCTGGCTCTGGACGGGGTGCTGGCCCCAACCTTGGCTCACCGGGACTGGAACTGGCACTCCAGGGCCCTGTGCGCCAACAGCAGCGCTGGCACCATTTCCGGCGTCAGGGACGCGGGTCGTGCGAGAGGGGCGCTTGCGCGACCGTTGTGGCTGGGCGTGGGCTTCCATTGGCGGCAGGCAGACAGCGACTGTCTTTTATTCCAACACGAGAAGACGAGAAGAAAGTAAGCAGGACGGCCGGTAGTAGGTAGGGTAGAGGTACGGTACGGGGGACTATGCGTGACGGGACGGGGGACTCGAGAGCGAGGAACGGGACTGCCGTGGATCTCCGTACAGGTTGTACGCACAACACAAGCAGAGCGGCGGGCAGGAAGGACAGAATTGCTGCCGTGGTGCTGTGCTGCTGCTGCTGCTGCTGCTTGGGGTGGTGCTGATGGGAGCAATTGAAAGGTTGTTGGTGGTGACTTGGTGACCAAGCCAGTCGCAGCCAGTGGAGGGATACTGTGTGCAGTTGGGGTCGTGCTTGGGGGACAGGTCTGTGGTAGGTGAGTGGTGGGCGGGCAGGTGGGATGAGTGACAGGTTAAAAGTAGTACTGTGTGTAGCACTCACAGTGGGCAGACTTGTCCTTCCTTGGTTCGGTGCTGTGCGAGACAGGCGGGAACTTGAACTTGTTCTTGGTCGAGACTGGGAGGTAAGGTAGGTATGACTTGAGCAGCAGAGACTTGAGGCAAGTCAGAGAACCACTTCCTACTTGCTAGACTGCAACCTGTCGTCGAGTGTCCAGTGAGCGAGTGCCTCGATTCGATGCCGGGGACTTTTTGCCTTTCTGGAGATCAACGTCGTGCACTCGGATGAAGAAGGTCGTTCCGTCTCGGACGCTTTTAACGGCCTAGCTGTCTGTTTGTGAACCACGCCCGGTGATGTCTGAAAATTTGATGAGCAAAGTTTGAGAAGGTGGCTTGCCCTCGCTCCTCTTTCCAATGGAAGTTTCCCTCAGGTTATTTGCTAGCACAACAAGGCAATTCCGCGAAAAATTCATCCATACGAGCTTGGGCCACCTGCTGGTCGTGGACCAGGACGACCGGGAGGCAGTGAGAAGGATCGAAGGCACCACTCCTGCCAAACCCACAGCGCGTGCACCGGCAAGCCCAGCCAAATGCATCCAAGGACGACTCCAAGCGCAAGGAAACGAAGCCTGGGCCCGCTCACCGGGGCCTTGGGCCAAAGTACCTGTACCTTTCCCACCCTTTCGACAAGACACCCGCTCGTCACCACCCGACAACCGACACACCCCCTTCGCTTTTCCAAGCTCGGCCCTTCCATCTCTCGTCGCTTTCCCGCACCGACTCTCATTATCGATCCATCAGCCACGACTTTGCGCCAATCCGGAGCGCTGGACACCACACCGCATTCCTCCCTTTTCTGGGTCATTTGAAGTTTGGCAAGCTCTTTTCTCCGTCGGCCAGACGCCCCCAGGCACGCGATTCAATTATTCAAACGACAGCTGCCCGAGAACGTGTACCGCTACACGCCTGCGCTATCCTACGCACCAGACCAGTAGCCCCCGAGACCAGCCAAGCCGCGTGCCTTTCCTGCTGTCTCCGCGTCCAATTCTCCTTCCTTGTTCACCCCCCTGGTCCCTGTCGAGGGTTTCCGTTTCCCGGTCGAGTTGACGTTCACCAACCGTCCTGGCGACAACAACGACTGGTCCAGCGCCTGATATCCATTCCCACCATCGCCCGAGACCGACTGGGACTTGTCAATCCCCGCCCCACCTGACATATCCCGTTCGCATCGGCGACTGCTGTCTCCGTTATTAGCTTCGCAGCCCCCCCTCCAACTGCGCTTGGGTTGTGAGAGTTGGCCTCGGACTGAGTGTTGCGGTGCCCTGTGATTCAATAGAGGACCGGATGCGGAACTGGATCGCCATTGCATTTGGCATTCCATGTTGTATCGCCGTCTTCACCCTCTGGATAGTCGCGCCTGCTGTCACGCTGTCCTTCGCTACGCGTTCTAGAACCTTGCGGTCCGAGTTGCTTGCACCTCAAGGAACCGTCGCAGTGCCAGCACAGGAGCGCATCCTCGATGGCGGCCATGGCAAACAACCAAACGCAAGCGCCCAAAGATGCTAGTCTCCAGGAAGAGGAGCGCCTCGAGGATGCGCTTGACTACCTGAACGAGCTGCACGTGCAGGCAAGTTGGACACACACCGGTTGACATTCCCCTATGGACCTTATTCTAACTTGCCATCGTTGGGCCTACAGCTTCAGCGTCTTCGCTCCGCGATACCACGCATGTTCCACCCCATGGCCGTGAAGCCATCCTCACGTATGTGCTGTCTTCCGCCCGATGGGCAAACACATTCGGATACCCATAGCCCTATCCGGGGCAACTTGCATAGCTAACATGGTCGCCAGCCCAAAACACATTCGCCGCCTTTTCAAATGCGGTGCAGGATACGGGGAAGGAAATTCGCCAGTTTAAGGACACCATTCGCAGCGCCGAAACCGAGAAGGTCTTTAACATGGCCAACGAAAGCCGGCGAACAAATCCTATGGGCATCAAACCATGGAGAGCTAGGGACGATCCCGAGTGGACGACGAGAAAGAGGAGAAGGCTAAACAACGGGCTCAAGCAGTCTTGACGAAGAACGATGGACCACGACACGAGCATACATGCTTTTTGATTCATAATTTTTACTAAGGACTGGCATTTGCTTCTGGAGTATGGGATTGGCGCTGGAGTTAGGGTCGGTTTCGGAAGACATGATTGCGGCTTCAATGGGCTGCTCTGGTAATACCCGGCGAGTTATCAAATAGCAGTGAAGAGGGAGTCTCTGAGTGCACAGTTCTTGCATGGGAATAGTTGGCTGCGCTCATATCACTTGGAAGGATGCAGTGAAGACTGAAGCGGTCTGAGAAGCAAAGTGACGATTGCGATTGGTCGTTATCTTACATGTCGATTGAGGCAAACATTTCTAGTGTAGTCACTAATAAAATGAGGGGAGGATGCGAAGTGGTACGTTCTTTCATTCGTGTTCAAGGAAACTGGCATGGGTGACGTAGACATGCGGGCTGGTGCCTACTGTGGTAGACAGATTTTGCAGAGCCTGGCCAGCATTGTCGTTGAAGTTCACATTTTCCCATCCATCATTGTATCACCAGGCCTTGTCAACAAAAGGGGTGACGTCTGCCCCTGATGAATGCTTGAAGGTTGAAGGTGGACAGTGCACGCTGGCAGCTGTCCCTCAATCCAACGACGTCTGGGCGTTGCCAAGACCGGGTCATTCGAGGCTCGAGTGCTCATCCACAAGATGGCTGTGAACCTGTGCACCAGCCACATCATTACCTAAGCAGGACTGGCCAGCATTCGCGGACCGCACTGGGCAAGCACCGCGCACTGGGGCTGGGTGGGGCTTCCGCTGGGCGCCCGCACAGAAATTTCCTAACCACCAATCTTCAAAATTCATCCACTTCGCAGTCGTGAGCGATAGTTTTGCAGCATCGAAACTCGACAGCAACACCGCAGCAATGGCGTCTTCTCGTGTCACTTACCGCCGCCGCAACCCGTGAGTTTTGATCATTTTTGAATTTCTCCATGAGGAGAATGCCGGGAAAAGGGGGAACACGATGGGCTAACTTTTTCGCCTTCTCGCACAACAGCTACAACACCACGTCCAACAAGACGCGGGTTGTCAAGACCCCCGGCGGTCAGCTGCGTGTTCTCCACATCAAGAAGCGTGGTACCGCTCCCAAGTGCGGTGACTGCGGCATCAAGCTCCCTGGTGTAAGTTATTCACAATATTTTGCGATTTCGCGAAGCAACGAACTAGGGGGATAAGCTGGGGGGAGGAACCGAACGACCAAACGACTCGACCGACTCGCGCAGAGAACGAACCACGTCCCAACGACCAATCACGAACGTACACGAACTTGGGAGGACTGGAGGAAATCAACTGTACTGCCCGGCATGTGGTGGAAGTTGGAGAGGACTGTGACGGCGACGACCACGACGAGAACGACAGAGACGAGATTATGACCGCCAACGTGGCCCGGCCCTCCAGCGAAATAGAGCTTGAAGGAGGAGGAATCATGGACTACTGTAACGGTTGCGATGCGCCGAAACACGTATGCTGACCGGAACCTTGCTATCACACAGGTCCCTGCCCTCCGCCCCCGCGAGTACGCTCAGCTCTCCAAGCCCAAGAAGACTGTCCAGCGTGCCTACGGTGGTTCCCGCTGCGGCAACTGCGTCCGCGACCGTGTCGTTCGTGCTTTCCTCATTGAGGAGCAGAAGATCGTCAAGAAGGTCCTCAAGGAGCAGAGCCAGGCCGAGAAGTCCAAGAAGTAAACAAGTTAAATTGTCAGCTTTCTTTGGGTCTTTGTCTTGGGGGAAATCAACAAACATGGTTGCGCAAGGTTGACGGTCTCATTGCTTCGGTGTTCAATTGGGAAAAGGGGGCTGCACAGCATTGCGATGCCATAACAAAGCAACACAATACAGCCGGGGATTTAACGGTTGTCTCTTGTTCTCTTAGGGCTGCTTTCTCACCCCGGAATGAGGTTCCATCAATGAAACTGGACTTCAAGCCGTGCTCTCACCGACCAACCGAACAACTGGGCAATGCTGCTGGGAGAAAGAAGAACAGCCGCCTAGGCGTTGCCCTGCCTCTGCTATATCTCTATATATAGATTTGGCTTAGGATTAGGAGGGCGTCAAGGCGTCCGTGGATGACTGCAAAACGATGAACCGCAAGACACTCAATATGACCGCCAAAAACTTGTGCAGCAATATCTTTTTGTTTATGTGATAATGATATACCCAATTCAAGTGCTGCTTTCCTCAGTTGTAATTGTGCTCCTTAAAGTAACCACTTTTCAGTACAGTTTGTGTCGTCTGCAAAAGGGGACATCTGGGCGTGCACCACCCGATCTTTTTGCTAGCGGGGAATGACGTCGAGCTCTTATCGATTTCTGAACTCAACTCCCCAATTGTGACCACCTCACTTCAACCTCTTAACATCACACAGCCTAACCCACCACTCACCACCACAACTATAACCGCAACAACTCACCTGCATACCGGCACAATGACAATACCAATCAATCCAATGCACTCAAACGTCCTCCGCGCCCTCCAGCGCACAACCGCGTTCACTCTCACCACCACCCCGCGCGTTGCAGTTTCACGCCCACCAACCTCATTTTCCCATTCACCCGCACCTTCATCATCACTCATAACCACCCCCACCACCAAAAGCAATGTCAGCAGATGCTTCACCACTACCGCCCATCTTCTCAAGCAGAAAAAGCAAAAACTAGCCCACAACAACGAGCCAATCCCGGACTCCCCTCCCACCACCGACTTCAGCGAGATGGACATGCTAGGCCAGACACCCATCCCGTCCACGGCCATAGACGAGTGTTTCCATGATGGGTTTGCGCTGAACAGCGGGGTGCAAATCACGGGCGGGAGCGGGGTGTTGTTGGTGAGTGGTGAGGCTTTTGAGTGGAGGCCTTGGGTAGTGGTTTCTGGTGCTGGTGATGAGGAAATGGGAAAGGGACCAAAAAGAAAGCTTGTGAATGAAAAAGGCCAGTGGGTTCTGCAGAGTGAAGAGCAGTGGGGTTTTTTGGGGAGGTTGTGGCCTAGGCCTGGTATGTTCTTTTTCTTTTCAATCTTTTTTTTTTCCTTCATTCTCTCTCTTTTTTTTTTTTTTTTCTTTTTTTTTTTCTTTTTTTTTGCCCTTCTGTCTGTCCCCACACGAACAGCGAGACTAATTGCGAGGAATAATAACAGACCTCCTAATCCTGGGCGTCGGCCCTTCCCTTCGTCCCCTCTCGCCCGCTACCAGAACCCTGATCAACAGCATGGGCATCCGCGTCGAGGTCTTGGACACGAGAAATGCTGCGTCGCAGTATAACTTGCTGGCGACGGAGAGGGGAGTGGATCAGGTTGCTGCTGCTTTGGTGCCGCTTGGTTGGATGGAGTAAAGTTTAGGAGTAGCCTGGCGTGGGCTTCCCAGGCTGCTCAGGGTATTGGAGGTTAAGTGAGCTCCGGAGATGTGGAGAGGAAATTGATGGGATGTGTGTGAGTAGGAGATTAGGGGGGCAGATATGATGTGCACAGGTTGTGACTTTGGGTGTGGGTGGCGGTGATAATGGATGAGGACAGGGTTGGTTGGTATAGGCTAGGCTGGGCATGAGGCTTTGAGCCATGAGAGTATCCGACGAGAAGCGGGCATATGAGGAAAACAGGACTTGGCGTCCATCAGGATGCAGGAAAAAAAAGGAAAAAAGAGACAGAACTCCATATGCTAGGGAGCATATGGTCAGAGGGTTTAACAGAACAAAACGGACCAAAACAGAACTCGGTATCTTGAGGAGAGGATACACGAGGTAGTCAAACAGATTAGCCCAGGGACAGCTACAATTACAGGTAGACAGGTTTAGATGAGTGGGAGTTGTATGATAGTTTGTAAGTTGTTGTGAATATTCGCTTCTCTCACGTTCATATTAGACTTTCGTTGGTTCCTCGTCGTGTGTCCTTTAGTCTAGATCTCGCAAGCTTTTTTTTTTTTTTTTTTTTTTTTTTTTTTGTTGCTGCCGGTCCTTGAATGCCAAACCTGAACTCCTTGCTCGGAACCATGTAGCTTTGACGTTGGTGACAATACCGTCAGGATAATGAATCTCCGAAATACAGACAAGGACACTATTGAATACTCAGACCTGGGACCGCAGTGATTTCCGTTCGAATCATGTTGATTCTGGGTCTGATCATTCAAAGGCGAGACAACCTTCAAGGAATGGTCTGGTACAACTTTACGACAATGAGCATCTGGTACACGATGGTACACTGTAGCTACACCACTCATGAATCAAGTTGATGATGATAACTTCCAACAAGCCTTGTTCGTAGGTCTATTCGCGCCAGAACTACTGACAAGACACGCAATGGACGTACAAAGCCTTGCTCGCCCCTTGCAACCATATTCCTACATAGACCACGTCGTGTGACCAGTGCCATTCGATCTTATTTTTTGTCTAATCCCATAGAGTCATGCCAGACACGTCATAAGTCTATATACAGGAAGCTCTCCCGTATGCCCTGACTTATCCGATGGTATGTATTCATTTCCACACAACCTGATGCGTCTCATAGACCTAGGGCATATGCGAGACTCTATGATTCATTTCGCGATCATTCATATCATGGCCAAGATCCTAGCTTGGCCAGTGGATAGCTTCGAGAACGTCATGAGCATCCGAACCGTCTGTCACTCCATCTGTCATCCTTTGCCGCTTCTAGTTGGCAGGGACAGTGGGGAACTCGATGGCATTGGCCTGGGCCCAAGCCTTGAGGTTGGCGCGGGTGTTCCTGAGAGCACCGAGCAGACCCTGCTGGTTGTGGATGGCCTCGGCTCTGTGGGTAGAGTTGAGGTTCTTGACCAGAGTCATCTGGTAGCAAGCGGCAGAACCTTGGCGAGCGATGATGGTAGAGTAGGCGAGGAAGAACTCCCAGATCTGTAGAAGCAAGTTAGAATGTGAACACCGACAATACCGAGAAAAAATGTAAACTTACGCGGAACCATCTCTTGCCGTACTTGGCAACAACCTTCTCACGGTTGGCCAACCAGTTGCGGTACCACCTCCAAAGAGTAGCAGAGTAGTGGACACCAATGGTGTCAACAGCGCGAACCTCGAAACCAGCCTTCTCGAACTGATCAATGTACCAGCCGAGAGGAGTAGAAGCATCGGCACCGGGGAAAATGTGCTTGTTCATGAAGAGACCCCAGACCAAGTCCTCGTACTGCCAGCCCTTACGGAGACCGGCGAGCTGGAAGATAGCGATACCATCATCATCGAGCATGTTGTAAACCTGCTTCATGAAGCCCTTGAAGTGACGGACACCGACGTGCTCAGCCATCTCGAGACAGGTGATCTTGTTGTACTTGCCCTCGGGGACGGGGATATCACGGTAGTCCATGCACAGAATCTTGCTCTGCTCCTCGGGAATGCCAGCGGTGCGGAGAGCCTTGTTACCCCAAGCGGTCTGGTTACGGCCGAGAGTGATACCAGTAGCCTTGACACCATAGTTGACACTGGCGAAGCGGGCGAGCGTACCCCAGCCGCAGCCGATATCGAGCAGTCTCTCGCCCTCTTTGAGGTCAGCCTTCTCGCAAACAATGGCGAGCTTGTTATCCTGGAGCTCCTCGAGGGTTTCCTCCTTGTTGGCGTCAGAGATGATACCGGAGGTATAGATCATGCGAGGACCAAGGAACCAGGAGTAGAAGTCATCACCGCGATCATAGTGGTCGCGAACCTGCTCCTCATCTGGTGGCGCCAGAGTGTTAGCACGGTGTTCAAGACATAGTAGCTTCGGCAGCAGCGGAAGAAGGTGGCCATACCCTGGGAACGAGTGTGCATGAGAACCTCGGGGATCATGCCGGTCAAAAAGTACTTGATCAGGCCATAGGTGAAACGGAAGCTGGCCCAGTCGTGGCGGTACTCCATGACGTCGAGAGCATCGCCGTTGAAGTCAACCTCCTCGTTGAAGTACATCTCGTGGAAGGTCTCCATGGGGATCTTGTTCTTGCCGCTGTACTTGAGCTTGTCCTCGGGATTCTTGAAGGTGAGGTAGTGCTCCACCGGGCGACCGGGGAATCTGGCCTTCTCATTCTTGCGCGGGGAGAACATGGAATGGGACACCCAGAAGGCGGCAAGCAGGGGAAGAGTGGTAAAGAGGGCAAAGAAGAGGGCGGTCTTCAAGCCACCGCCGACCTTCCATGAGAAGTAGTAGGGGACACCGAAGAGGATGCTGAAGAGCGCAACGTTCGAGAAGCTCTCGGTGCCGGCAGCATCGGCGGGCAGCGGGGCATTCTTGATGGCCGGGAACTATAACACGAGGAGCGAAGTGTTAGCATAGCTCTATCGGACGCGATTTTGAAGCGCGTGTTTCCATCACAGGAAGAGGAAATAGATGCATACAGTGGTGGTGCGAACACCACAGTCCTCCTTGGGCTTCTCGGTGTTGGAGAGGGGCTGCGCGGGAGTCTCGACGAAGGTGTATGCGGGCTTCGCGCCGCTGACGCTATGCGGCTCCGACATGATGACAGAAGCTCGCCGCAGAGCAATGCGGTGCGGACTCTCTGTGTAGTTGTGGGGGTAAAGAAAGAGGTGTGTACTTTGGGATCAGGAAGATTCCAAGTAGTACATGGAGAACAGAAAAAAAGAAGAAAAAAGAGACTGAGAAGAGAAGAGGAGGGAGTGGTTAGTTTTGAAGACAGCTGCGTGTGACAGGTCCCCAGCAAAAGATGGGATGAACTTGGAGCTAGTGCCCGGTTATGCCAGTGTGTCCCGTCCCACGTCCCCATCCCCATGTTCCCCTCCCCAACTTCCATTCTGAAGCAGCTGTGTGGTCAGTGGCCTTTTCTGTGGTCCCAACCCAAGCCAACCGCAACTGTGTACTTCCCCGGCGAACAGTCTTGGCTCTGCTCCAGTTGATACTTCTCACTGGAGGTGCACCTAAGCTGGACCCCTCTCGCTGCCAGGTGCATGTGCTACTGGGCGGTGTGGATGCGTGGCTGGGACAGCTGTAATGGCCTGCCACTTGATGTGGGGTTGCAACCCGGTTCAAGAGGTTCAATTGGGACGTCAATTGGCCAATCTGGTGACGCAGCTGTGCCTTGGCGGGACGGGACGACACTCAGTCATTGTTCAACCACATTGGCATCAGGAGAAAATGTTCCTGTTCCTGGAGAGTGAAGCTGGAGCTGGAGCTGTTTGGAGCTTCCCCGGTCCATCATTTTCTGTTTCTCCATCCTAACCCGTTTGTCACAAGCAGACTGCCAGTGCACAAGAAGGGGAGCTGTGACCGTGTGCACCCGGGGACAAGCAAGGGTTCCATCTCGTAACACAGTTGCCCATGTTCGTTGCTTCCTCCAGGCTGCATCACGCACTCAGGGTTCCCCCAACCATGTTGGCACGGATATGCATCCCGTCATTATCGGTAACACAAGAGATAGGGGACGAAAGAAAGAAAGAAAGAAAGAAAGGGGCATTTTAGAATCCCCCGGGTTCTTCATCCCAAAGATAAGGTAAATTGGGATGTTCTGCTTTTCCTTCCTTTCTTTTTGTGTCTGGTCTCGTCTTCCTCCGGGAAGATTCCGAAACCCAGACCGGAGCTCTCCCGGTCTCCATGCCGGGACCTGGAGATATGTGAAGTCAGACAATAGTTGGACGAAGAAGAAGAAAGCCCCGCCATCCTTTTCTCGACCCCATACCATTGCCCAAACGACTCGTAACGTCAGTGGATCACCTCCCGCATCACCCTCAACAACACCCTTGAACTTATTTTCCATCCCCAGACACCAAGCTATAACTCACCCCTGAGAATCTAGATTGCGCTCTGGCCTAGACCCCTATTCTATGTTTAGAAGGAGCCTAGCGTGTGTCTTAAGTCTAAGCGAGGAGCCTCAAGTCAACATTGTTTGGATGTCATTTAAGACACATCTCAGAAATGCTATTGATGCTTCGAGCTGAAAGATCCAAGATCCAGCATCAACTCTGAGAAAAGGGGTCGGTCTAATTATCTCACTGCTATCAAGCATCACCTCTAGCCATGTACATTCTTCCCTCCCATGGCCTCAAGCTTCTCCTTTCTCCCTCTCCCCATTCTTCGTTTCCACAGTTCCCGACCATGAACTTCAACCCCTTCTCATACTCCGGCAATACTACTTCCTGCTCCTCGCTGCTAAAGTTCAGAGCAACTACAACCCGTTTACCTCCGAATCTCTTGACGAACACAAACGTCTTCTCGTTTTCGATATCATACGCTTCGAACGTGCCATGCACGAGCACCTCACTGTGTTGCTGGCGGAAACGGATCATGTCTCGCCAAAAATTGAGCGTCGAGTTCGGATCGTCAAGTTGCTTGGCCACGTTGATCTCGGGATACAGGTCGTGGACGTGCGCCCAGGCGCCTTCCTTCCGTTCGGTGAACCCAGCATACGGACTATCATCCCACTGCATCGGTATCCGGGCGTTATCTCTGCTCAAAGTCTGCAGACTTCGCATCACGTACGCCATCTCGTCGGGGTCGTTGTTGGTCTTGGCGGCCATGAGCTTGTAGAAGTTGACGGACTCGATGTCCTTGTAGTACTCGATCGGCCAGTCCTTGGGCACGTTGATCATGCCGATCTCTTGGCCTTGGTAGATGAAGAGGGTGCCGGTCAAGGAGCACATCATCAGCGAGAGCATCTTGCCCGAGAGGACGCGGTATTGGGGGGCGTCGGACGCGAAGCGTGAGATGGAACGGCCTTGGTCGTGGTTTTCGCAGAAGGCTGTCGTCCATCCATCGGTGCCCTCGATGAAGCGTTGCCACTTGTCGACGATCCTCTTCAGCACTGGCAGCTTCCACTCCTCAAAGTGGTACTTGTGCGTAGCACCTTGACCGATGTCTACGATGTCGAACTGGAACACCATGCTGAGCTGCTTGTCCTTGTGTCCAACGTAATCGAGAACCTTCTTAGGGTCAGGAGTGTGCGGTAACTCGCCGACCGTCACAGCGTCGTAGCGGTTGAGCACCTTCTCATTCATCTCCCGCAGGAACTCGTGCATGCGTGGCCCGTTGGCGTAATGGCACCATGCTGGCTGTTCGTAGAAGCGCTTGTCGACGATGGGGGCATCAAGAAACTCGGTAGATTTCGAGTACCTAGAGGAGATGGATATTAGTCTTTGGCTCTGATTATGAGGGGAGAGTACAAGGAGTACTAACATATTCACACAGTCAACTCGGAAGCCATCCACGCCCTTATCCAACCAGAAGCGCATGGCGCTGTCGTAGATGGCTTTGCGACACTCCTCGCTCTCCCAGTTTAGGTCTGGCATCTCCTTCGCAAACAGATGAAGGTAATACTCATCTGTATGTTCGTCATACTCCCACGCACTACCGGAGAAGTAACTCCGCCAGTTCGTCGGTGGAACTCGCGTTCCATCTTCAGCATAACGAGGAGGCTTCCAGATATACCAGTCACGCTTCGAGTTATCCTTGGAGGATCTTGACTCTTTGAACCAGGCATGCTGATCAGAAGTGTGGTTGATGACCAGGTCGAGGATTAGTCTCATTCCTCTGTTATGGGTCAGTATCAACTTTGATCATGCCCTTGTGATAGACATTTTTTTCTTACCTCTTGTGACAACCCTCGATGAGGTCCTCCATGTCCTTGACTGTGCCGTACGGAGGGTAAACCTCCTCATAGTTTGAGACGTCATATCCCATGTCAACCTATACGTATCAGATATGTCAGCCAGTAGTTGCATACAGGTTGTAGACAATGTTTCAATGAGTTATCCACCCGAAACACCCTGAAGGTAGATGAGGAGAATGGTCAGTTACCTGTGGACTCTCAAACCTGTTAAACCCCAAGTTAGCTCTCATGCTTCACCATCGGCTTCGAACTATAGGATAACCGAGCCATACATCGGAGATACCCAAATGATATCTACCCCCAGATCACGAATGTAGTCCAACTTGCTGATGATGCCTGGTATATCCCCCAACCCGTCTCCGTTTGAGTCCTTGAAGGACGCCGGGTAGATTTGATAGACCACTCCATCTTTCCACCAGACTCTGTCCAGATTGTCAGCCATGGTGAAAAACGGTCGATGTGATATTCTAGCCTGAGAAGAATAGACTCGTAATCGACAAGACGTCTCGCGACACTCTGGGGGTAGCTGCTGAATTGCGTTTACTTGTCGCGAAAGCACTAATAAGTGCGTTGTAGAGACACTTATTTATCTCCTACGAAAGAGTCCAGATTGGGCGTCATCAGGCATCGACGTCAACAGTCCACCAAGCCAAGCTGCCGATCATCTAGCTACGATAAACCAAGGACTCGAAGGCACGACTTGGCCCATGCATTTCGGCACGCCTGCCGATTCGCCGTTGTGCAAAAGTATCACGATCCATCGTGATTTGTCGATATGCTCACACAGCGGGATGTGATTGTTAGACCACCAACGACTGAACAACCAAGTCCTCAATAATGAACACGGTAAAGTCTTGACTGAGTGAAATACAATCTCCTGGCTTTGCTGTCACCGTAACGCCGACAGACGCCGATGACACCCGGAAAGAAAACCATTTGAATTTACTGACTCCAGAAGTTCATCCTATGATATATTGGACCCGGACTACTTATCAAGATATGAGCCGTGTGCTCGAAGATGGTCGAGGCCGGACAACAAGCGTATCAAATTGATGTTGTCTCGCTGAGCCATTCGTTGTAGACTCCGGCGCTCGACTTTCATGTCATAAATGCATGGCTTTCGGAGGGTTCCCTTTTTATGTCCGGTTTTGTTGAAATGCTGTAAAGACTTGGAAAACCCAGGCTAGATACCTAGTCCCTTACCGTATTCTTTCAGACAGGATGTTCCTTCTAACACCCACGGTTAGCAAATACGTAGCGTAACACAAATATCAAAATTTCCTGACGACTAGCCACACTGAGGAGCTCGATGCGGACATGATGTTCCAAGTTCTCTGACCAATGCTGCAGAAAGAGTGTTTCACGCATCAGTCTGCAGGAGCTGGAAGGTTCCTCCGAGCCCAAAACTACAAGAGGGATACTGTCTTTTCGGCGACGCTGATGACAATCCATGTTATGCTGTCGATTTTCTTGTGGCGATGATGGCTGACTGCTCTTCCAGTTATATCATCGGAGGCGGGAGCCTGGAGGATGGACCTGAGGCTTGAATGACAGGACACACCGGAGTTCCATATATCCGCCATCGGTTAAGGTCAGCATTTAAAGTTCTGTGGGAAAGCCCGCATCTTGGACCAGTCATGTGAAGGATCTTTATGTGCGATAGCGTCCAACACCTACCTCTGCCTAGTATCGCTCTTTACAACTCGGTCGAGCAAACCCACCGACACTGGTCGCCAGAGAGTTGTTCTTTCCTCCATCGTGCCCTTCTTTCGGCATCAGTGATCCTCTGTTCCTTCCTTTCCCAAATTCGGCGTGCTTTTTCTCCTGCAGATGGGTATAACGTGAGCCGTACTGGGACACACTTGCTGTAGACCGACGGCCTTAGGTAACCAAGGACGCGGCACCGTAATGCAGAAACTATCCTGCCGTTCAAGATTTCATTGCGGTTCCGCCACAAAGCCTCAACTCCGAAGAGAACATCTGCTACCACTTGGCCACAAATGCACCTTCCCCCCTCTCGTTGTCGGCATGACCAGACTGTCGGATAAACTACCTCTAGTACTGCATGCTTCAACAAGTTCCTTCTCGCAGGTGGCCACTTGTTCTTTTTTCCCACAACTCCGTCATTTCCTTTCCCCAGTTAAAACCCAACTCGCTTCCCCCGATTCTGAGCCTTTCTTCTTCTCCAACCACACACTCTACCCATCCGACTTCCATCATCATCCAAGCTCGCCGTCAGTCGTTCCGAACAAAGTATCAATACGGTTTTATCATCAAACGCAGCTACCACAACACGCTCTCCTGAACCAGACACACATTCACCTGTCTCCGGCATCGCCAACAGTGATACAACCACAACGCTCGATACGTGTCGTCGTACCATCAACTTTCGTCACCTCAGAACCACACTTGACGCATCACTGCCATGTCAAACAACGACGACCTTGCCCCCCGAGGGCCCCCTGAATCCGGCGATGAAGAGAAAGCAACATCAACGCCCCGTCCTTTGACCGAGGCCCGCAATAATGCCACATCCAACCAAACCCAGTTCTTCGGTGCTGGCGAATATGACCGAAACCTAGCCCATCTCGCAGAGAAGAAGGAAAGGGAGATGACTTTCAAGGAAGCAGTCGTCGGAGATTTGCGTTTGATTATGTACTCGCTAGGGTTCTCCGGGACTATCATCATGGAGGGCTATGGCTTGGCACTCCTCACCTATCTCTTCAGCGTCAGGCCTTTCAATGAAAAATACGGTATCCAGGTCGACGATACCAAGGAATATGAGGTATGTTGCACTTCTCGGTCTGATAGCGGTTGGAATCGTGTCGTCCAGGACAAAAGACCATGCTAACACATGTGTTCTCATCAGCTCGAGTACACATGGAAGGCTACTTTACCCTTATTGGCCCAACTCGGCTCGATCATTGGCGTCGGCCTCACAGCCCCTCTTGTGAACTTCATTGGGTACAAGCGAACTGTTCTTCTGATGCTCGCCCTCTGCGCGGCATTTGCCTTCGTACCCTTCTTCGCCGCAAACGTCTACATCTTGTCGACCGGCTTCTTGCTCCAGGGCATCCCGTGGGGTGTATTTCAAGTCGTTAGTCCCGCCTACTCCTCCGAGGTTGCTTCACTGCGGATGCGACCCGTCTTGACCACCTGGAACAACCTCTGCTGGATCATTGGTCAACTCTTGGCTTCTGCCGTTGCCTTTGGATTTCATAAAATTACAGGTGAATGGGCCTACAGGATCCCCTTCGGCCTTAACTGGGCCTTCATCGCCGTCCTCTTCTGTGCCATTGCCGCTACCCCCGAATCCCCCTACTGGTATCTCAAGAAACACAGGGTAGCAGATGCCCGCAAGGCCGTCAAGAAGCTCGTCCGCAAGGGATCCGAGGAGCGCACCGAGGAGAAGCTAGCTTTGATGCAGCACGCCATCTGCCACGAAATGAAGCACGTTGCCGACGATCAAACCAGATGGCAGAAAATCAGCGCCATGTTCAGGGGCGTTGACAGAAGACGTACCGAGATTGCCTGCGCTACATGGATCATCCAGGCCCTCTGCGGCTCGAGCCTCATAGGCTGGGCTCCCAAGCTTTTCGAGTCTGCTGGTATGGGAGCCAGCGAGGCATTGGCCATGAACATTGGCTTGCCGTGTGCCGGAATTGTGGGCACAGTTGCTTCTTGGTGGGTGATGCAAAAGATGGGACGTCGGCAGATCTTCTTCTGGGGCCTAATCAGCATGGCCGTCGTGCTTACTGCGTGCGGCCTCGCCACGCTGGCTACAGGTTCGGCGTCCGGGTTCGCTGCCGGAGCGGTCCTCGTTTTGTATACTGCCATCTATGACCTGACCATCGGTCCCATTTGCTACTCGATCGTGGCCGAGATCGCGTCGGTTCGTCTCCGCACACAGACCATTTCTCTCGCACGCGGCCTTTACCTGGCGGCCAATCTCTTCAACCTCTTCCTTACCCCCAAGATGCTCGGAATGGACAAGAAGAGCTGGAGATGGGGTGCCAAGACGGGCTTCCTTTACGCAGGTTGCTGTGGTATCGGAGCCCTGTACACGTTTTTCCGCATCCCGGAGACCAAGGACATCTCTGTCCGTGGACTTAGCATTCTCTTCCACGAAAAAGTCAAGGCGAGGAAGTTCAGCGCCCAGAAGGTTGCGGAGCTGGAAGGATTGCAGGGGGCCGCAGCTTCTAAGACTAGCAGCAGTGATAACACCGTCTCAGTCCTTGATGAGGTTGTAGAGCCTAAGATTGCTTCTCCTGCCAGGGTTGCGTCTCCTGACAACTAAGGAGAAAGATGTTATGAACTAGATTAGTCTTGGGGTCAGATCAGGCAGATGCATGGAGCTTTTGGGTCAAGATACGACGGAAGACTGAGCCAAGGTTGTTGGCACTGGGTAACAGCAACACCGGCACCGCGGGATTCTATGACGGACGACAGAGCCAAGGTTGGCGTGGAGAACAGATGGCGGTTGCTGTTCCTTCTACACACCCGGCGTTCAAAAGTTAGCACTGGATAACAGCAATGCCATGTGACGCGGGTTTGAGGGAAATAGTATTTACCTACTCTATAGTGTTAAGTTGTAGTTTTGCTTTAGTATAATTTGATTAGGAACAAATACGCGTTACACAATGATGCCTTGCCCGGTGATTCCATGGATGTTCTTTGATGTGGTTCATGTCAGGCGAAGCCCTGAGGAATTTGGCCACATGAAGGTCAACATAAAGAGTAACCCGCTTGAGATGGTGAAAACCGAGTCGTTGCTGTGTCATCCGGGAAATTCCGAAAGTAAGAGCATCGAGAACAAGGCCACCGGGAAGCACGAAGGCCCTATCACCTATCCCCCCTCGGCTCCCTTTCCCTCTCCCTCTCGCGTTCCCTCTCCTGCTTATAACTGCTCTCCCCATGTCGATACTCCATCTTCTGCTTCTTCTTGCTCTGCTCCCTCCTATAATCCTCCAGCCTAACAGGCTTCGAATCCCTTCCTCTCGAGTCTCCACCCCGCCCACTAATCTTCTGGTTCCAAGCATCCAGCTCCTCAGCCCCTTTCGCGTCCTTGGCTCCCAAACCCGCTAAATTTGCGTGCTTGTGCGTGACTTCCTTGACTTTGCCCCGCATCTTGCCGTCCCAACCAAACTGTTTGAGTAAAGTGGCGCCGAAGTCGTCGATGGGGATGGCGCGGTAGTCGGAATGGTCCGGGGAGCGGTCGCGGTCGCCGGAAGAGGGGGAGCGTTTGCGTTTTGAGGAGGGACCTTTATTATCTATGTCGAGGAGGGAGGAGAGGGCTTGTTCTTCTAGGGTTTGGGGCTTCTTTTCTTTTTCTGGGGAAGGGGAACTGGATTTACGTGAGGTGGGTTGACGGGGTTTGGAGGTGGTGGTGGAGGAGGATGATTTTGGATTGATTGTTAGACCCCATTTCTGGGGAGCGGGTTCTGGTTCATTGGTGTCTTGGGGGTCTCGGGGGTCTCTCGGTTTGCGATCGCGGGAGCGGTCCCGGGAGCGAGATCTTGAGTGTCGTCGCCGGGAGCGTGAATCAACATCTCTTGAGGACCTGCTAGATCTGTGTCTGGAGTCCCTGTCTCTGTCTTGGGATCTGTCACTCCTGCGATCACGGTCTCTATCCCTATCTCTACTACGGTCTCTGCGATCGGAACGATCCCGAGTTTTTGAAGAACGATCGTCGTCATCGCCATAGGTTGATATTTCGGTAATTACTTGGACGCGACCGCTGCTGCGTTGTGCACCGCTGGTTTCGTCATCGTCGTCGTCTTCCTCGGATTCGGAGGAGTAATGGTTTGAAGAGGCGCCGGCGCCGGCGCGATGTCGCCTGGTATGCGTTGGTCGACTGGGTTTCTTGGTTTTGAAGCTGGAGGAGGAAGATGATGTTGTCCCTAGGGCGATGGTCACCCGGGGTTTGGAGTCTTGGTCGGTCATGGTGGTTGCTGTTCTTCAATCTACAAGTCGAGAGGGTTGATGATGTCAAGTTAGGCTTTCAATGCGATCCATTGAGGTTGACGCGCTGATGCGATAAGCGTTTGGTAGTTGCTTATCGGCCAGAGGCTTGGATCGTGCACAGACCACCACTTTACCCACGCGTCCCGAAATACCCGCTCGGCGGCTGGCTGAAGACTCGCAGGCAGGCAAGTCTCCTGACACGAGTCTGGTACAAGCAGACGAGGTAGCCTGCGTCAACAACACCGACGAGAACATGTCCTGAACCTGCACCCTCTTTCCACAACATTATAAAAAGACAACCTGTCTGCTCAACCTTTTCATCCCGATTTCGATATGGACTTTACGGCGGGTTGTGATTCTAGCAACATGGGTGCCTTCTCTTGATGCCCCCACGTCCAACAGCCTTGTTCCTTCTCTCAAGAAACCTTCTTTACCTCTTCTGTCCTCTTTCGCGGCATGCAACCACCACAGCAACACGCGTGTTTGCATATTCTCCTCGTCACTATCATGCCGCCCTCTCTCATTCTCAAGCAAAAGAATTTTCAGTTGCCTGGTGGTAGGTGAATGAAGTCGTTGCCTATCCCACCATCATCCGGCACTTTTACTTTCACTTCACTTACTTCTAGGTACTTCTCGATTGCCCCTTTTGCTCACTCACATGGGATGGTTTGCTTCCATCCTCTCCCAAGTTCCCTCACAGCGAGTGTTGTTTGAGTGGTACTCAGGAAAAAAGAGTCCGTCATGTCAGGGTCACTTTCAAGAGCCTTGACTCGCTCGAATCTCGATTCCCGCGAAAATTCCCACGGCTGTGGACGGATTGGTCCCAGATCTGCCTCCGTCCCCAAGAAAGCCAGTGGGGATGGATTTGTCAAGAGGACTGAGGGAAGTGACGAGATGGTCTTACTATTCGATACTACTACAGAACCAGACCATGGGGTTTGTCTGAGGGGAAATCAGAAATCAAAGCCTCTGCTTCTCCTCAATGAGAAGGAAACCCCGCATCCGGGCAACTGGCATGTCGCTATTCCATCCTGCCTGTCTTTTGCTCTTTCTCTCCATTCTTCGAGTCATATGCCACGCCAGGAGTTGGAGAATCGGTCCAATACCTTAGCAGGTACCTCCTGGAAGTCTCCAACACCCGTTCCTGGGCCACATTTACAGGACCTCTGTGCGCTGCAAGCTTCGCCTCCCAGCGCCGTTTCCCTCCCAACACAGGTACAAGAGTACTGCATCTCGAAGCATCTTTTCGCAGCAGGAGCGCCCCGGCATATTCACTCGGGTTTTGTTGTTCTTTTTTCACGCTGTTTGCCGCCCGATATGCCCTTAACATTTTTAAGCTTAACTACCTTGGTTCTCTCCATCAAAAGAGATGCCTCCCTACCAGTGCTAAACTGTCTTGGCCAATTACCTGGCATCAACCCCCTCCAAAAGCGCGATCAAGGCAAAAAACAGAATTTATCACCTTCATTCGCGTCGCTAAATCAATCAACGCAGCGATCAAAATCGCAACGCCATCGTAATCTATCCATCGTCGCCTCGTTTTCCATCTGCTACGGCCCCATAGCACCCTGTGGAACATCCGTTTAATTGATAAACGGATGTCGCGGCCGCCGATGACATGACTGAGGTCGGACCCGCCGACCGCCGAAAGCTGCTGCATTCAAAGCGGGCGGAAGCAAAGTAAGATGTATCCCAATCGATAGAGCGAATCTGTCCGATCATTTTGGTGTGCCGAACATCGTGTTGACTCGACGCAGTTCAATTGTGACGTCGCGCAAACGGAAGCTCAGAGAGTTGTATGCTGTAGCGACCGACGAAGATGGCTTCCCCAATTACGACCTGAACGACCTGGATACGCGTCCCGCCTCGCATGGCGAAGCAAAGTTCCTATTCGACTGCGAAATCCTTCAGTACGTTCTACTGTCTCATTCTTCGGTGCATCGGCCCCCGGTCTTTGCACCGCGTCCCGTCTGGCATATGGCTAACCTTGGGCTGCAGAGGTCGACGACTAGCGGAGCGACTACTGCCTGTATTCCAACGGCCTCGCTTCGACACTTTACAACATACTGCAACCACGGATGATTCGTCCCTAGGACATGGCCCTCATGTCGTCCAACAAGTTCAACCTTCGCCGTTGATCCATCCGAACCACACGATTCCCAAGAATGTACAGCACCACAGCTTGCCTTCGCCAGTACCGCCTACGCCGAACATCCGCCATGAACCCGAACGGCCCGTATCATACCCTCCAGTACATAATGGGGTTGCCGGACCGCAGGAGGCCGTGAAGGGCTTTGCCCCACGACAGGAGATTCAGAAGCCGGCGCCGGTTCAAGCGAGTTCAGTCAAGACAGTTGATGGTCCCAGCGGAGAGTCGAAGTTGCCGGCGAGGGAGACACCTGTGCTCCTTGCGCCCGCAGCACCTCATGGCAATGGGCGATGGAACGGCATCATCAACAATTCACCCCAGGGACACGTATCGCCGGCCCCGCAGCCGCTTGCACCCCCAGCGACAGCTCCTGCATCAACTACAAAGACGGCGAATCTGGGTGAGAGTAGGCCTGGACCCAAGGACGGTACAGTTTCTATGGGAGTTGGAGAAGATAAGGCTCGGCCCAAACCTACTATCACCTCTGTCAACCAGCTATTGTCGAATGGCGACTCGATTCGTTACCCCGATACCCTCTCGTCACCCAGTTCAACCGTTCAGTCCGCTCTAACCCCCGCGGGTAATGAAGCGTCAACCAGCACTAGCCCCGATAATGAGGCATCGCAGTCTTTCGAAAAGCCAGTCTCCAGGCCCGAGCAGGAACCCAGGAGGGTTGCCACCGACAACAAGGGCACGGGCCAGCTCATAGGACCATCTGTTGCTGCACCGGAATTACGCCCGCAGCCACAGCCTCCTCAACCGGGTGTGTATGCCAATGGAGTCCCAGGGGTTCCCGTCCCGTCAGGTCCTTCCGTAAGGCCAGCACTTAGCGGAGCAGAGGCACAGCTCCTTCAAGAATCAGCTGCAGCGCGGACGAGCCAAGCCATCGGCAAGGCGGGTGTGGCGGTATCCAACGGGGTGCATTCTACTGGTGGGTTTCAGGCGCAACACCCGTCACCTGTGAATGGCGAGGTTCGGAATTTGATGAACGGTGGTATCCCAGGAAAGCACATTGCTCCGCCAGTGAGCGCAAGCACAGGAGCTACAGCGGTCAAGGCCAATTTGCCTGAGGCTGCAAAACAAAGTTCTCTTCCTCAGGGCACACAAAGCCAGAACAATCAGGGTCATGTTGGTCTTATTCCGATGGACTTGGACAGATCTCCACCTACCCAGGCACCGAAACCAATCCCGAGTGTGCACGTAGTCCAACAGAAGCCCGCTGTTCAAGAGCCTTCTCGCCAGCCTCAGCCTCCTTTAACAGCTCCGTCAACCACGCCAGCACCTTTGCAGCCTGCAGTATCTCCTGAGAAAACTGTTCCCGGGATTCAAATCAGCGCACCACCCGAGACAGAGATTGAGACCCAGGCCCGGACGTCCCGATCATCTCACCATGATACGGACTCTGCTGTTGCGGATGAAGGTGATATGCCTCCGGGCTTGCTAACTCATCGTCTCAAGTCTCTCTCAACCAGGCTCCATGAAAGGCGGAGGAAAAGTGTGCCTACGGTGGTCTTTGGAAAACAGTACAGAAAACCTCGTTTTAGTGACGATACTGCACTGGTTGTCAACAAGCCAAAGCCCCCCGGTCACATTCCGTCTGAAGACTATTTCGTGACGCTCTTCATTGAGAGTTTTGCCCGAACTTCATCTTGGATGAAGCCGCTCGAGAAGCTGTTGCACTCCGCCCACAAAACTGTGTCCACCTCTGATCAAACTCTGTCAATACTCGATCATCAAGCCTGCAAAATTCTGCGCAGGGTTTATCATCTCCAACAACATGACAAGTGGTCTCTTAGGCAGCCTGTCCGCTGCCTGGAACCGGCAAGGCCTGCATCGCATCAGGACCTATTGATTCAGGAGATGAAATGGATGCGGACAGATTTTAGGGAGGAGCGCAAGTGGAAGCGGGCAGTTGCTCGAAATTTTGCGTATGCCTGTGCGGAATGGTATTATTCCAGTCCTGCTGACCGAAAACTCCTACAGGTGGACGCTAAGATACCTCCCGTTCGGGCAGCCGACAATGCTGATACCAGCATGGCAGATGCCCCAGAAACTGGCGAGTCTTCAGTCCCGGAGCTGGATCACTCGGATTCGCCCGTGGGTAACGATGAAGAGGTCCCGGAGTTGCCAATCACCACTATTGCACCAGCAACCATTTTCGCCTTGCAGGATGACGAGGTGGTCTTTGAGCTACAGCCTTCACGGACGGCGGATCTTCTGCTAGAAAATCTGCCAATGTATGGTTCACCGCTCAAGATTCCCAAGTTCGACTGGATAATCCCAGACTACGATCCCGATGCCAAGTGGAAGAGGCCAGCCGTGCCTCTCAGCAAATATGTCGAGGGCGAGATGGTTTTGGACGTAAAGCCACAGCCTCAGAAACGGTCTCGATTCCAGTTCCAGGGTGAAGACGAGGAGGAGGAAGAGGAATATGTCTTTGGCGCTCAGCCTGACAAGGGCGCGAAACTACCACCCGCAACTACGGATGTTGCCTTGTTTGCTCCGGAAATGAAGCTGACCAGAGATCGTCTGCACGCTGGCCATCAATTTCGCCCACCTTCAGAACACCCAATGCCTGTCCAGAGCTTTTTTGAAAGCCGGATTGCTTCACAATGGACATTGGCAGAGGATGATCAGCTCAGGGCGTTGGTACGCGAGTATTCGTACAACTGGTCTCTTATCTCTTCGATGATCTCCAGCAGGTCATCGTTCCCATCAGCTGTGGAGCGGCGTACTCCTTGGGAATGCTTTGAGCGATGGGTGAACCTCGAGGGATTGCCTAGTGATTTTGCGAAGACGCCCTACTTCAAGGCTTATCAGGCTAGGATTGATGCTGCCGGGCGGACCATTCTACAGCACAATCAGAACGCGGCACAGGGGCAGCAGGTTGGACCTAACGGTGCGGTGACCCCTATTCCACGAAAGAGGCCCACCAACACCATGCGTGTTGAGAGACGCAGGAACCAGAAACACCTGGCACTGTTTGACGCTATGCGAAAGTTGGCGAAGAAACGAGAGGCGGCGGCACAGAAACAGCAGGCTCAGGCCAGCATGACAGCCATGCGCAAGACAAATGAGCAGCAGAGACAGCAGCCCCAGCAGCAACTTCACCTCCAGGCGAAGACTCCTCAGGAGTACAGTCTCATGAGAGCCGCTCGTGACCAACAAATAGCAGAGAAGATGGCTCACCTTGCGGCGCGCCAGCATGAGATAATACAGAAGCGGGTAAGTGACGGAGTGAAACCCATCTCATCTCGTGATATCAGATGCTAACAAAATATCACAATAGCTGCTCACGCAAAGACAAGCCCAAATGGCCGCCACACCCGGTGTCGCTCAGGTGCCTCAGACGGCAGCACAGCTTGCCGCCGCCAATTCACTCAACAATGCCGCAGCCAGACTCAATATTCCAGGGGCAGCTCAGATGGCCGCAACGGCCCAGAAGCTCGCTCCCGGGCGCGTCCCGATGCAGGCTCCAGCTGGGATTCCTACTGTGCCCGTTCAACTCGCCGCCGGTGGCCTGGTTCCACCTATTCCCGTCCCCGCTATCCCTCAAGCTCAGCTCCAGGCTATACAAGCGCAGCACAGGCTGCCACTGGTAAATCCTACGCCAGATATCAACCTTGTGATGCAGGCCCAAAGAATCCAAGATCAGCAAAGGGCTGTTGCGGTGCAATTGCAGCAACAACGACACCAACAACCTCAGCATCAACAACACCCACAGCAGCCACAGCAGCAGCATCAGGTCCAACAACAAGTGGTCTCACAACAACAACAACAACAACACCAGCCGCAACAACAGCAGCAGCCACAACAACAACAACTACAGCAGCAGCCGCAGCAGCCGCAGCATCAGCAGGTCCAAACACCTCAACCAGCACAGCAGCAGCCACAGCAGCCTCAAGTCGCCCAGCAGCCGCCGCCAGTACCGCAGGTTCAAATCAACGGTGTTCAAGGCTCGCCAACACCTATGCGGCCGGTGGTTAATAGCCTGAACAATGGCGTCTACATGTCCAGCGTTAGTGCGCAGGCGATGATGGCTTCGTTCAATGCGGCAAATAGCGTTGCTGGGATGGTAACGTCTCCAGGTGCTGGGTTGAGCATGCCAATGCTCCCGGCTGGGTCGCCGCGTGGTCCTCAGATGCCCGCTCAGCAGTTACCCTATTCTCATATCCACACTAGGCTTAAGGAGTTTGAGGCACATTTCAGGAATAAGAATCCGGGTGCTACCCAGGACCAGATTAGGCAAATGGCTACGGAGCATTTGGGTCGATTGATAGTTCAAACCCAGCAGCATGCCATGAATGCCGCGGCAGGTGGAGTTGGACACGGTCTAGGTGCCGTGGCCACTACGACGAGTCCTCACCAGTATGCGCAGCTCCTACGGGCCCAACAACAGGCTCAAGCACAACAGCAAGCTCAGCAAGCCGCTCAAGCCGTGGTAGCAGTTCAAGGTCAGCTTAGCCCGGCCCAGGTAGCCCAGGCACAAGCGGTAGCTACTCAGAAGCAAAAACAAGCCCAAGTTCTTGCCCAGGCTCAGATGCAGACTCAGGCCCAAGCGCATCAACCTCAGCAGCCGCAAGCCCAGCCTCATGTTCAAGCACAGGCAATGGCAGCGGCTCAACTTCAAGCTCAGGTCCAGCTCCAGGCACAGGCGGCGGCCCAGAAGCAAGCAGCCTATGCCCATTCTCAGGCTCAGTCCCAGGGACAAGGTCAACATCTTCAGCAAACCCAGCGACCTCACCAAGTCCAGCAAGTACAAGGGCAGCAGGCACACCAGCTGCCACAGGCTCAGCAGGCTCAGCAGATCCAGCAGCAGGTCCAGCAATCCCCGCAAGCACGGCAGCAGTCTCAACAGCCTCAGATGGTACGACAGCCGGTGCAGCAAGCCCAGCAAGCCCAGCAGGCCCACCAGGTCCAACAACCTCAGCAATCCCAGAAGACCCAGCAAATGCAACCCCAGCAGCAGGTACATCAACCTCAGCAACAAGTACAGACTCCTCATCAACAGGCTCAGAAAGCCCAGCAGTCCCAGCAGTCCCAGCAGGCGCAGCAGGCGCAGCAGGCGCAGCAACAGCAGCAGCAGCAGCAGCAGGGACAAGCTCAAAGCCAAGGCCAAGTTCAGGGTCAGAGTCAGGGGCAAGCTCAGGGGCAAAGCCAATCTCAGAGTCAGATTGGGGGTCAAGTCCAAGGTCAGGTCCAAGGTCAGAGCCAAAGTCAGGTCCAAGGCCAAGCTTCGGGTCAAGTTCAACCTCAGCATGCTCAGCATTCTCGACACACCCCTATTGCCCAGCACGCTCAACACACCCAGCAAGCTCATCAGACCCAACAAGCTCAACACGCTCGGAATGCCCAGCAAGCCCACCACACCCAACAAGTTCAACAGGCACATCATACCCAGCAACCTCAAGGGCAGCAGGGACAGAGACCCGGACAAGTCCATGGGCACGGGCAACAACTGCATCAGCAACACCAGCATCAGCAGCATCAACCACAGCAGGCACAGCAGACACAGCAGACACAGCAGCAACAACCTCAACAGCAGCAGCGTCAACAAGCTCACCCTGTACCACAACTGCCGCAGGCGCAGCAGGCTCAGCAGGCACAACCGCTACAGCAAGCTCAGCAAGCTCAGCAAGCTCAGCAAGCTCAACAGCCTCAACAACCCCAACAGCCTCAGCAACCTCGACAACCTCAGCAAGTTCAACAGCCTCACCAGACCCAAGCTCACCAGCCTCAAGCCCAGCAGCCTCAGCAAGCTCCGCAAGCTCAAGCTCAACCGTCTCAACAGGTTCAACAGCCGCAACAGGCTCAGCAGGCTCAGCAGCCTCAGCAGCCTCAGCAGCCTCAGCAGCCTCAGCAGACTCAACAGACTCAACAGGTTCAAGGTCAACAGGTTCGGGCTCAACAGGCTCAGGCTCAGCAGGTTCAGGTACAGCAGGCTCAGGCTCAGAGTCAAATGCAACCACAAGCTCAACAACCACAACAGCAACCGCGACCTCAGTCTCAACCACAGGCGCACCAGCCTCAACAGGCTAGTCAGCAAGTTCAGCATGGTGTAGTTGCACAGACAAGCCAGCAGAGTCAACAAGGCCAGCAGGCCCAGCAATCACATCAAGTTCAACAAGCTCAACAACCACAAGTCCAACAAGCCCAGCAACCTGTAGCTGCTCCCCAGCCCGCTTCCCAGACTATCCAAAATCCTCAGGCTGCTCAGCAGGCGGGAATGGCGCAGCAACAACAACAACAACAAGGACAGGGTAGCGGCAGCGCTACGCCTGCTGCAACAAAATAATAGGATGAGGGCTACCAAAGTACATTATTTCATATTGGCACTAGCAAACGAGCAGTAGGCATAATATGCTTTGATTGCCCAATCATGGGTTACAGCAGATGATGGTCACATGGATGATGGTCAACAATGGAGAGGGAGGAGATTAGATGTCAGCACAAGACACGTAGATTTAAGGGCTACTCGATGTTGTACATATCTGGAAGGATTGTCGTTAAGCGATTGCACATGGTTAAGGCGTTCTAACGAAGTGACGAACGCGTTGAATATAGACACTAGTACATGTACCCTCGGTTTTGTGAGACAGTGACTCGTGATGCCATGATGTGTCCAGTGTACTTGTAGAGAACGAGCGGGCATGCCAAGACGTTTTATCCAGGCAGGACGTATGTGCACTGATAAGATAAGACGTTGAGAGCAGAACCCCACTTAAAAAAGTTGCGAAGGAAAATCAATGGAATCGAATGGCAAGCGTTCAGCACTGCACCGGACCCTGACAACTGACGACCGAAGACTGCCTCTGCCTGTCTTGAACATCCACTTTTCCAACGTCTTCTTTCCTTCCTTACTGCAATCCAACCACCGCAACAGTATCCAAAATGGCCAACAACAAGAGAAAGAGAGATAACGCGCCTGAGAGTGAGCCTGTCGAGAAAACAGAACAGCAATCAACAAAGAAAGTCAAGGCCCCTGCACCGACCAAGGCTGCGCGCGCCAGCTCTAACTCCAGCACTTCTGCGACTCCATTCAAAGTGGACAACACCTCCCCGATACATATCCAAGTCGTCGCCGGCTCCTACGACCGCGTCCTTCACGGTATTACCGCCACCGTTACCCCCACGACCACTACGACCTCTACCCCCTCCAAGAACAAGAAGAAGGCCGCCTCCGAAACCACAACAACCTCGTACAAGGTCTCCTTCGCCGACACCTTCCTTTTCAACGCCCACGCCTCCGCCATCCGAGGCCTCGCCCTCTCCCCTCCCTCGGCGCCCACGCCCGGCCAAAAGGGCGGGCAGAAGGTCCTTCTCGCCACGGGCGCCACCGACGAGCGCATCAACATCTACAACATCTCGGCGCATCCGCCCTCGGCCAAGGCCGCTGACGACCAGAAGCTTCTCAACAGCATCACCCCCCGTCCCGTCCTCGAGAACCCCAAGAACCGCGAGCTCGGCACACTCCTGCACCACTCCTCCAACATTACCCGCCTCGTGTTCCCCAACCGCTCCAAGCTGCTGTCCGCCTCGGAGGACTCCACCGTCGCCGTCACCCGCGTCCGCGACTGGGCCCTGCTGCACACCTTCAAGTGCCCCATCCCCAAGGCACAGGGTAGGCCCTCGGGCGACACGGCCGCGCTCGGCGCGGTGCCCGCGGGCGTCAACGACTTTGCGGTGCACCCGAGCAACAAGATCATGATCAGTGTCAGCAAGGGCGAAAGAAGCATGCGGTTGTGGAATCTGGAGACGGGCAAGAAGAGCCGCGTGTTGAATTTCCCGAAAGATGTCCTTATGGAGATTGGCGAGGGGAAACACAGCACGGGCGAGGCGAGGAGGATCGTGTGGGGAGAGGATGAGTTCGCGGTGGCGTTTGATAGGGACGTGATGGTTTTCGGCATGGATTGTAGGCCTAGGTGCAGGGTTATGAGGCAGGATGTGGTGGGGAGCAGGATGACCAAGGTGCATGAGATTAAGTATGTTTCTCTTGGAAAGCAGGAGGGTGCGGAAGAAGGGGCGGAGGAGAAGAATGTCCTGGCCGTGGCGACGGAGGATGGAAGGATATTGTTCTTTGATACGGCTGAGAAGGAGCTGCTCGAGCCTCCCGCTCCCGAGGAACCCAAGGAGGGTGCTGGTGAGCACAAGATCAAGTTGTTCGAGGCCAAGACCCCCAACGCCAAGCTCATCGCTCAGCTGGGCGGCAAGACGGCCGGCGTTTTGGGCAGAATCAAGGACTTTACTGTCCTGCCCATCGAGGAGGAGGAGACCGGCAAGAGGTCGTGGTTCATTGCCAGCGCGAGCAGCGATGGCCGCGTCAGGATGTGGCGTCTTGAGAGCAATGATCTCCTCGTTAAGGAGGACGAGGGACTCCAGGCCGGCAGACAGGTGGGCGAGCTTTTGGGCACGTACGAGACGGAGAACAGGATTACCTGCTTGGGCGCGTTTGTCATGATACCCAGACCCGAGGGATCGGTGGAGAGCGAGTATGAGTTTGATAGCGAGGAGTCTGAGGATGATGATGACTCCGATGATGAGTAAGAGGTGGATGGGGAGGATGGGGCTGGGTTAGGTTAGGTTTTGTTGGTTTAGCATAATTGATTTATAGAGAAAGTAATCAGTTTTGATCATGCTGGTTTTTGTTGATGTCCTCTCACGGGGCTGGATAATGCATCGAAAATATGTGATAGATGCCGTATTGATTGAGATGTTCATAGCATTGTTCTATGAACTTTTTGCCTTCAAGACGAAGACGTGGTCCAAATCTTACGGTGAAAGAAGCCTACAAAATTCGGGGGGAAGAAAGCGGCTGCTTGCTCAGCAGTTTATTCAACTTGATCCCCCTGGTTCTGTCCTCCTATACAATCCTTCCTTGGTCCCTAGGTTTGTAATATGGTTAATTGGGTCTTGTCTATTCCTATGAAGCACATTTTCATATTAACTACAGTATTCCATGTGCCGACATGTAAATCCATGCTCAGTTCCTTGCTTTGATGCTTGACCTCAACCACAGATCAAGAAGTTGCGGGCCGAGTTTCAACACCCATACATAGGATCTAGCTTCCAGCTGACCACTCATCAAAAGGCAAGATGGCCGAGCGGTCTAAGGCGCCACGTTAAGGTTAACCCTTAATCCGAGTTAAATCTCAGTTCCGTGGTCCGAAAGGGCGTGGGTTCGAATCCCACTCTTGTCAAAACATTATTTCATTCCACCGAGCTCGGGTGGAGATCCTCTTTTTGCCGATGTTTTCTGTTGATATTTTTTTTTTTCTATTTCTTTTCTTTGGCTTCGGAGGTCGCTGTGATGGACAATACATTGCACAGATTATGTTTTGTTGATAGGCATTGAGAAGCAGGTTCCTGTTAATAGACAGCGGTATCGCTCTCATGCAACAGGACCATCTTCATCGATATCACCAACATATGTGCGACATGGGCCAGACTCGAGAGAACAAAGATGTGAGGATTCAAAATGCTCAATAGCATTGATAACTCCCCCTGGTATTAACCGTGCAATATGCCCCCAATCGGACTGCTAAGTACAAAGTTGATAAACCGACCACTAATGATGACGTTGTTGAATCATGCTCGCTGCGTGGATATAGAAAGAATCGTAATGACTGATGAAGACATTCCATAGTGACCCAGATGTAATGTGATAAGATACCCATGATCAAATCACCTAACACCACCCCATCTCCCCCTGGAAGCAGCCGACTTATTCAGCGCCAGCCTCCTCCCAATATTCCCAAAGCACACACAGCTGCAAAACAACACACTGATCATCCAAATGCCCGTCTCAATGACGGCTGCGTTCCCACTCGCCCCTCCCATTCCACCCATCGTCCCCGCTGCACCCCTAGGCAATCCTGATGTGGTAGTCCCATTAAGCACGCCCATCGCAGGTTGCCCATTCGTCAAAATATGATCGTGGTACGCACCCATTCCCCCAGTTACGGGCGCAGGCATCACATCGGGGTCACCCAACCCCATCAGGATGGCGGACCCGGTGACACCCACGGCGGCGCTGAGGAGGAAGCCCGGTTTGGACCGGTCGATCAGGTACCACAGAAACGGGTTCGCTAGCGCCAAGGTGATGGAGACCTGCATCGTTGACGTCCAAGGCAGACGGCGGATGGCGAAGACAATGCCTACGAAGGCGCCGATGCTGCGGACGACGAGGGGCCAGTCGGCTTCCGGTGGAGAGGTGACTCCCGTGTCGGAGGACCCTACCTCAGTAGGGATAGTGGTGACTAAAGCTTTCCTTGGGGAAGACTTCGAGGGAGGTTGTTGCAGCAAAGCAGCAGCGGCCTCCGCAGCAGCAGCAGCTCGCCGCCTTTCCTTCTCTTGCTTGGTCACCCTAGCCCTCTTCCCAAACGTCTCCTCCCACACCTGATCGAACCAGGGCAGTAACCTGCCCAACACCGCGCCCGCCGCTCCCCAGAAGGTGAGGTACCGCCAGCCGTAGCCGCCCGTGACGTTGTCCCCGTTAGGCAAGCGAGTGACGAGCACACCATAGCCCATGCCGAGGACGAAGAGGAGGATCGTCCGGAGCAAAGACCAGAACAGGCCCATTACTGGGTTGTTGTTGTTGTTGTTGTTGTTGTTGTTGTTGCCGCTGTTGATGTCTGATGATGATGACGATTCGCCTCTGAAGGTGGGGATGGTGGATGTGATGGAGGAAACTCGTCGTTGGCGCTTGGGGCGGAGAGTAATGGTCTCTTGGTAGGTCTCGTCGTCGTCGTCGTCGTCGTCATCCCTGGCGTCCCCGGCAATGCCTAGTACGTTGGCTGCGCCATCAGTCTCGTCCTCGGTTTCCTCGTCGAGTTGCTCGCCAAAGTAGAATCCATTGCGCAAGTTCGATGTTGAGCGACCTACTCCGGGCGTGGTGGCTGCCGTGCCCGGCTCACTAGGATCGGAGAAGATGCCGAAGAGAGTAGAAGAAGTCAGATTCCGGAAGGAGGTAGCTCTGCTAATGTTGGATGAGTCAAGACCGCTAGTGACGGCCCCGCTGGCGGCGGGAGAGGCGCTGGTGTTGAAGGGTGATCGAGGGTCAAGGAGGAACCGGAGGTCGGCGGCTGTGATGCGTGGTTGGGGCGAAGTGTTGGAGTCTCTGCCGGGAGCTGGGGAGGGCGACTCGTCCTTACGAGAGATCATTGGCGGTGAAGCTAGGTTGAAGGGTCGTCGAGGGATTGGGCGGAAGATTTTGGGACCATCTTGGGTCCCGCCATTGGAGTTTTGGTCCATCTTTGTAAGATCGGCCCCTGGTGGCTTGCTTGCCGTGCCGTCTCGTGCCACGCTGGTGCTGGGCTGATGTAGACAAAGGGCGTTGTGATCCTTATTGAAGCTTATTGAAAGTCAAAAAGGGTGCGAATCCGGAGCATATGAAAGCTCGTGGGTATCAGGGATACTGTATAGATATATCCGGCGAGTTGTTTCTCCTCCCACTGATACGAGATGCTGCAAGTCGGCTGACTGGCGTCCAGCTTGTTTCAGAGTGGAGATGGCCGTAAGCAAGATGAATCAATGGCAAGTGCGTTGATATCCAAAGAGGGTGCCCAACTCAAAGCGCCTCGAAGGATCGGGAAACAGCTGAGCTGATGGTTGGTGGTACAAAGAATCTTGATAGGTCAGTCCTCGGATGCAAAGTGATGGATCTTCAGACCGGAAAGGTGAGCGAGTGAGGAGAATCTCGAACACCCCGCTCCAATGTTATTGCTTTTTGAATGTGAAGAAGGAAGAACTCCAGGCTGACGTGAGGGCGGGAGGGGGAAAAAAAAACCCTTCTTGTTTATATGGAAATTAAGGATGAAAGGGGGTTAGATCCGTCTAGATAAGCACGCGGAAGGGAGACGAGAGAGGAAATTTGAACATGGGTCAGGGATATAGCATGATGTATCCCGTCCGTATTCCGTATTTCAAGGGGACCACGGATTGTCAAAGGGATGGTCCGACTTTGCGTTCCCCGTCTGTGAATGGCACAACCAACCACGTGACAACCCCGGATTTTGCGGGCAGTCTGGAAAGTTGTGATATAAATGCAATGATCACCATCAACAATACCCGTTGTTTTGCCCATTGCCACCCGACCATCCCATGGAATGTATGGGGCAAAACTAGGTACGAGATGCGAGATGCACCAGATGCACCAGATGCACCAGACGCACCAGACGACCCCGTGATGGCCATCATTGGTGCACTGGGCTACGCTGCAGTTGCATCCACCGGATTCACAGCCGAAGAAGCGGAGACAGGGCAACACCATCCAGTGAGCATCGAGATAATTCAGAAGGCAGTTGCGCTCGTGCCTTCTCTTCAAGCTTTCTACACTTTCCACTTTGCACTTGCGCTTTTCCCAATCCCCATCATCGTAATCCTGCCCTGGAAAGAGCATGGTCACTACTGCAAGTTGCAAACGCCAAGTCTAGGCCTCTCTTGCCAGAACTCCTGATCCAAATTCCTGCTCGTGGCTTCCATAAAATTGCCCGAGACATTTGCCGTTCCAGGGACCATAAAACGAGAGACATCAACCAACCTTTCCGTCCATCGAACCTTCCTACCTTCCTTCCCACAAAAAAAAACAACAAAAAAAAACAAATGCTGCAACTTCAAGGGGGTTGTGGACTCCAAGATCCGCGCATCCGAATCGTTGAGCCCTTCTTCTTTAGGAGCGGGGTTCATCTCCCGTTGTTGCCTGCCCTGGACGCGGGACGATCAGTTCGACTGCCGTTGATTGACGCTCAGTTCGCCTCTTTTTGTGGCAGGTGACGCTGTACCGAAATATCAGAGCAACGAACATTGCCCTTTTGCTGCGGGGCAACAATTGCGCACCGCGTGAGCACAATGAAGTAAAATAATTTTATTCAATGGATGGAAGAACCCAAGTAAATGTCTTTTGAAGTTTAATCTCTTTACATCTTCATCCGCGAACCCAAGATCTTCCTCTGACCTCACCGACCTGACAGTCTTCTCTGGATATTTTGTACAGCCCCACACTCTGTCCGTTGATCAGATCGGATTCAATCAATCCCGTCACTCCGTGACTCCATTATCCACCACGCATCCGTATCTGCAAACTCTTTCTCCAATGCAACCACTCAAACGACTCCAGCTCTGATTTTGCCGCTGACCGTCTCGATCACATGTCAGCAAACAGTCAATCAAACGCAATTGACAGATTCTGACAGCGTCCACGTACGAAGAACAGGGTAACCATACAAAGCCCCGAACGTCGCACAGGGGGACATGCAATAAGAACAGGGTTCCTAAACAAGGAGGTAAAGCCAACCCATTCCGCAAGCAACCGAACGAGCCGAAACAGACGATTTCCTCTGCCCGGTCTCATGACTTTGACTTTTATGGGTTTACCCCACGCTTTGAGCTTGCTTTGAGCAATCAGCGGGCATATATAACCATACACGAACGTTGCTCAGCCTTTACTAGTTTTCCACCCCTCAGTCGAGTCGAATTGCTAGCCTCGATCTGGGCTGGCTTACTGTCAAAGTTGCTGCATTGGTCATTGGATACCAGTAACCTCTTGACAGATCCATCTTCCAGTAAACAGGTTTTTCAATGATGTCTTTTAGCTACCTATCATTATTCTCTAGTGGAGTGGTAAAGGATCCGACCCGTGGCATATCGTCGTCAGACATCGTCACAAAGTCGGATTGGACCCCTGACTAGCAATTGACTAGTTCGATCTGCGAAGGATCGCTTTAGCGTTGGCCCTTGAGACACCATTCGGTTGTCAATGCTGCATGATGTATGTGTCGACGTGAGTGACAGAAAACACGGAGAGACACTCCGGGTTTGGCTGTGCCCATTATGACCTGGATTGAGCTCAGCCGTAGGCAGGTTGAAGCCATAGAATGAGCAGCTTACCATGGCATGGAAGAGATACACCAAGCGGACGTCAGACGTAACATCCATAAAGACCAAACTAATTAAACCCATGTCTTTGCGTGCAAAACCATATGTACAAGGATGGAAAAAAAAAAAAAAAAATTGCAGAGTTCGCGAAGCCAGAAAGACCCAAATACAAGAGAACCGAAATGAATCAGTCATCCGCTCAGCTTGTCAATTATCTCGACGGCAGTCATGATGATGATGGGCAAGGAGGATCAAAGAGCATCGCTGGCAACGGACTGCTGCAGCAGAGACCTTACTATAGGAAAACATGGCAAGAGACGAAGGACAGGGGAGGCGGCAGCAATATAACAAAACGGAACATAAAAAGAATACTTGGAAAACTCGCGTCGAACCCAATGTCTACAAAAGGCAGTTCCCAAAAAGATGAACAAATCGACCTCCCCCCGAAGAGCAGCATCCCGAGGAGAGAACAAGACCCAGATAAAGCGTTCGTTCGGAATAAGAAACGGCCATATTTTTATCCATCATCCATAGAGCGTAAAGGGCACACAAACACACACACAGAGAGAGAGTATTAAAAATCGAAGTAGTTGTAGTAAACTCTTGTTCGAAATTAAGAAAGAAAAGAAAGGATGAATGTCGAGAAGTTTGTTCATCGGAGAACCAGAATCATTGCCCAACCTGATTTCCGTGAAACGCCCCCTGAAAAGAAGACCAGAATCAACCCTTCATTTGTCGCCAGCTGTGTAGCCATGCGTATGTGTGTCCTGTGGGTAAAAAGAAAAGCAGAGGACATCTGGTAGGCAAAAGAAGTTTCAAGCCATCCTTTTTTCCGTCATACCTTCGTTCACATCCTTTGCCATTTTCCCACAGCCCGAAACTTTCTTTCATCGTAAAATCCTCAAATCATGATCTGAACCTCAAAAACGTGATTCCATCTTCCATGCTGCTGGTGTTTCGTGTCCGCCTCTTTGGGAAGGAAACTGAGTCTATGATATGGGGAAGATAATGGTAATTTCTTTTTCTCTGATGTATGTAGGAGAAAAAGAAGAGGTATCACTGAGATATGGAGAAAAAAAAAGTTAAAGTAATAAAGCAGAACTTTTGGAATGAATCCCCGACCCGCGCAAATGCATAATTTGGAGAAACCCGCCCGGTCTATGCTCACAGAGACAATTCCGGATGCTCATGATGCGATACACCGTTGAAATTGTTTTGGGTAAAGAGAGGAAAAAGAAAACCGTCTGCCTTATTCATCCTTCTTCTCGTCATTACTCGTGGTATCGGGCGTCACCTTGGACAATGCTGGAGAGGCAGAGGCCGAAGGGGGAGAGCCGGGGTGGTCTCCAGCATCAGCAAGAAGGCTGTGGATTGAGTTAGTCTGTCGGTTCAACATGTAGAGGGACACAACTATCATACCTGAAAGCATTTGCGTGGGAAACCGAGTCGTTACCGCGCATGGAAGCAGTACGGGACGAGCCGCCAGAGTCATCACCACCGCGGCCAAAAGCACCGCCAGGGCCACCAACCTGACGACGACCACTGTTGCTCCTAGAGTTGAACATGGACGTAGGGGGGCCGAAAGACATGCCCTGGCTACCGGCGCGGCTAGTGTTGCCCTTCAAACGCTTGAGATCACCAAGCTCGACCTGGTTGTTGGGAATGCTCTGGTTGTAAGGGAAGCCCCTGGCATCTCCGCGACCGGAAGCAGCACGGCCTCCAAGGCCACGCTGGCCGGTGCGAGCATTCTCAACCGCCTTTGCCGCGGCAGCAGCCTCAGCCTGTAAAATTCAGTTAGTCTCATCATACCACATTGACAACGACTTTGCTGTAACTTACCTCAGCGCGAACCTCCTCCAACGTCTTAGGACCCTTGTTAGCCTCCTTGGAGACCCAGCGGGCCCTGCGAAGGTCGACAACATCCATAAGCATGAACCTCAAGCGGCTTGGGAGGTCGGGAAGATCCATAATCTGCTGGATGCGGTTGAAGTAGACCTCCATCAAGGGCCGGCCCTTCTCGGTGCTGTCGAGGTTGCCACCTACCGTCCTCAAGAGCTTGGTGAGAGACTCAATCTCGGCCTCATCGGGAACACCCGTAAACTCAAGCAGCTTGCGGACACACTCGTGCATGATACGTTCCGTAAGCATGCCAAGCTTGAACAGCTCACCAATGAACTGGACGAGACCAAGACCACGACGCTTGGCGGCGGCAGCGATATAGTACTCGTCGGACATGAGGACAGCCTCGGAGGCCTTCTTGTCACCCTCCTCACCCTCCTTGGGCTTCGGAAGGTCCACCTTCCAACCACGCTCGAACTCCTCCTGACACCTGTTGAGGAGGTACTTGCGGAAGAGGGCGCCGCCGCTGACGACGTTACCCTGCTTGTCCATAATATTTTCGTCGCGGATCTCGGGGCTCATGGTCTCGAGCATACGCTTGCAGAACTTGGCATACATGGAAGCCCAGTGGGCTTCGTCCGTAGCCTTCTCGAAGGTGAGCTGAATGACCTGGCGCAGAGTGCGACCATCCTGCTCGTTCTTCGACTGGTGCGCAATCTCAAGGATCTGGTCAGAGATCTTGTCGAACTTCTCAGGGGTCATCTTGTTCAGGGCAGCCTTGACCTTGCGCTGAACGGTCTCAGGATCCAAGTGGCCGGGTGTGGGTGCCTCGGCCTTCTTAGCTCCTATGCTCATAGGCTTCCAGCCAGTTGCGGACACAGTAATAGGCTTGACGTCAATGCCGGCAGTGAGCGGCATGTTCTTGGCGGCCTGAGCCTCGTTCTTGGAGTAACCTTCGCGCGGCTTGCGACGGCTGTTTTGACGGGGAGAGTCAGGGGTAGCAGTCGACGAAGGAGTGCGGCTGAGGTTGCCGGGGAATGTGCCCTGGCGGCCAAAAGCCATAGTGCCCATAGCGCCAGGTCTACCAAGAGCGCCCATACCACCACCAGCCTGTTGCGACATAGCGAAACGCTCGGCCGAAGTGGTTCCAGGGGGCAGGGCAGGCTTGCCAGAGAACTGGCCCATGGCGGGGAAACCGCCACCAGAAGCGCCGCCACGGCCTCTCTGGGATCCAGCGCCAGGGGTGCGAGCGGAGGCCGAGCGACCACCGTCAGAATCCCCGATGAGAGACTTAACCTGCTGGTGGAATTCAGGAGAGGGCTGCTCCGTGAACACATTCTGGAACTGAAGAAGGAAGTTGGCGTCATACTTGAAGATCTTGCCCTTCTTAGAAACAGCCTGGTTGAGGGCCGGGTTGGGGGAAGCGATGCCGGCAGGATAGATATCATACTGCACGCCAGGAAGAAGGCGGGCAGACCGCAAAGACTGAAGAGCAGCGCTGGGCTGGGGCGCCTCAACGGACTTGGTGGTGAGGGGAGCAAGGTTGAGAGCAGCAGGCTTGTTCTTGCCGAGGGCCTTGGGGGCAGCGTCGGCCTCCTTCTTGTCATCGGCCTCCTTCTTGGTGAGGAGATCGGCGACAGACTCGCCCTGGCCGGACTCCCTCTCCTTGCGCTTGCGCTCGCGCTCTTCCTCGATTCTCTCCATCTCACGTTCCTGCTCGCGGAGCTTGCGATCGTTCTCGGCAGCGTTGGCCAGGCGCTCAGCCTCGGCCTTCTTCTTGGCCTCCTCGGCCTCAATGGCCTTCTTCTTGGAGATCTCCGCCTGCTCCTTCTCACGGCGAGCATCTCTCTCCTCGAGTTCGTTGAAGTAAGCGTCCATCTGCTCATCGCTGAGCTTGCTGTGGTCGATGTTGTTGAGCTCCTTATCAGTCAGCTTGGCGAAGTCGAGGTTGTTGTAGTCAATTTCAGACTCCTCCTTGGCCTCAGGCTTCTTGGCAGCGGCGGCGGCGGCATCGGCAGCAGCCTTAGCCTCAGCTTCCTCCTTGGCCTTGGCTTCTTCAGCCGCCTTCTTCTCGGCAGCAACGCGCTCCTCCTCCTTGGCCTTCTCTTCGGCGGCGGCCTTTTCAGCAGCCTCCTTCTCGGCAGCCTCCTTGTCGGCAGCTTCCTTTTCAGCAGCGGCCTTATCAGCAGCCTCCTTTTCAGCAGCGGCCTTGTCGGCAGCAGCCTTCTCAGCGGCAGCCTTAGCGGCCTCTTCCTCGTTGGCCTTATCAGCGGGAGCCTCAGTCTTGGCCTTCTGAACCGCATTCTTGAATTCGTCACGAAGCTGCTCGGCAGTCTTGCCAGTTGTGCTCTCGGTACGACCGTGGGTGGGGGCAGTAGGCTTAGCGGGAGGCGGGGTAGGTGTCGAGGCAACAACAGGCGGTGTCTTTGACTGTTGCTGAATGCTGGGTGCCGGGGAGGCAGGGCCCTTGATCGCGGAAAGGTCGAGAGGGTTGCCGTTGGGATCCTTGATCGTGATGCCTGCGGACTTCTTGGGTCTAGCAAAGTTAGAGGAAACAATGGCGGGAGCAGCTTGAGCAGGACGCTGCGTCGGGGTGCTTTGCGCAACGACGGGCGCCTGGACTTGACCAGTGCTCGACGCTGGACGATCAGAAACCTGCGAAGCGTTACGGGACATCGGCTGGGCAACAGGCTGCCCTTGAGGAACGAAGGTGGGAGGAACGTAAGTGGGCTGGAAGTGGGGAACGGGCTGGCCCATATAAGGCATGGGCTGGTTGTAGGGGTTAAAGACGGGACCACGATAGTCCATGGGAGCAGGATATCCGGGCACCTGTTTTTTTTTTGTTAGCAGATTTTCGAATTGGCCGCTCGCGGGCGACAGGTCCATGCTGCCGAGCGATGGCGGAGTGAACATAGGAACAGAGCGAAGGGGCACATAGTCGTAGCGAGCTGGCGGAGCATTTGAGAGTTCCGGCATAGGCGGACCACCGTTGACTTCTTGGTATGCATCTGCCTTGGAAGCCCAACGCTTGCTCTGACGTCGAGGCTTCTGAGTTGGATCATCGCCCGTACTTGACTTTTGCTGCAAAGAATTAGGGTGCCTAGGATGGATACTGTCTGAATCCCGGCGTGTCCCTTTGTTCTTCTTGTTGACAGGCTTGAAAGAGAAAGAATTGTTGTTAAGGGAAGGGGTATTTACTTGTTGCTGGTACATATTCATGCCGGGATAGAAGGGGGGCTGAGTAGGTGCCAGGCTGGCAGAGGCCATGGTAGGGGTGCCGTGAGTAGGTACAGCGTGAGCCGGAGCCGGGCTCGAACGGTGGGGCTGAGGAGAGTTGGGATATTGCTGCATGCCTCCGCGGCCTTGGAAGTTGTTCATTCCACCACGACCAGCGTTGTGCTGGGGACCGTTATAGGACCTGGTTGGAGGGAAGCCCATGTTGGGGTTGTTGTACGAGTTGTTGTAACCCCCGCGGCCACGGCCCTGACCCTGATAGCCACCACGATGGCTAGCCATATGGCCAACTGTCTCACCGTGGGCAGAGGCTTGCGAGTCCCGTCGTGTGTGGACTGGGCCGTTGCTGTGAGAAACAGAGTGCTGCTTCATGTGGCGCTGGAAGAGGAACTGGTCAGCAAGCGTTTTCTAAAAGATATGGTTGGGGAGATCTTACATCGTTGTCACCAGGGAAACTACCGAACGTCATCGGAGCAGAGATGTTGGAGGGAGCCCGCTGGCCACCGCTCTGCTGAGGCACCTGGGGAATAGGCGATGGCGAGGCGGCGGGAGAGGGGACTCTGGCGTTGCTGCCAGGAATCGGGATGGGGACGGAGCCAGCAGCGTGGGGAGTGCTGTGGGTGATGGCAGGCGACTCTTCGAAGCCGAACTGGATGGCCTTGGCGCCACCGACAGGACCGCCGTTGGCGTTGTGGCTGGGAGGAGCGGCGCTGATGGTGACGGAGCTCTTCCTAGAGTGGTCAGCAGAGGCTCCGTTGAGGCCCGAGCTGCCTCTGGCGATGGGCACGGCGGGGGTGATGTTGGGCCGGCCGTTCACCGGGGCAGCTTGAGGCTTGCCATTCTGGGCAGCGGGAGCGGAGGAACCAACCACGACGGGGGGCTGAGAACCCGTCGCAATCAGCGGCGTGCTTGTCTGCTTCTTCGCACCGGCTGCGGAAGCATACGACGTTGCTGCAGGAGCGGACGTAGGTTGAGCCGGGTTATTCTGTTGACTCGCAGAGGAAGTCATAAGGGTATCGGGTGACTCGAAAGCCGGTTTCTTTGTGTTTGGTTGGGTGCGCGGTTGAGGAGGGGAGAGGGTCGAGGATGGACGAGGTGTTCCCGGGGTGGGACGTCGAATATCAAACTCGACAGAAGGTCGCCGCGCAGTGGGGACAAAAAGTCACAAAGACTGGGATCAATTTCGACGCGCAAAAAGAGCGGCGGCCGAAAGAGAATGAGTGCCTGGAAGGAAAACCGCTGGTGGGTTTTTGGCGGATTGGATTAGGCGGTTGTAAAAACCGAAAGAGACCGATACCGATGCGCGTTGCACTGACGGTAAAAGTCGAAAAAGACTGGAATGGAGTCTCTGGTAGAGAGAGAGCTGGAGAGTGAAGGCGGTGGTGGGTGGGTGGAGGATTTCCTCTTGGTGGGTGGGTTGGACCTGGCCAAAAGTGGGTTCGTCGCAAAAAAACGAAGCGGCCGGCGAAAACCCTCGTTGCTGCGTCTGCCGTTGCCTTCAGGGTTTGGGTTGGTAGGCAGCTTGGCAGTTGACCAATCTCGTGGACCTTTGACTGGACACTACCGCGATCGATAAGGTCGATAAGGTAGCGTGTTCGCTCGCCCAACGCTCAATCAAATGAGTTAGGTAGAGTGGAGTGGAGATGGATCAAGGCAAGTCTCTGGATCTCTGGGAAGCGAATCCTGAGAAGACGAGAGTACCAATGTTGACTTTCTTGAAGTGGGGGAAGAGAAAAAGAGAACCCTGTGAAGTTGGGTTTCCTCCGTGGGGTTTCCTTCACAAGTCTATCAAGACGAAGGTGAAAGGATGGGTGTGAAGGAAAAAGAATGGGCGAGGACCGAAATTTTTTTTGGGGCAAGGGCTCTCTGATACACTTTTTTTACTGTGTGGAAGAGGGCAGGGGGTCGGCCAATTGCAAGCGTGAGGAACAGGGATCCCTGCGGACGCCCCGCCCCTGGGGTACGTACTCCTTGAGGAACTGACCAACATCTCAAACGCCTGGCCCAGGTAGGGTGCTGAGATACAGTCGGTCCTAAAACAGACTCTAGGGGATTTTAGGTCTACTTTCCGGTCGTGCGTTGGCCGGCCGGAACCGAAACTTTACACACATGCGTCTTCGGACTTCCACGCCAGATGAAAGGAACATGAATTTTCAACGTGCCATTTATTCTTTACCCGCTACCTGTTGAGCCTCTGGCACCCCAGCAACCAAATGACGGAAGGCGGGGTTGCTTCACGCACTTGGAGGCTTTTTTTTTTTTTTGGTTTTTTTTATGCGAGCCATCAAGTTCAGTTGACAATCATAGGTAGTGCCCAGGTGGTCGGGAACCCGATCTGATGCAGATGTGGCTCTAAACACTCCTAGCATGGACAAGGCATTTGGGTGCAACAAGCTTGAAGTATACAACCACATCACGTGTGGCACACCTCAATTTCCCACCAAGGCCTTGCTATCTCAAGACATAGCAGCAGGCAGCAGGCAGTAACCATTTGTTGTGATGAGCTTCTTGTTTGTTTCCTCTATCACTGAAATCATTGAGAGGACAGAGTCACTTCCGAGTATCAAAGCAGGTGATGTACCCGAGGGCTGTCGTCGGTTGTAGTCGCAACTACACCTCGTCCCTTTGTCTAGCCCTCCTGCCCTCGTCCTGAACGATGGGGTACGACCGGGCTAAGAATCGAGGGTGGACCTGGTCCAGGATTCTCCAGGCATCTTTTTCTCCAAGTCTAAGACCAAACGGGGTGACATGGGCAACTGGGGAGTCGGGCGCGGACACGTTCGACAACATGGGGAGTTATCCTGCGATATTGGAACCTCAAGACACTGCTATCAGTACATTCATAATTCCCGGCGTGGTGGTAGACACTGCCTGACAGCAAACATCCCGAGATGCGATTCTGCCCTACGTCCGTCGACGGGAACGTCGCGACATATCTGGTCGGCTGTTCTATATTGTTCACAAATGGCCATCTACGGCTGATTGTGAGTGGCCGGCATGAGACTTGAATTGTAGGAAATTTTCACACCCCCGTAAGTCTTTTCCCTAATACTGTATCCATGGAACTGGTAAAGCTCCAAGAGTCTCTCATTTGCAATGCGTCGAACCAGAAATAACCACTGGATCATGTTCATCCCCCTTAGACGCCCAGTGGTATTATCAGTCCAGGGGAGGACCGTATCCGGAGACGCACAACTCGAACACCGCGGTACGTGTGTACTTCTTGGGTCCGACCTTGGTGCCGGCGTCTTGATGGAATTGTTCTTTAGCAAATGCCTTGACCGACGGCTTCAGCCCGTGTCATCAAACACGTCAAATAAAGTGGCTTTCACATGATATCAATCTGGGAACCACGCATTTCCCATAATGAATATTTTGGTCAACATGCTCTTCGGCCTGTCTGTTAGAGCTACACTACATGAATTGCCCGACCAAGCCGGCTCAGCTGGCTTTGATTCAACCCTTCAACGGTGATGAGTGAGTGGCAACTTACAAGCATGAGGAAGGCCGGGGCGACGAATGCTCTTCGTCTGTGCTTACCACCTCACTCTCATATCCTTCCCGGTGCCCTCTTATCGCTGATAGTGCGGCACACATTTGGAGATTCGGAAAAGCACACGAATCAACATGCTGCAACCCAAAACAACCATCTCTGACTCACTCACAACAGTCCCAAGGCTCCCATTTACGATCCCACGATCTGTTCTGTCGAATTATCTTCCTCTGTAAGTCTTGCCATCGACAAGTCGATTTAGTCTGCCTCTCTGTCCACTATGACGTCAACCCACCAGTGTAGGTCCTGGGCCCTCAGGCCCTTTCAGATATCATTTCTCCAAATGTTCTATTCTTTAGTTGGGTCCTGAAATTATATCGAAGTGTGTCTTGAATGCTTTCACAAACATCCATACCCAAGAACAATCGGCCGTAAATTGAACATCATCTCTATCCAACTGTACGTCTCCCAGGCCATCGAGGCTATCACACGTTCCTTTGTGGGCAAAATGTCCCATTAAATAGCGACATTCTTGGGGCTTGTACATTTTCATACCCCCCTCAAAGTCTCCACTGCCCCTCGCTCCAGGGAATCCCCACTTCCTTCCACTTCAGGCCGTCCTCGCTGCGTGCACCCCGCCAGAACTCTAAAAAAGTTCACTTTTTGCCGCCTCCAAGGTTCTATTCAGACACAACCTACAGTAACGAACTGCAAGACATCTTCTCACCAAAGTCCAAAAAACACATCTGCTGCCCGGACTCACCATCTCCTAACTCCGAACTGAAGTCTCACCTTGTTCTCAATTCTTGCTTTCAAAATTTCAAATCCTTTTTTTGTGTGCATTATGCCCTTTCTCCTGCCCTAGAACGGGCTAACCTGCCTCTCCTGCCTTGTCTGCCAGGCTGCCAGGGCACGATCCCCCAGCGTTCGCATGCACATTGGATACTTGTACCTCTCCAAGTCTCACCCCTCCTTGTTGTCGTCGTCGTCGTTCGTTCCAATTCCCAAGCAGGGAAACCCACCTCAACTACGACGATGTACACAAGTCAGTTAAATGGTGGGGCGGCGGAGCCAATGTTTGGATTGGTTAGTGCCACCTCCATTTACAACTTCATTCTGTGTACACTATTTCGAATGTACTTTATTATTTTCGACGACGTATCAAACACGATCTGAAGCCTGGATAGCATGTCTCAGCTGACCGGCTATAACCTGCATAACAAAGCCGTGGAAATACCAGAGAGGTAGGTAAAGCATAACAGGACTTGAGAGATATCGTCACATGCTCAGCATTGGCCTGGAGAACAGCGATCATCTTTACAGAATGCTCATGACCGACCAACTTACTTGAAGGCTGACGGCCGGCCATGAACTCTCTTTTGTCAAATCCCCAAGCCAAGCGATAAGCTATCAACCAACGAACACTGGAAATCACACAAACACTCAAGGAAGCCAAACCCAGCACAACGCCGCACTGACACTTGCCCCCCTTCTCCCCTTGCATAGAACCACGAATGGAACAACCGGCGAACAAAACGAGACGTCAAAACGAAGGGTCCATCGAGGCCTGGCCGTAAGGATCAAGCAAAGTCCGTGCCCCCTTGCCTCACCCTTTCATTCAGCCTTTCCCGAACGTCTCTCCTTGTCTTTCGCCGGCGTTGGCGTTGGCGAGTCTACCACGGTCCTGCAATCACAAGCACAATGCCACGCGTTACACAGTTGCTTCTCATTGTTCTCATTCTTCCGACTCCGAGCAACGCTTCGAGCTGTCATAACTAAATGGCTACCAGCACAAAGCAGCTGATACTATCAGACAGGTCGAGTCCGGTCCGGTCCTTGCTTAATGCAGCTCCCTCGTGATATGGTTCCTGGTACCTAGGTACCCGCCTAACAAGTGAACCCCAACATCCCCAGGAATCCACGATCGGGACTCGGTAGGTAGAAAACAAGGCTGAGCATTTGCAGCAGCAAAGAGAATGCAAGCAAGGCATTCAAATACCAAGGACACGGCACGTCTCTAGACTGGCTGATTGGGCACTTTCTGCGTTGTAAAAATATGTGCAATGTGCATGGCCAATGGCCAATGGCCAACTTCCAACTTCCAACTCTTACCGGTAACTTGCAACTTCGGAATTCCAAACGACGAAAGCACGCACCGGCACCGACACCAGGACGTCGGCGGCAGCGGTTGTTGCTTGCCCGCGCTGGGGTTCCGGTACGGCGAGGTGAGCGTGACTTGTTGAGTGGTGAGTGATTGTCTGCCTCTCTCAGTACCGAACTAGGTAGTGTACGACGTCAGAGGTTGGACCCTTCGCGTAGGATTCGGGGTCCTCTCATTCATTCACCTCGACCCATTCAGCTCCAGCTCCTCTGCCGCTCCGTTCGGTAGTGATCGGCTTGGAAAAATTTGGGGTTATGTGATCATCGGTGTTTCTTCTTTTCTCCTTCCCTTCGCTTGTTGGAGAACCCTACATGCCAGTACACCAAATATCCTGGTCGGTTGCTGCATATGGTGATCATTTTTTTGATTACATCATGTCGAGAACCAACATATCTAAGTGTACCAAGCAGGATGTTCATAAAATATTTGGGGAAAACAAAAGTCTTCATACCCAACCGAGACTGCAGGGGAGAAATACGTCGACAGGGTGAGCTGGTAAGGGTCACTGAAGGGTTTAGACTTAGATATGAGCCAACATCAAAGACACGGCAGGAGATCTGGTTCGTATTAGATAGGCATTACGAATGCTGACCGACAAAAAATCTTGTAGCCTGCGGAACCTAGTACCAAGCAATGTGCCGTTGTCATGGACGATTATACAGAATACCGAGGAGACGAAGTGTGTCGTAATCAAATAATAGCAGCACACGGAATTAGACACAGGAGGGATATAGCTTCCTAGAGCGTTTGACATTTTGTAACATCTTCCATAATTCTCACTTTTATCGCTACTATCAAACCAAAAATGCTTGTGTGTACTACGTAGTACAACCACCAACTAGTCTACCATGCCAAACTAAGACACAGACAACCCAAATCTAGACTCAGATCCAAATCTCGATCCAAATCCGAATCACTCCTCCTCAGCCTCAAACCCCTCCACCCTCACTGCCTCCACCTCCTCCTCATCCGGCATCGCCAACTCCACAACCTCAGCACCCTCCTCCCCTTCCGCAGCCACGACCTCCACCTGTCCCTCGCCCTCCTCAGTGGGACCAGGCAATTGCTTCCCTTCCTCCTTCAACTGCTCGATCCTAGTCTTGGTCATCTCAAACACGTACTGACCCAGATGTTCCACGCCCTCCATGGCCGTCTCGCCCTCGAGTCCTTCCTTACCGACCTCATCGGCCAGCACACGTTGCGAAGGCCACAACTCGCCGGTTACGAGGGTCAGCTTGTCCGGACGCTGGAGGAGCAGCTCAAAGGCTTCGCGGAGCTCGTAGCACGACTCGAAGACGGAGCGGCGGCCGAGGATGTATAGACCCAGCCGGGCGCGGGAGAGGGCGACGGTTAGGCGGCGGATGTCGCGGAGGTAGCCGACGCGGGAGGTGCGGGTTAGGGAGAGGATAATGTCTGTGGGTCACTGTGTCAGTGGGTTGTTTGGAGAAGGGGATATAAAGAGGGGGCAGGAAGGGAAGGAAAACGTACAATCATTCTGCTCGCCCTGGTACTTGTCCACCGTCGTGACGATCCTCGGCAATCCAAAGATGGGGTTCTTCGCGCAGCGGTGACCCAACACATCCTTAACCAAGGCTCTCTGTCCCGCGTAGGTAGCAAGGATGCTGATTTTCTCCGCGGGGTAGCCCAACAAACGCATGTACATGAAGATAGCCACCGCGTACTCTGCCTCGCCCAGGTTCTGAATAAAGTGCGGCGTCGGCTCGCTCTCGCCCTGACCCTTGTAGTCAGGCACGTCAATGAACTGGTACTCGTACTTGAACCCGGCGTTGGCGGTGAGGAACTCAGTGGCCGTCATGGTATGCGGGAGATCATTGAGCGATGGGTAGCGCCACTTGTAGAGACTCGAGATAGACGGTCTGGCGCGGCCCTGGAGGTCAAGATTAATGGTAGGCACGCCGAGGCGGACAAGGCGGGAGAAGAGGGACTGCTCAAGGTTGGCGTAGTGGCGGAAGGCGAGAGACTGGACAACGGGGGAGTTCTGGTAGTGGTCACCGCAGAGGACGATGCGTTGGAGCGGGGCCTTGCCGTCCTTGGGCTTCTGCATGGCGAAGGGGATGAAGTTCTCGACTTCGGTGATCTGAGCGGCTTCTTCCATGACCACGTTGTCGTAGTGGAAGCCCAGAGCGGCAATCTTACCACGGCGCATGGCAGCGTGGGTGGAGGTCATGGCGATGATGCGAGCTTCGTTGGTGAGGAGGTAGTTCTCCTTATCGCGATCCCGGCGGAGGATTTCGAAGGGCATAACATCGGCAAGCTCGGTGAAGATCTTGGAGATATGGCGGTAGCAGCCGTTGGCAATCTCCCGAACAGTGTCGACGTCGGCGTCGGGAGGGAACAAAGGCTGGGGCGCGTTGGAAAAGTAGTAGTGGAAAGGGAAGGCCTTGACGATGTCCTCAGGGGTTGCGTCTTCAGCCTTCGCCATGTCGCTGAACTTGGCCCATGCGGGTTGGACATAGACCTTGTTGAAATATCCTGCTGTCTCGGCCGAGTTTCCGTGGGCACCAGGTGCTCCTATGCTGGCAGCGAGGCGATTGACTTCAAGGAGATACCGATCGCGGTTCTCAAGGAAGGATTCCACTCGCCCGTGCTTGCTGAAGCTGCCCTCGGTTTCCAAATCCTCCTCACCATGTCCTAGACGTAGAAGATGGCGCTCATCGATGTCCAACGCTACAATTTTGGCGAAGAGTTGGTTCAGCGCCTGGTTGCTGTGTGCTATGAGCAGAGTCTTCTGCTCAGGGAAGTTGTGGTAGATGTTGTTGATGATCTGGGTGGCGACATCGGTCTTGCCTGTTCCAGGAGGGCCGACAACAACCGTGAGGCCAGGTTGAGAGCCAGACACGATGGCTTCTACCTGCTTCGGGGTGAACCGGACGGAGTTGAGCTTGGGCGCATCGATGGGATATGGCCCGTTGTTTGGAGGCTTGTAAGTCGAAACCTTCACTGTTTCCATCTCGGAGATGAGAGCAGGCTCGGCATCCCGTCTCCTCTTCTTGGAAGGCTTGGAGGCTCCCTCCTCGGCCGGTTTCTCAACAGTCTCGAGGACGAAAGGGGGATTGATGGTTCCGGAGACATCCTCGCTGGGCTCAACATTCTTACCGGGCAAACACTCGATCAGATGCTGCCAGTCTAGGAATGTATCGCGGTAATCCAACTTCTTTATCCTGTTGGGGAGGTTCTTGTAAGTTGCTCCAGCTGGATCACCATATCCCAGGAATACCTCGTGCATCCATGGAGCGAGTGGTACTTCGGAGAGGGCGAGGTCACGGACTGACTCCAAGACCGGCTTGAAGTTGTTCTCACGACCGCTGCGACGAACGAGAAGATTGATTCCCTCATACACGTTCCGCTTACCCTCCGAGTCCCGCTTGTAGGCATGGGCGTCCAAACGGACCTGGATCTTTCTTGTGTAGCTCCGATTGTGGTTCTCAAAGTATGCTTGCGCATCGCGGACAGCACGACCTCTGTCATCCATTATCTGGATCACCTCTGCAGTCCGGACAGTCACCAACCCTAGCCTTTCGGCTTCGCTAAGAGGTGCTCCGCCGTTTTCAACCTTCTTTGCCTTGGAAGCATTTACTTCGACCAGGAACAGCACGTCATCGGGCCGAAGAGCGTCCCAGTCACGGCGAACATGCTCTGTCAGTTTACGCAAGTCGATGGTTACTTCAGCCTTTACAGTCGAAGGGACATCAGTACCGACAAGCGGCGGGACGACATCGAGTACTGTTGGCTTGCCGATTGGCAAAGCCATCCTCGAAAAACCCGTGAAGACTGTCTCGCCGGTGCGTCGAGCCTCAGGTTTTAGTCTTGTCAAGGCTGCCTCGATATCTTGTCGGATAGCATAGAATGCCTCGCAACGATAGAGGGTCAGCGACCGCCAAAGAAAGTCTCCTACTGTAAGATACTGCAGATTCACTTTTGGCAGCGCCAAAGGTCGCGAGCCATCATAGTAATCGGTCCTTCCCAGACCAGTCTCAAAGAGCGTCTCTTCCGTGGGAAGAACAGTCAGCTCAGCCGCCTCTTCTTGGAAGGTCTTGTGACGCTCGAATGTTGACAATAGCACCTCCATCAAGAATCTCCGGTCCACCACCAAGGACGAAGATTCTGGGTAACTGATCCGCATGCCTAATAACCGAGACAACTCGGTGAGCTCTCCGTCGGTCAAGACATCCAGCAGCCCCAAAAGGTCGGATCTCTTGTCGATGGAGCCATAATTGGACAAGGCAAGCACTGTCAGCTTGTCCTTGAAGTGTTTCAAAGATGTCCTTTGCAGCTTTGCGAGCCTGGCGCAATGCTGATCATACGCCTCCGTCTTGCTATACTGCACTCCTGTCTGGTCATCGACTGTGAAGTACACAAAGTGCGAGAGCAGCTTGGTAAGATCCCGCAGCAGACCGTTTCCTTCATCGTTGTACATGGGTGATAGGTGCAGAGCCGGCAAGATATGGAGGTCTTGGAGCAGGGTGTTGACGTAGCGTCTAGTTGGAAGCTGGCTGAGGACATCTATCAGGAACTCGAGGAAGCGCTCGCAGTACAGGACCTGGTCTTGTTTGGCGTTTTGGGTATAAAGAACCCTGAAGAATTCCAGAACGGAGCTGTACAGCCATGCCCTTTCAAATCGTAGGCGCGCTTTCCCTGCATCGTCCGCCGCATCATATCGCTTAGCGGATGCCCTCCAGGCTTTCCTCAGGTGTGTAGTCGAATCCAGTAGCTCGTTGCGCTTCTCCTCCGTGGACAGGTTGTGCCAGATGGATATCGAGACAAGGGGGGCGCATTCCTTCCGGACGATGGTGCAGTCCAAGCTCTCGAATGCGTATATGATGAACTGGAGAACGTGGGTCCTGATGCTCCAAGATAGCGAGTCGTCGAGGGTCATGGACAGAGCGCGGCGGAATAGGTCGGAGAAGTCACTCGGGCGGTCATTGAAGAGGCCTGGACAGGTGTTTAGTTAGTATCTATCCATGGCCATCGGTGGGAGAAGTGCTTGGGTCTCAGTTGACATACCCCATGCGTCCAGTCTTTCCCTGCGCTTGGCATTGACTATCAGAACAATCAAGAGGACATGGTAGTTTGACGAATCTTCACCGTAACCAGGCCAGAGATAGCTATGAGAAAGTTAGCGACGGACATCAAGGTGCACATCTCTTTGGGGAGGGAGACACATGCCTCTCTAGTGTCTGTAGACCTTCCAGCACCAACAGAGATTTGAGAGGGAAGCCATCCTTCTCTAGAGCGTCCCAGATCTCGCTCTTGAGTACATCATTCTTGACCTTGACCTTGACCTCGTCGGCGCGTTTTGTTGTCTTCAGCCAATGCTGGCGTGCAAGGTTGGCAAACTCGCTGTCCCCTTCCAAGTCCTGCGTGGTGGGCCGTCCCGAGCCAGCGGCTGGCCCTTTGTCTGCATTCGCGCTGCTTTTTACTCGTTTCGCCGGCGGCATGTTGGGGTATGTGTGATATCGTCGTTGTCGCGTGCAGAGGGCGAGATCTTCGTCCAACCGCGTTGCTGGTGTGTTTGAAATTTGGATCAAGTCGAGATTCCAATTGCTGGACAGCGCGGGAGAGTGACGGTACGGGTCACTACCAGGAGCACTATCAGCGATTAGTGGAGGTTAAAAGTGCCTGTGTTAGCGTTTGTAGCTTGGAGAGGAACTGAGCAGGAGGTACTTCCAGTGGCCGGAGGTACACCGTAAAGTACAGTACAGGGCATGCATGTACCGGGCTCCCGTCTTTTTAGCGCTCTCGCAGCCTTGCAGGAAATGTCACAGTGAGGGTATCCACCTACCCCACATGCAAAAAGAAATGGAGCTCTTGCAGCTCAAGCACGGACATCAGACCCACTTGCATTCAGCCTTGTCACAGCTTCCACTGTAATGCTCCATCCCCGGTGTCTGTCTCAGTAAACAAGTGATCCTCACCTACATGCTTGCTCTTCTCCCTCTTCCTCCCATCTTTACTTCCACCAATCTTTCAAAAAGTCTTTTTTTGAGGTCTTTCTTTTTCTTTCAGGACTCTGACCTTATACCCCGGACAAAGGCATTCATCCGCCAAATTCATCATCCTCAAAGAGAATTGCCGGCAACACTGTAAACTCACCTCTCGCCAAGCCTCTTCGTAACTTTTAGATTCCTGCGAGACCGACATCGAAGACACTGATATCAACAACTCTCATCCGCTCGCTATCAATAGAGTCAGCCAAGCAATGAGCAAAGATGCCTTCCCGCGTGATTGAGAGCCACGGTGTCCCCGGTGTCGCCGCCTTTTCGGCCTTTCTCGACAACCTCTTGGCACGCGCCGAAGCAGTCAAGCCAACAGCATCCATCGAACCTCCTCTCGACAAGGCCGACTTTCAAGATCTCCAGATCCAGCTCAACGAAGCACTCGGAATAGACCCCAGCCAAGTTGGTCAAGTAAACGATGCAAAACGGACACAGCGGCACGCCATCATCGAGACTGCCGTGCGAGACACGTTCAGCAACCTGATCGTGAGTTTGACTTCAGATCCTGCCGAGTTTGCCAGCTTAGGTTGTGCCCAAGCTGACTGACATCGCCAGGCCACCACCTCCATCGATTCGCCACATTTTGCCCGAGTATGGAACCTCTTCGACATCTTGTCCATCCTCTCCGATGACGAGCAATGCGATCCCGCCCTACTTTTGTGGCTGGTTGAGGAACTGCTTGACAGTCAAACTATTGCCGGTTGTCGCAAGGTGTTCGATTTCCTCGAGTCCCGCCGAGAGCGCATCACAGCAAAGCATTTTGATCAAAAGAAGCTGGTCATTCTTCGCACCTGCAATGAGCTTCTTCGACGTCTGTCAAGAGCGCTGGACCCAGCGTTTTCCGGTAGAGTGTTCATCTACCTCTTTCAAAGCTTCCCACTGGGTGACAGAAGCTCTGTGAATCTTAGGGGAGAGTACCACGTCGAAAATGTCACTACATGGGATCAGTTGCCGGCAAAGGCGGAGGATGCTTCTGCCGATAGCATGGATGTAGACACGGAGACACAGGGCGAATCTACCCAAAAGACTGGCGATCAGCGATCAACCCCCAAGGCCGGAGCTGAGGATGCCAAAAGGCAGCAGGAAAAGGCGCTCGATCTGGAAGCTCTATACCCTGTCTTCTGGTCTCTGCAGGAGAGCTTTAATCAGCCAAAGAAGCTATTTGAGCCCGCGCAGTTCGCCTCCTTCAAGTCTGGTCTAGAAGCGACCATGGCCACCTTCCAGAGCATCAAGGTCGATCAAAGCGCACGTTCTAGGGATTCCAAGGACAAATCCGATGAGAGCAAGCGTGCACTAAAGAGGAAGCGCGGTGAAGGTGAGGATGACGAGTTGGCCAATGGCTTCAACCCAAAGTATCTTACCAGTAGAGATTTGTTCAAACTCGAGGTCCGTTCCGGTCCTTCACATGTCCTTACCCTGCCCTTTAACTGACAAAAAACGCAGATTGGCGATCTTGCCCTACGTCGAAATGTACTGGTTCAAGCCTTAATCATCATGGAATTTCTCCTTTCCGTCTCACCCAAGGGCAAGGAAAAGATTGCCAGCATCAAAGCGCCCAACAAGTCCGTATCACATTCGGATCAACAGTTGAGTGAGGAAGACACCAACTGGGTGCTGGACATGAAGAAGAAAATTGCCGATTACCTCAAGATCGGCCCCGAAGGCCCTTACTTTTACCGGATGGTCGAGACCGTCCTTAGCAGGGACAAGAATTGGGTGCACTGGAAGGTAGAGAGCTGCCCGCCTATCGAAATGCCCGCCGTTTCACCTCAAACGTTCCTCGATGCCAAGATTGCGGCAGGCAAGCTAGCAACAGCAAAGAAAATGAGAGACGCACCGATGGGCTCGATGAACTGGGACTTCCTACAAGATGAGGACCCAGACGAGGCTTGGAAGAAGCTCGAAAACCCGGAACGGTACCAGCAACCCGACCTCAAGACACTCCAGCGAAAGTTGGAGGACGCCAAGTTCGATATTGAGATGGCCAGGGATCCCAAGGAGAAGCAAAGGGCAGTCGAGGCCAAGAACAGCCTTACCTGGGTGGCTCTGAGAGTCGCCAGCAGATCCAGATTGGCAATGTTTGACAACATCGACAGCGACGACAACATTGACAAGATCTTCGAGGACAAGCCTAAAGAGCCCGAACCACAAGAGGCCGAGGATGTCTCGGCTTCTACTGCTGATGTCGTCTTCCCCGATGACAGGAAGCCAATAGTTGTCGTAGACGCCAGCCGGGCCAGCAAACTCAGTATTGCGAAGCGACTAGCCAGCCAACACCCCGGCGTCTTCACGCGGGTACCAGCTCACATCACCCGGAAACCCCAGGAAGGCGAAAAAGAAGGAGAGGATTACTACTTTGTTGATACCCAGACGTTCAACATGATGCGGGATGGCGATCAGCTCATCGAGTTCACCGAAGGAGACTACAGTCAAGGCACGAGCAGGAAACACATACAAGCTGTTAGTGAGGCGGGCAAGGTTGCCATCATGGAGATGAACCACGATGTAAGTACCTCTTACCATTTCCCCTTCCAACCTCAAGCAAGTATTTCAGCTGCTAACCTAATCTACTTCACCGACAGAGCGCACAACAAGTAAAAGACTGGGACTTCTCAGCGCGTTTCATCTGCATCGAGCCACCTTCCCCAGAGACCCTAGAAGCGCAACTAAGAGAAACCGGCAGCGGTCTCGAAGGAAACGAGGACCAAATCCAAGCCATCCTCAAAGACGCGGTCGAGCTCGCAAAGCAGCAAAAGTCTCCAGACTTCTACGAGTCAGTCATCGACGGCGGCGACGACTGGACCGCCCTCGAGGTGGCCGTATACGGCAAGGCAATCACCACCACCGATGCCACTGACTCAGCTGAGGGAGAAAATGAGAATGAGGAACCTCAAAACGGCGATGTCCCCATGTCCGCCGCGGAGGGCACAAGTAAGGAGGAGCCCACAACAACAACAACGACGACAACGATAGCAGCAGGTGGAAACGATGAAGACGTTCAGATGACTGACGCAGCTCCCGCGCCGGAAGCTTAAGAGACTCCGGGTCGCGAACTGGGGAAGGCATCATTGTCGAGGTTAGCATCATTTATTTCCCAGGCTACTAGAAACCACGTGGTGGGGATGGGGAAGCACAGTCAGACGGGTAATGGGATGGATTGGCTTCGGCGTATGTTGCAGCAAGAGAGGAGTTCTCCGTGTCACCAAATACGATGCGTACACTCACTTACCTGTCTAGAAACGACAAACAAACGTTGACAAAAGATCTCGTGCCAAAAACAGTTCAAGTGTTTTGAGTAAAAACAAGTGCCATTTCTCGTTCCAACATTGCCTTCTCAGTTTTATTGCCATTTACAAGCGTATCAGTCTAGTGCACACGAAAAGATTGGTATTTAGTATTCCCCTTCAGTAACCATCAGACAGACAAACCAAACCATGCTGTTGGGGAAAAGCAAAAGCAAAAACGACAAAACAACTTTCAAAAAGAGGATCATCCACCCGAGCTCGGTGGAGATGACAGTATATATTGACAAGAGTGGGATTCGAACCCACGCCCTTTCGGACCACGGAACTGAGTTGTTTAACTCGGATTAAGGGTTAACCTTAACGTGGCGCCTTAGACCGCTCGGCCATCTTGCCTGGTTGTTGAAAATTTGACTCGTGTGGGTGGGTTATATGTAAGGTTGTAGCGAGGTGTTTTGGTGGTGTTGTGCGGTTTGGTGTGGGTGGGGATCTTTAGGGTCGAGGACGGGATATATCCCTGCGGGTGGATGTGAGTGGGACATTGGGCGACGGGGAGACCAGAGAACACGGGGCTACAAAACACCAGACTGGGTATCACGATATAAAATAGTCGTATGCGAATGCGAGGATGTTTGCAAGGTAAGGTACTGAAAAGCGGCTATAATCATTCAAGAAGAGAAGCCCATAATTTGAAAGTAAACCAGATCCCTAACGCCGAGTTCGACAATATGAACACAACAAGACCGTCTGTCCGCTCAACATTTATACCTTCCCATTTCCATCCACCCACCCTTCTATCCACGCCCACTCACTTTCACTGAGAAACAAACCCCAACTTGGCAAAAAGCGTATCCATAGCCACCCACCTCCGTCCACACTTATCCAAATACCTTTCCACCACGCTCTTGACCGTCCCAAACCTCACACGATTACGTTCCGCCATGATAGCAACTCTCTCCTTCTCCTCCGCGCTTAGCTTAGCAGAAACCGCATCTCCTTCATCATTGCTTTCCGTGGCCTTGCTCTTCGCCTTATCCACGTCCCACAAACTGGCAAAGTACACCAGCTGGTTGTAGATATCTCTCTCGCTATACTCGTACCGCATACGGCCGCCGCATTCGCCCCTCGCCAGCCCCTTGGATCCCAAACACCGGGTGCCGTAGACGGAGATCTGGCGCGTGCGGTTGCCGCACGAGGAGTCGTCGCAGACGAGCCAGCCTTCGTAGTAGCGCGCCGTTTGAGCGCGGACGGCGGCTTCGACTTGGGCGACGATGCTGAGTGTGGGGAGGACGTATTGGCAGGATGGGCACTGGATGCCTGAGGGGGTGACGTTGTTGACGGAGGAGGGGGAGGCGAGGCCCTCGAAGGGGGAAGAGGTCTTGCACCGGCGACAGCGGAGGGAGAGGCGGGCGCAGGATTGGAAGCGGACGGAGTCGGGGATTTGGGACTCGAGAGGGTGGATTTCGAGGTCTTGTGGGCCTGAGGAGTTGTTGTTGGTGTTGGAGGAGTAGCGCCGGACGTCGAGGCCGAGGTTCTCGGCTAGTTGGGAAGTTGATGTGCCGACAATGTTGGCGCAGAGACGCTCGACTGGAGGGAAGATTTGCTTGCCGATGTACCATTCTACGTCGGGAGACAGACCGGATTCGGCCTTAAGCACGTCCTGAGGGGTGTAAGCGCGCTTGGCGACGGCTTCCGAGGTGGTCTTGCTGTCGCCTGTGATGATGTACGAGATGACATCGCCCTTGCGAATGGTCTTGCCCTTGGCCAACTCACGGAGGGCGACTTGGACCTGCGGCATCGAGTCGGCATTGGGATAATCCTTGGGGGCCTTACCGAGCTGAGTCGAGATGATGTACTTTTGCACAGGGACAGCGCTCTCGCGCATCTTGGCAGAGATGTCACGAAGGTACTCGTGGATGCGTTGGACAGACACCTCGGTATCGTCACCCGAGAGGATCTCGGTAAGGATACGGCTGGAGATCTCCTTGGACAAGCCGCAGTACTCACGACGCTTCATGTCGAGACCCTTGACCTCCATCTTCTCAACCCACTTGTCGTTGACCTGGACCATGTTGATAGCAGCATACTTCTTCTTGGCTTGGAGGAGGATGCGCCTAAAGACATTGTCGATATCGATCTCAAGGAGGCGGTACCGCTCGTTGACGGCCTTCTTGAACTCGTGGCCGACACGCAGGGCGTCAGCGACGTTGTCCTTGTTGGCGTTGATCATGACGGAATCTGTGTCACCGTAGATGACCTGGAGCGAGTTGCTCTCCGCTAGTTCCTTGGTGCTCCGCAGAATCTCACGACCCTTGTAGGTAGTGAGTACGGCAAGGGGGCGGGCGTAGAAGCGCGACTTGGTATAACCAAGGCAGCCGTACATGGAGTTGGCAGTCATCTTCAAGGCGAGCTGTTTAATATCCCACGTGGCAAGCTCTTCAGGTGTGGCATTCTTGTCTTTCATCAGAGATTTGACCTGTCTACGCCGGCTAACGAGTGTAGCAATCAGCTTGGGAAGAATGCCCTGGGCCTGTTCTTTGGGAACCTCAGGGACAGCATCATCGTCCTCGGACTACTATGCGTTAGCTTGTGACTTCTACGAAGGCAGAACTCCGACTTACCAGTGATGTTCGATCCACTGTAGTGAAGCAGATGTTGTACTCTTGGATGATGGAAGGGTAAAGGGAGTTGAAGTCCATGACAAGAACGAACTTGTCGTAGAGACCCTTTTCTGGCTCGAAAACCAGACCACCCTTGTATTTGTCCTTCTTCTTTGCTCCCTCTCCGCCTTCCTCTTCTGCATTCTCCTCTTCAATGCGTTGGCGACCCTTGAAGGTCTGTTTATCCGGGACGACATACTTGTTGCGGTGGAATTCGTGAAGCAAAATGTACTCGTTCCGCTCGGCACGTGTACCGGTGAGTGTTCTTGCCCACGAGTTACCAGCCAAGTTGGTGAGAACCTTGGTAAGAGGCAGAATTTGGGTCCTCAATGCAAGAGCCGCGATGAAGTAAGTATCAGTCTCGGCATGGGAGATGTAGTCCATCAAACCGTGCTTGTCAGCGTTAGCCCACGTCTTCAAGGCGACTTCATTGTCGATGTCCCTCCTGCGAATTTGGCCTCCCAGATATAAGCTGCACATTTCCGTCAAGCTCCAGGTCTGGCACTTGGTCATCACTGATTTACCGGCATCGTTGGCAAGATCGCATAGCAGACGGCCAGACATTATCTGGCGTTCTGCAAACACGTTGCCACCCATCTTGGCGATGGATGATGGCCATTGGGAGCGCCTGAGTCTACCCAGACGAGACCATTGGTGTGTCTTTTTCTCGTGCAGCCGGTTCAGCAAGATGCTGTAGTCAACACCTTCCAGCTGGTGGCCAAGAATGACATCTGGATCGACAACATCGATCTGTGCAAGCAGGAAATTCAAGATCTCGTGTTCTTGCTTGAAGAGCTTGAGCACACCTCTGTTTCTGTCCTTGGCAAGCGTCTCAAAGCCGATAGGGAACGCGCTACCGTAAGGTCTAACAGCGGTGAAACTACGAGAAGCAAGTTTGTCTGCCGGAGTGGTGTCACTGAGCGACACATCAAAGTAGACTCTCCCGCTGACCGCGAGAATCTCCTGCTTGTTATCCTTGGGGTTGAATGCTGTGCGCATAGCCAGACTCAACAACGTCAAAGGAGGAGGCTCGATGCTCTCGGCGTTGTCTGGAACCGACACCATCATGGGATGTTCCACCAGGACTTCCAGCTTGCAGTGCGAGGCATTCCTCAAGGAAGTGAAGTCGGCATCCTCAATCTTGAGCCAGCAGGGGCCCATGATGTTCTTCCAGAGCACGAACTGCTCGAACAGAGCGGTATTGGTACCGAAGACGTGGGAGAAGGTTTCGCCCTTGGTGGTGGGTTCCATCGCAGGCTTGGTATATGGGTAGAGCAGCTTCAAATACTGGCCCTCCTTAGGAACATCTGGAAGCTCAAACGCGTACTTGCGGGTGCAAGCCTTGATCTTGTGCATGCCGACATTCATCTTGGTCATGATCTCGTCGACCTCATTGTAGACGTCCATCATTTCCACCTCTTCTGTTGTCTCCTGGCCACCTCGCACACGATGCTTGCGCGGCAGGAAAAAGAGTTTCCGGAGAATGTTGTCAACCTTGACAAAGCAACTGACATAGGTCTTGGTCTTCTTGTTCAGAACCTTACCAAACAAGCACAAACTACCGTTGACCTCTGTGTAGTCTGTCCAGAACATGTTCAAGCTGCCGTCTTCTTCGATGGCGTCCTTGTAGTCGATCTTGCCAACACTCCTGCCCTCGCTCTGTGACATGGATACGACGTTGAGCTTCTGGTTGATTTCGTTCCACGAAGCAGCATCGACCTCCGGTGCTGGCGCCCTTGCGGGTGACGAACTGGCCGGGACGGGATCTGCCTTTAGGATCTTGTTGACTTGACGGGATGCTGATATGTTGACACTGGCAGCTGTTACCGCTCCAGTATGGGCAACCTCTATCATGTCCTCATCTTCGTCCTCCTCCTCCTCCTTCTTTTTAGATTCTGGCTTACCGAAGGTCCTCCGTGATGCTACTTTTGCGGCCGGTGAGGAGGGCATGATGACATCGCTCATAAGGTAATCGGAAACAGGCGCAGGTTCGTCGTCCATAGCAGCCAGGTAGTCGTCGTCTGGTAAAAGGTCGTCGTCTCCTGCTGGAGATGATGCCCGATCGTCGACTGTCTTGGCTCTCTTTGCCATGGGTGGCCGAGGTTCCCGTACCGGGGAGAGCACCCGGACTTTCCTCCTCTCGACTGATCGTTCTCTCTTCTTGGTTACTCGTGTGGCCGGGGCGGGGATGTTTGCGGTGACCTCGCCGAGGAGGTCTTCCAGGAACTTGTCATCCTCTTCGGTTTTGATGACCTTTTGCTTTGGAGGGGCTTTGGCGGCGCCTTTCGCAAAGTATTCGGTGATGTCTCTGTCGTTGGTATCTCGTTTCGCATCTTCTTGTTCCTTTTGTTTCTTGGCTAAGAGGGAGGAGCACGAGGGGTCAGCATCAGAACCTGACTGCTTTACTATTGCTCCCATCTTGGGTTCGCAAAGTCTCGATCTGCTCACACTTGCGCGGCTTGCTGCCGGGTAGGCCCAATTCCTCCTCGCTGTCATCTTGGTACTGGGGAAGGCGGTCCCATTCTTCACGGCCGTCGTCGGCGTAACCCTCGCCGTTGTCGTCAACCACAAAATCATCCTCGTTCAGGCGGTCTCTGACAATCTTCTTGTACTGGTTCTCGTCGACTTCTTCGTAGAGCTCGTCGACCTCGCCGACGTCGTAGGATTTCTTCTTGCCGGACTGGCGCAGTTCGCGCAGCTCAGCGAACTTGTCGCGCTTGGCTACTCGTCTAGACATCTTGGCATGCCCTTTGTGAGGTGGCCTTTAGGATTTGAGGTTGGATGGAAACGAGACAATAGAGGGGCACGAGGCGAACACTCTGAAGGGGGTATCGACGGGGCCACCGTGATGTGGTAGGTTAGTGTTAGTGACCGAGAGGAAGATTATAGTGGGATTACAGGGTTCAATTGGTCCGCTCCAGTAACAAAAGAAAGACGCGCCTAGTTTCGTTACTCGTCGCGTACTTTACTGTAAACTGTAAGCGCGAACCCTTGTCCCCGTCACGGTTGTGTTTAAGAGGTGGGGCAGTCCCGCCCGTTTGGCCTACGCGGATAGGAAGGCACATACCGAGCCATTGTACCTTTCAGCAACGGGCCCCCTGTCAGGTAAGTAAGGTACCTGATGCCGACCCCAGACCCACCGTCTCCAAAAGTGAGGTGCTGTGGCTGCGGCAGGCATTTTGTAGATCGGTCTCCAAAAATTCGGAATGTCATCCTACTTTTTATCTATATCACGGCCCCATCCTCCGTCCAAAGTCTAGTTGTGCGCCCAACCGCAGTAACATACCGATACCGATTCCTTCTCGGGTCATAACTTTCCGTAACACGTCGTCCACTTTTTCAGAAGCTGTTTAGAAGAACAGAAATTCATCACGGGAAATTCGACGATCTAGGTACCCCCACCAAACCGACCATTACCAACACAGGTACTTCGGTCCATACCTTGCACGAGAAGAAGATATAAGAGATCTAAGGACGGAACCGGTTGCCCGCAGCCATGTTTGTCTGCCGGGCTTGTCTACGGAAAGGCCTAGCTCCTGGAGCTTTGGCTAGGATAAATGCGCCTGCAGTTGGATCTCGTCTGGCTCTCCCAAGGCTAGGCGCACTTACACCAACCCAGTCCACGACCGCCCTCCGATCCTACCACTTGCCCGCCCTCAAGCCAAAGACCGCCACCGATCCCTCCGTGACCCTCGACCTCGAAGCGCCGGAAGGAGAAGAAGATGGAGAAAAGACTGGGAAAAAGAGAGACTTGCGCGAGGAGCAGAGGAAGAAGCTGGAGCGCAGTGCGGCCCTACAACTCAAGCACTTCAAGGATCCCTTCCACATTGAGAAGCAGGTCAAGTTGACCCTCGACAAAGGAAAATACGATGAGGCCCTTGTTCTCACCCGCAAGGCCAGTAAGAGCGCAAAGGTCCAGGTCTCGTGGAATCATCTGATCGACTACCACATGAAGAACAAGCGTCTATCTGCCGCCATCAAGATCTACAACGAAATGAAGAAGCGCGCTCAGGTTCCAGACGCCACGACTTACACCATTATCTTCCGAGGCTGCGCCATGAGCGAACACCCCAAGCAGGCAGTGGCAGAAGCCATCAAGATCTACCACACCTTGCTCAAGAATGAGCGCGTCAAGCCAACCACGATCCATCTCAACGCCGTCCTCGAGACGTGTGCCCGCGCCGGCGACCTGGACAGCATGTTCACGGCAGTACAAACAGCGAACGTAAGCACACGCAAGCCCGACAATCTGACCTATACAATCATCTTCAACGCCCTTCGCGCCCAATTCAATCCACGACTGCCACTCGACCGGGATCCGATGCAGCGCGACCAAGAAGATATCGAGCGGGAGAAACAAGAGGCTATCAGCAGGGGCTTGCAAATATGGGAAGATGTACAGCGTCAATGGAAGAAGGCCAACCTCATGATCGACGAAGAAATGGTTTGCTCTTTTGGAAGGCTCCTGACACTGGGCACCAAGGAAGATAACGAGAGAGTTTTCGAGCTCCTTTCCACAACCATGCAGCTCCCCCGATTCCATGCTGGCGAGAAGGCAGCTGTCGAAGTGACTGCTAAGGCCGTAGACACAACCGTCGCGCCAGTAGTATCATCTGAAGCAGCTTCATCAGAAGTATCAGAAACAACGCCAACGGAAACCGCATCCGAGCCAACCACGGCGACCGTCGAACCAATTGGCGAGGTTAAAGAGGCTAAAGAGGTCAACGAGGTCAAGGAAGCCAGGCCGGCCAAGTTCGAATGGAAACCCAAATCCGGCCCCCCCAGCCTCTACGCCAAAGCCGGCAACAACACCCTCTCCCTGATCCTCTCCGTCCTCTCCAACACACGCCGCACCTCCCTCGCCCAAAAGTACTGGGACCTTCTCACCTCGCCCCCTTACTCCATCAAGCCTGACAAAGACAACTACTTCCGCTACCTCCGCGTCCTCCAAATCGGCCGCGGCTCCGCCGCCACCGCCGCCGTCTTCGATTCCATGCCGGCGGAATTCATCACGCCCATGATGCTCAAGACAGCCTTCACGACCTGCATCCGCGACGAGCTGAACCCGCACGCCTTCTCCCCCCACGCCTGCACCATCTTCGACGCCATGACCAGAAAGACCCGCTACCCCGACGCCATCGCCATGCGCCTCTTCCTGCAATCTGCCCAGGGCAACTTCCGCCACATCAAGAAGATGGCCGAAACCGACCCCCTGGGCTCCCGCCAGGCAATGGGCAAGCAGATCATCCTGGCGCTAGACAAGATGTGGCAGCCCTACCGGATCATGATAAACCAGTACTCGTACCCGATCGGCATGAACAGTCGGGTGCAAGCCCGGTCTCCTGAGGACGCGTGGAAGGCTACGAGGGCGCACATGTCCGAGTGCGTGGTCACCGCGCGCCGGATGATTAGCGCTTTAGACAAAGTGATGCTGAACAGCATGTGCCCGGACGACGCAGTCCTCAAGGTTCTCAAGCAGCGACGAGTCATTTTGCAAAACATGATCGAACGCTATGTCGCTAAAGATGAGGAGATGACGGCCAAGTGGAAAGAGAAGATGGTGGAGCGGTATGGAGCGGAAAAGTTCGCGAAACGCGAGGCCGAAAGGGGGGCTGAAGAGAACTACGAATTCGGCCAACCGAAGCCTAACGAGTTTGAGAGGAATTTGAGCAAGAAGAAGGAGGATGCGGTTGCGGCGAATGAGGAGAGGAAGGCGGAGCAAACGCAAAGGCCGAGGGAAGAAGAGGAAGAGGAAGACGATGAAGAAGAGTGGGAAGATATTAGAGAAAGTCGCCACGGCAGAGACAGGACAGAAAGTCTAAGGAAAAAGCTGCGCCGCGACGAGAGGAGTCCCAGACAGCCGCAGCCGCAGAGTAACAGCAGCTCGTCATGGTCGAGAGAGAGTCAAGGAAACAGTTGGGGGGAGAGGAATACCCAACAGGATAGCTGGGGCAGCAGCAGCGGGAGGAAACCCAGCTGGTGATAGGTGAGGCTGTATAGCGTATAGAGGTTTGCTAGATAGGTTGTAAGTTAGTTTTGTAAGAAGGGATGGGCTCATCCACTTGTATATAAGTTGTTACTGATACCTCAATCTGTTCGGACATGTCGATGGTTGGAAATGTTTGAGTACCTCTCTCTACCTGACCTTAAATATAAGTGTGTTATTGTCGAACTTTGGGCGATTGATGTTGTTAGTCAAATGGATCACGCAAATTATGCGGGCATCATAATGCGATGTGCCTGTGGTATCTTGATAAAACTTCACAAAGACAAAACATCATGATCATCATGAAAGAATGGGATGGACCGCATAGAGGCAGGATAACAACACCGATAATCGATGCTTTCAAATTCAGTAACATATGCAAAATACTTTTCCGTCAGGCCTGGCCTTCTGTGAACTCGCTCCCTTCGAGACTCCCTTAAGTGACTTATGCATGAAGCACATTTCGGCATTTTATGAGTCAATAGAAGAAAAACCTTCGCCCACAGCATAGCATAGCATAGCATAGCATAGCATGTCAGTTACTTCTCTCGTTCTTTCTGTAAATCCTGCTCTGCTTGCCGTCCTCTCTGCTCTGCTCTCTGGTCCCCAACCCTCTTCCATCTCTCCTCTTCACTATTCCTCTTCCCCCGTCCTGCTTCCTCCTATCCTTCTCATTCAATCCCGCTCAGCAAATATGGAAACCTGCCCTGGCCTGCCCTCCCAACAACAAAGTGACGATGCGCAATGACAATTTCTCGTTTAAAGAAAAAGAAGAAGAAGAGGTATCGTATCTGAGAGTACAACCTGAATGGTATGACAACGACTACAACGAAAAATACCCGCTTCCCTACCAGCTACCAACTACAAACCAACCACCTCCCCTTCCCCTGGCCCCTGGCCCCATCAACCAACTCTATGCTTCCTAGTGCCAGGGACTTTGACCCTGACCTCCACCACCACCACCTCCACCGCTCCCACCCATAAACCCTTCCTCTAACGTTCTCTCCTCCAAATTCCTGATAAAGTCGCGGTTGTTGCCCTGACCCCGTCCAGACTGCTGCGCACGGCTTCCCCTCCTCGGCATCCTCTGGCTTGGCTGCGAGTCCATGCCCGCAAGACCGTCTGGTGGCGGCGGGTAGTAGGCCGGGCTAGGTTGCAGACGGATGGGCTGGGTGGGATCGAGATGGCTCGCGACGCGCTGGATGGACACGGGGATACCACTTTGTTGCTGCTCCATCGTCGAAGACCGTTGCCTCTGGCGGGCTGCAGCCGCCGCTTGTTGCTGGGCATATAGACTCGACTGGGACACGCCCGAGTAGTTCGCTGGAGGCATCTGTACCTGCGGTACCTGCTGCGGCGGCTGCTGTTGGGGCATGCCTTGTTGAGGGTATGCGCCCTGCTGGGTGCCGTATGGAGGGGGCGCGCCAGCGTGGCTACTGCTACTGCTGGGAGCGTAGATGTTGTTGTTGGAATACAAGGGCGGCGGTTGCGCGTGGGCTTGCTGGGGATATTGCTGTCCAGTGGCCATTGACCCGTAAGGGTTTTGGGCTTGGTTTGCAGCGATCGCGTTGGCTTGCGCTTGCTGCGCCTTTTGCTTGCTGAACGCCTCGGCCTGTATTTGCTGCTGAGTTCCCGGGGCTGGTGATCTGTTAAGCGAACTAGACTTGAGGTTCATCGGCGGCACAAACGGTCCAGTGAACTTTGATTGGGTGATGAAAGGATGTAGCTTGGCTTGTTGAGGCGACCATCTTTCCAATGGGTTAATCGTCAATAGACCCCTGACGAAATCGATGAATGCGATACGGTTGTTCATTTCTGGCACATTGTCAGCTTTCAGAACACAGAGACAACGACTGCGCTTGACTCACCTCGATCGATCTCCGACTGCTTCATGTTCTTCCTCGGCATCGGATACGTCTTGATAATCTCGGGCAGCGTGTTGGCTTGGAAGTACTTCTTGCTAGGTTGTTCCTTCGTGCCATGCTCCCGAGAGTATTGCTCCATAGACTTCAGATGGTAGGTTTTCCTGCCGAATTCATCTTGCCTCTTCTCGAAGAACTCTCCTGCCTGCTTGCCCATCTCGATCATCCAGTTTGGAGGGTTTCCTAGCATCTCGACGATGCGCGACACCTGGTTGTACTCGGAAGAACCGGGGAAGAGGGGAAGACCCAGGAACAGCTCGACCACAATACATCCCAAAGACCACATGTCAATGGCCGAAGAGTAGGGCAAGCCAAGCAACACCTCAGGTGATCGGTAGAATCTAGACTGGATGTACGTATAGACAGTCTGTCGTTCGTCGCAAGCGGATCCGAAATCGATAATCTTGATGATCGGGCTCTCGAGGTTTTTCAGAAGAATGTTCTCGGGTTTCAAGTCGCAATGAATCAGTCTTGCCTTGTTGAGCAGGGAAAGCCCATTCAGCAGCTGCTGCGCAAAGACGCGGACCAGTGTCGTGCTCAAGCCTCGGAACTGATTTTGCTTGATCAGCTCGTACAGGTTGACACTAAGCAACTCGAAGACCAAGCACAAGTGTTGCCGATGAATGAACGTATCTTTTAGTCGCAAGAGGTGGTGATCGTCGTTCTTGTCGAGCTTTGTATTGAGCTAAGTAGGAGGTTAGCGCGCGTCGCACACAAGTCAACAAAGCGGGGGAACGAACCAGATCCAAAACAGACACTTCCATCATACTCTGATTGAAGTAAGCTGTTCGGTTCTTGATGACCTTGACCGCAACGACTTCTTGTGTCTTCAAGTTCTGGCATTTTACGACCTGGCCAAAGGTACCCTGACCAAGGACGTCGAGAATCAGGTAGCGGTTCCTGGTACGACCATGTAAGTGACTGCTTCTCGACTCGTGGTGGGCAGTAGCAACATACTTATGACCAGCCTCCTCTGAGCCCAGGATATCGTTCACATAGAGGATGTAGTCGCTGTCCTCGTTATCATAGCCGTCATTCTTGACCCCCTTGCTAGGCTTGGTAAGAACGCGCCGAGGGTTCCTAGACGACTCGTACTTGAAGCCGGGGTTGCATATTCGGTAAGTGGCGGGGAGGTGAACTGTTAGAGCTTGGAGGGGCTACCGTAGGTTCGTTAGCAAGCTGCCCGAAGCCATCTCTCGCAACACAACTTTTACATACACTGATGAAGCCGCCTTCCGGGTTAGCTCGTCGATGAGCCGGTTGCTTATTAGTCTTTGGTCGCAGGTCCTGAGGTCCTCGTATTTTCCTAAACTCGGGGACTGGGGTCTTATCGGGCATGGGCATCTGTTGCGACTGAGAGTTCATGCGCCTTGGCGGCGACTTGGGGTCCATATAAGAGCCGTCCATGGTAGAGCTGACGGCCGAGTTTGGATAGCTGAGATCGTGTTGAGCGGGTGCGTATGGGTTGATGGGAGGAAGCTGTTGGGATGCTTGACGGCTGGAGTAGTAGGGGTTCTGTTGCTGTTGCTGCTGCTGCTGTTGTGGTGGTTGCGGCGGGGCATATTCGGTCGGTCGCGTAGGGGATTGACGTTGAGCGGGGGAGAATTGGCTTCCCTTGGGGTATTGGGAGGCAGGCGAGAGGGCTTCCATGGGCGAATATCGCTGCGCGGCAGCAGATGGCTCTTGGGACGTACTGAGGCTGGCGGGGCGACCACCCGAGAGGGAGTGATGGGGCCTCAGGGGGTACTTGATGGAAGGATTCTGGGACGAGTATGGATCATGGGCATCCTGCATGGAAACGTCCCCGTTGGCGTCGCGCGACTGGGACGACGTCATTGGGGAAATGGAGGAGGACTGTGATTGCGCGCTTGGGTTCATGCCTTGCTGGTACGGATCATACTTGAACCCGACCGGTGGCTGCTGCTGGGCCTGGGCCTGACCGTTGTTGGTGTAGTCTCTGGGGGACATGGACATTGGGCCGGAGCCGTTGTATCTCCTGGACGAGCCGCTGGCGGCAGAGTCGGAGTATGGTTGCCATTGCTGCTCCATGGCTGCTGGCAGGGCGAAGGCCAGCTCGCAGAACGGACTCGGGGCTGTTGTTTGGTGGTGTGGTTTGGCAGTGGACTCTGTTGCGGTGGCCGGTGTCGTCGTCGTCGCGAGAGGGGAGGAGGGAAGGGAGTTTGAAGCTTTCGAAGACGACGGACTCGGGTCGCTGGCTGGTAGGTACCTAGTGTGGGCCTGATGATGGAGGCCGCGGGCTGCCTGCTTGCGTGGTGCAGTGACTGCAGTGGGTGGTGGCTACCTTCTGCGACCTGGACTCTGCACCTAGAGAACTAGACTGGTACTGTTCAGGCAGGTAAGGTGACTGACTGGTGAGTGCCCTGCCCTGGGTGCTGCCGTCGAGAGTCTGCGCTCGCAAGTCGCAACAACCTGGACGGGGAACTGACGGGGACTGACGGAGAGGGCAAAGCGCAAAGGAGCAAAGCGGGCCAAGCGGTGCCAAGGCGCTGTGAATAAACCCAAGGTACTCTCTCCGGTAGGATTGCCAAGTAATCCCTGGTAAACTAAAAAGTCGAGGTCCGGAATGTCCTTCCTTTCAGCTTCGGGCAGGAAAAGCTGTCTGTGGTGGGCTGTTCTGGCGGATGTGGATTAGACGCGGTTGGTTCGTTGGACGATCTGATTGAGACGGACGGGGCAGAAAGAGACGGGAAAAGATGTGTTTTGGGGGCTGTCCGGGCCGGACACGGGCAAGGGTTCACCAGTTGGAAAGATACGTCGCAGCTCGCAGGTGTCGCAGGTAGGAAGGAGGGAGCGACACCGGTGAAATGAGCCTCACTTGCTTCTAGAGAATGCAGGAGGACGAAGACGAGGACGACGGCGGCAGTGAGCAAGCAGTCACGGGCCAAAGAAAGGCTGGACCTACGCAGAGTATACGGCAGGGAAATCGCAGTCCTTCGCAACCATGTGCAGAACAACGGGACATCCGTCGAGCCCGATCCGTTGTGTAGGCGGCCGTTCCGGTTGCTCGTGATGGTCGGTGGATTTCTGTTTCTGTATTCAAGGATTCCCGGTGAGGTATGCACGGACAGGGTACCTTACAGAACTCAGATGGGTGAAATGGTTGGTGAGAGTCTGACTCCAGTGTCATGTCAAATGGAGCCCTTTGCTCCAGTGACGACGACGACGACGACTTTGACCTCGAGACTCCCGTGTCGAAAGTCTTCAACCTAGAGTCTCAAAGGAACAAGAACTGGAATCGGAATTGCCCTTCAATGGATGCACCAAATGCAGTGCAGATAGCCTGTTCCTGGGTTCAATGGCCTGATTGATTCGAACCCGCGCTTCCATTCATGTGCACCTCGTCTTGTGTCTTTCCAGCTTGAGAAGGATCACTCGTTGTGGGCGTGCTGCTTGGCTGTGTGCAGCGCATGGAAGCGGTTATGGTGAGGTGAAACATCCATGCTTGGCGCCAGGTACTGTTAGGCCGGTATTACTAAAGCACATGATGGCCACTAACACCAATGAACCATATGAACGCCCTCTGGCGCCAACCGTGTTTGACACAACTGCTTGAGTTCTCGACCGCATCCCTTTGCGGCTATTTCCTTCCCTTCGCAAGCTGTTGGGTCATACAGTAACATAATGCCTCAAGCTTATAAGTTGGTGATGATTAGACAAAACGGCTTGGCGCACGTTGCAAACAACCAGGACAACCAAAAACGGATCCACTGGAGATCATTCGCGATGCCGGTCATTGACACACAAGTTTAAAAAGAGGAAGTGGGGAGGAGATTGACTCCATAAGGTGGCGTTTTGGGACTGACACCGTGCTTGCAAGGCACAGCGGCGTCACGGTGTTGCCAGGGGTGCCCATCATGGCTGCCATCTAGGGCGTATTTGGTTCAATCAACAGATTTTCAATCTATTTTTAACAGGGGTAGAGGAGGGTACAACGCTAGATCTACAGTAACTGACAGGGATTTCGTACCATTTTTCTTTTTTTCTTTTTTCTCTTTATTATATAGTAGCGCCTATAGGGCGCTTATACGTGACGTAAGCGAAGCCATACAAATTATTATCGAGATCCCTGCCAGAAGGCTTCGTCTTTCAAGCTGTAGAACTATAATAACTGTATCGAACTCGATTTTGAAGTTATTCAAAAGCGGATAACTTCCTTTAGTAAATAGGAAGCCGCTTTATAAAATTATATATAGTATAAGAGGTTTATAGGTATAGTAATTAGTATTATTAATCGTAAAAAATTAAAGGGTAAAGAAGGGGATATAAATAATAATCTACTATAATAATAATTCGATTTGATTAAACTATAGCGATAATACCTTTTACCTTCTAATTTAAATTATTACTAATAATAATAGCGAATTAATATAAATCGAGATTTCTAGTCAATTGAATCGAATAGAATAGAGCCCAATCGAATCGAATAAAATAGGGTGCCCAGTTAGGAGTTCTCTCGTATGTATAAATATAGTATTAATTCTGTGATTCTAGTAATTAAAATCCTCTATTATTAATACTTTTATCTTCTCTATCTCTTATTTACTCCCTTACCTTTATTATACCCACTACTCGCTTGCAGATTACCAGCCTCGTTAATAACGTTAATAATAATATATTTAGCTTGAATAAATTCGTTAACGGCGGGCATTGTAAATAGCCCAGCTATTTAGAAATGAAGCGATTCTTAACCCTTCTACTTATATATTTAAATATTAATGAATATAGTATTACGGCTGTATAGGCGGCGCCGCCTATTTACCTTCCTCCTTTAGCCCAGTTTCTACGAACGTTGCCGCCTATTAACCGGGCTAGGCCAATTCCGACTATTCCGCGGCGAATTAATATTAGGGTTAACTAAATACTACCTATTCGTATAAGCTAGCTACTCGGGTAGGTAGGAGTAGATTATTTTATAATCCTAGCCTTATTTCCCTAGTTAAAGGTTATCGTTCCTCGACTACGATTTACCCTTATTAACCGCCTATCCGCCTCCTCTACCGCCTCTTCTACCGCTATTACCTCTATTACTATTATTTTTACCGCTATTACTTCCGCTACTGCCGTTACAGATAGAGGTAATAATAATATTGAGCCCGCCTTATCCGACGACGAATTTTTACCGCTTAAAGAAGTTGGGTCTTTAAAGTAGTTTACTAGCTAAATAAAGCAGTTCGTTTATTGCTTAGCGAATATTTAAAAGGAGTAAGCGCTATTTAACGGCTTTAAAAGGAAGAAGTTAACAATAATAATAATAGTCTTATTCCCTATACTACTTATCTATAGCGCCTTATTAGCATGGGGTACTTCTCCTAGTTCTTTAGAGGAAACCGTACGGCGATAAGCGCCGTCGGATGAAAACCGCCAGCTCCTTTTAGTCGCGAATAAATCGCGCCTACTCCATTTCGATTCTATTTATAGCGGTACTCACCCACCGCCTTAATAAATAAATTACTTCCCCTCTACCGCCTTCAATCCAATATTAGAATAATTAAAATACCGCTCTTGTATACCGCTCCTTCCTCCCAAACCGCTTATAATAATTGTCCCTTCCCTATTGTTTACCCTTACTCCCGCCTCGTTATTGTCCCCTAAATTCCTACAATTCTACTAAAGTTTTTATAAACGCAAAGGCTTCTCCTTTCCCTTTATATAAAAACTCCTCCCCGCCGCTATCTTTTAAACTTTCCCTTCTTCCTTATTTAATTAACTTTTAAAATAGCGTCCTCTTCTATTGGCCGCACTCCCGACCGTCTTCCTAGCCGCCCTTCCAACCCCCTAGGCCTCACGATCCGTATTGACCGCAGTACCGCTAAGTACGGCGTCGACTTTATCCGTATAATAGATTCCCCGTCCCCTAAATTCGCCCACTCCTTTGCACCCCCTTCCTCCCTAGCGCCCGAACTCTAAACCTTTATCCAAGTATTATCTTCTAACCCTACTTTTAACCTTCTTCCTAGCCAGTAAATCTTTCTTATCCTTACGCTTATTTCCTCTTCCCCTTACTAACTACATCAATTAGCGTCGTCCGTTGTACTCCCTACCTCTACTACAACCTAAAATTTACCGACTACGTTTACAACACTCCGTCCCTCAATATAGCTACATTCCGTACACTCCTCGCGGAGTATACTTATTACGTTAATACTAAGAGTGAGTTTCCTCCCGCGGTTTTGTTTTCGCTTTCTTCTCTAACGTTCCTCGAAACGCCGGCAAGCAGAGTGCTACTTATCCCCTCACCAATACGAAATATATATTGGATATTCCGTTAGGTTACTACGATAAGCGCAACGCCGTCTAGGTTGCGGTTATTACTTTATCCCGCTCCTAGAGTGATATCGGTCCCCTGGTTCGTCGTCTCCGCAGAGAAGTTAACAATAGTTCTTAATAAAACGATTATAATTATATATATTAAATACCTTAATTAGAATTAGAACTACTAATAGATATATAACTATTAAAATACATTAAAAATTAATTATTAATTATAATTAAGTTTTATATATAAAATTAGAATATTATTTAACGAGAAGACTAGTCTCTTTAATATTTATAAGGATACATAGGCATTTTTCTTAACTAATTGTCTTAAAGCTAATTAGTTGAAAACGATTCTATTAGAAAATTATAAAAAGATAGTACTATTTTTTACTATTAATTAGGCGACGGGCAAATATATTATTAATATTTATAATTATTTTACAATATATATAAAGAATAAGAATCCTTTAGTAATAATTCAACAATAAATATTGTAAAATAATTTTAATAGCGGTAAAAAGAAGTAGCGTAGTTAGTATTTAGAAGTCGATAATATGCCTTTTAATAGTAGCGACGAAGGCGAGGAGGATAGCGACGACAATAAAGAGGAGGAAGTTAAAGTTCGCCGGTTAGTAAAGAAGAGAATAATTTATATTATTAATATAGATCAATTTATATTTTCTATCGATATTAGATTTAAAGCCCTCTCGTAGGGATTCGAATCTTCGCCTACCCAACTAGCGGTCGCTAAACTATTATAATCGTTATTACAACCTTCCTCTAATCCTATTGCTAATAACTTTTCGCGTACATTATTTACTATAATTATATTACTATTAAAAAGGATATATAATAATAAAAAGTAGTAGTTAATATATAAATTAAAGAAGGATTTAATATATACAGTTACGTTTACTAATATACTAGAAACGAGGGATCTATTAGTCGAGTAGTTGCTAGGTTATATACCAGATTTCGAGGGTATACTAATACCTACATTTTAAAATTAATTTAATTTTTATATTATTGGAAAATATTATAATTTTTTTATATTATTAAATAACTTTCATTAATCCGAATCTATTACTATTATTATTATATTCGTACGTATTATAGTTAAAAAGTTATTTCGTAAAATATAATTGTATTATTACGATACAATATTATTATTATTAGGAAATATAAAGGTTTAAGTAATCACGAAATATTGTAAAGTTAGAAATCTAGCAAATATAATAATCTAGGTTTAATTAAGCAGTAAAATCTAGTAATTTAGGCTCAATTAGGTAGTAAAATCTAGTAATTTAGGCTCAAATCTAGGCAATAAAGTCCAGTAATCCAGGTTCAAATCTGGGCCTAGATAAGTAGTAAAATTATAAATATAGGGCAAATATAGCGATATATACTTACCCTATACAAAGGATCGATCTTGCAATACTAATAGTTTTTTTAATTTAGTTCTAAATTTAATACAACCGGTATTAATCGATTCAATTTAGTCTAGCGAATAAAATAATGTTATTATAATAAAATTTGGATAAAGATATAGAAAGTAACTAGTATTATAATAAACTATCGTTGCTATATTTATCTAGCTTGCCTACGCTTTACCTAGCGCACCTTCTTTACCTGCCGCTAACAATAATAACCCTCCTATATCCTTTAAACAAGGGTATTTCGAAACCCTATTATCCTTTCGTCTTACTCAATATTTATATTAATTATTACCTTATCCCTATTATTATTATTATTACTAATACGAACGCGACCGTTCTTATTATTAGCCTTATTTCCTTCGTCTCCTTTATTATTAATATTAACCATTAAACTATCTAGATCATTGCACTAAATCTAATTATAAAGCGCGGTAATTACGAACATAATATTTACCTAAGTCCTAATATCGTATTTAGGCATAGTCGACCTTACTACTTTCTACCTCCTTTTTAATATATTTATTACGATTTTAACTTTTATACAATACTTTGAATACTTTAAATTATATAGCTCCTTTCGTATCTTCAGTCGATTAGCACCTTCCCCCTATTCGTTAAAATAATATCGAATCGTTAAGTATAAGATAAAAATGCTACGTCGTATATAATACCCCGTATTATTAAGGTAAAATTTATTGTTTAGGATTTCGAAGCTACCTATATCGAATATTAACCGTATAATTCTAAAATCGTATATTAATCTTTTAATTCCCAGTAGAATATATATAAAAAGACCGTTTAAATTAACGGTAACTATTACGTTCTAATATATATATCCCTTTCGACTTCACTACGTTTTAATTTTTAATTTATATACCCGTACATAAATTAAAGTATTGTCGATTGCGCCTAAGTAATCCCTAAAATACGGTACCGACACTGTATTTCTTAAATTATATATTATATTAAGAGGGGGAAACTTAACAATATAATAATATAGAAGAATTATAGTGTCTAGAATTTTGTAAAAATTACAGCTAATCGTTTCAGTATTATAGTTAAATTAATAAGAAGTTTTTCACTAGGTTTTATTATAGGTATATATATATAAGAAGGTTATAAGCTTCTATTCGAAGGATATCGATTTTGTATTATATATAATAGTATATTATAATATTTAAGCAATTAATTAGACGAACGGTTAGTATTATATATAATATAAATTAAATAATTTAATTTTATAGTTTAAATAAAGGGTATTATAAATAACCTCTTCACTTTTATCCTTATCGATATAAACCGATCTATATACGACTTCGTTACTTCTTCGACGGCGGATAGTCTAAATAACGGCAACGACGGCTAGAAATATAGTTAGGAAGAACGTAAAGATACACTATCGAATAAGATCTATAGTAGTATTATATTTCGTTAGGTATAAATAGTTAGAAACGTAATTCGAGGGGGGGTTACCTTCGCTTATACTTACTTTAATACTCTTTTTAATACCCTTGTTAATTAATAAAACGCTCTATCTTTATAGTTTAACCCATTAAGATAGAAACTAATAGAATAAACTATTACTATACTAGATTAGGAAGCTGATACAACCTTATATAAGCACATATACAGCGTATATAGGGGAAGTACGGCTAAAACTCTATGCAGGAAGCTAATAGGGGGGTAAAGAGGGGTTATAGGGGGTAAAGGAGGTCCGACGCCGGATCTATTTTACGATTTGCAACATATTAGTTAACAGGGATAATTTCCCTATACAAAATTCTATTTTGTTGATCGAACCAAACACGCCCCTAGGCATCCTGTTCAAGCGATCAGCATTCAGCTCCTCACCTTCACGATGACCCCGCGATGTTCATCCATCTTGTTAAAAAGAGATTAGGTTAGTGGCAGGGGTTGATTGCTCGTTTTGGAGTGACGACAAACCTACCCGATGGACAGAATCCTCATGGATTTCTCCGGACGCAGATGACGACGGTATCATCCTCGTCCGTTGACAGTACCTCTATGAACATCAACATCATACCTCTCTACCGCTTCAGTGCTTCCCTACTTGAATAGACAAACAAATGACAGTCTGAACCGAACTCAAACTATGACCATGAGCATGAATGACCATTGCTTTGCTTTGCTTGCCTTGTCTCCCACTCTGCCAGGGCTGCCGCTCTCCGACTCCCCACTTTCCTCCTTACACCCGGCCACCATCGATACCACGAACGAAGTTCACTCGTCTCAACTCACGAGCAAATGCCGTACACCATCACGAACGGTGAAATGCGGGTATCATATGAGCGCTCGCGAACCGTTGTGGCCGCGTGGACCAATGACTCTTTTTCAAACGCCCGCACCGCTTCTGACAAGCTGACAGAGGGAACCCGGGCCATGTCCTATTTTGACCTTTGTGTCTCCCCATTTCCCTATGTTTCTGACCCGATCGAGCCGTTGAGATCCCATTTTGGTAATATCTTATGGGTGCCCTTGGGTGGACGGGATTGTACATCACTTTCCTGGTCCATTTCTCGTTCGAAGCCCATTGCCAATTTACATCAACCATGTCGGGATGGGACGAGACAAAATGGGGGAGACAAACCCGATATTAGCCAACCATAATAACATGAGGTCAGGTCTAGGTTCAGTCCTTGATTCCTTTTCTCCCGTCGGATTGAGAGATTTCACGCATTGCGTGTAACGCGATGGGTAGTTGCAAATTGCAAGGCATGTGAGATTGACATGGATGGTTTGGTTCGCTTCATGGATCGATTGGGATTGGGCATCAACTTGTTGCTGTCCAAAAGAGCCACATTCACCAGGTACAAACCCTAACCCTGGTAAGCGCCTATGATTGCATCACAACCCTTCTGGGCATGTAAGCGCTCAGCTCCTCTGGGCCATACATTGGGAATAAACAAACTTGAAGCTTCTGAGCATGTCAGTCCAACTCCATGGAGGGGTTGTTAAGCCTGGTTAGGTTAACTATTGGGTTAGCATTTATTGCTCGCCTTCAGATGCGGGCAAAAGAGGTGTTTTGAGGTGAACCGTAAGACAAGACGGCTTGAACGGGCGGTTGAACCACTGCTGCTTGACATGAGTCTGCTCCGCCATCACCACATGGTCAGAGCCCACGTGGGAGCCCTAAGAGGAACTGGATGGCTTTTGCCCTTGCCGTCTCGTCCCGTCCCGTTTACCTATTGCATGATTGCCACGCGTGGCATACCGGATTTCAGTCTCGTTATGATCGGGACGATCCACGTGACTCCCATCTTCCATCTCATAACAAGCCAACCGTCCCAGCCGGTAGTTACCAACGACATCTGGTCCAGCCCATAAGTCTCAAACCGTGATCGGGAGGCTTTCTCGGTAGGCATCTCCGGGTAGGGACCCCGTACAAGTCCGTCCTCCTCATTTACTAAGTCCTTCAAGGGTATAGCGTACATTTTGAAGGACATGATGCTACGTTAAGAAGAAAAGAAATCGCATACCGGAAAACGCAACGTGGAAAATGGGTATCTGTAAAGAAACATCCAAGGAACCACGAGTACAAACAGGTAGGAAACGCGCAATGGGTATATCGGAAGAAAACTGCCGCCTTGAATCTCGCGTAGAGATCGACATGAGATGCTGAAGGAGACGAAGTTGAAAGGCCGCCAAAGGGAAGAAGAGATCTTGTCGTAATGCATTCTGGTAAAGACATCGAGCTGACTTAACTTGAGAGTGAAATCCGGTATCCAGCGCTGGAAAACATTTTGGAAACATATCATCAGGAATACGAGAGAGAAAGACCTTGCAAACGTAAGAGAGTAAGATAAGACGTTTCGATCGTAGCTTGAGAAAAGAGGAGAGAGAAAACTGAAGGAAATTACACAAAACCCAAACGGAGAAGAACTTGCAGAAAGAACCATTGACCCGTGGGAATCACTCAGAGAAACGAAGATAAAGAGAAGAAAGCGCGAGAAAGAAAACGCATTCGAAACTTGACGGGCGAAAGGTAAAAGAAAAAGGGAAGAACAGTGAGTGATACATGAGACCAGAGAAATAAAGAAGATAGGCTCCCAAATTCCCAACAAAATGACTTCCAGTTCCAAAATCCAGTCCTTGATCAACCGGACTTGAGCGAAGACTTCTCTCCATCCTGGACGTGTGAAAAAAGAACCATCCCAACTTGAATGCAGCCGCAAAGCCTCCCACCTCTAGTTGGAGCTGAGAAAGCCATTAACTTTTCCACAATGACATAACAGAGGCGTTTCAACAGTACGGAAAAGAGACGTAGCCCACGCTGTGACCGCTAGCAGGCAACTGCTCACCAAGCCTTCTAGACTTCTAACCCTGGTAGCCACCAAACCCGTTGCCAAAGTTCTGGGCTGGGGACGGCTGGTTCCACTGGGCGTTGGGACCGGGCTGGCCACGGCCATAGCCTCCAGCGCTCGGCGGGCCGTTGTAGCCCATCTGAGAGCCGTAGCCGGCAGGTGACTGAGCCTGGGGGCCGTTGTAGTTACCTTGCTGACCAGGGTAAGAGTCTACGTTACGTTAGTGACTGACAACTGGGAGCATGCTCACGGAACCAAAACTCACTGCCATATTGGTTGAAGTACGTCGAGGGAGTGCCGGGGTAACCAGGCGTCTGGGCACTCTGAGGGCTATAGGGCTGGTTGGGGTCAAACTGCTGAGGGTTGGGCGTCTTGTCCTTGCCCCACTACACATGAAAAGTCAGTAATGTCCCCGTCCAAGATCAATGGGCATCACTTACGCTGCACTTCAAAGGCCGACCATTAACCTGGTAGCCGTTGAGCTGGCAGATGGCCATGGCGGCGTTCTCATGGGTATCCATCTTGATGAAAGCAAAGCCGCGGTCGGCCTGGAAGCGAGACTCGACAACGTAGCCGAAGTTCTGGAAAAGAGGAACGAGGTCGTTCTGAGTAGTATAGGGGGTCAAGTTGCCGACATAGCAGGTCGTCTGCCAAGCAGGGGTCTGGGCGACGATCATGTCATAACTGTGAACTCCGTGGGTAGGGAAGTGGTGATGTCCATAAGGAGTAGTGGGAGTAAGACCCATCTGCTGCATGGCTTGCTGTTGGGCAATGGAAGGCTGGCCCTTCTGGTTGGCCCAGTTGCATCGAATGGCCCTAGATCCGAGCCACTCGCCGTCCATGGAGCTCAGAGCCTTCTCAGCATCGGGACGGTCACGGAAAGCAACGAAGCCATAGCCGCGGGAGCGGCCAGTCTTCATGTCCCACATGACACGAGCTTCGGAGACGGAGCCAAAGGCAGAGAAGGCCTGAAGCAGCACCTCGTCGTTGACTTCATTAGACAGATCTCCGACGAAAATGTGGAAGTGGCCCGAGGTGTCCTCCTTGTTCTGGTTGTTGGACTGGTAGGCCCAGTTGACACGGATTTCCTGCATGGTTTGCGGTGGTCAGCTCTGCTCTATGGGATCGTGGCCAAAGGATCATAGTAACTTACGGACTGATGCACGCGGCGACCGTTGAGCGTCTGCATAGCACGCTCAGCCGCACCGGGGTCATCATACTCGACGAAGCCGTAGTTGTAGCCCTTTTGCTGTTGTGCATCCTGGACTGTTAGCGGAATGTCTTGGGCCTCAAGGACTCGAACTGACAGCCTCAAAAGGCCAATGTGAAAAATGAACTAACGTGTGGCTGCTCAGAGCCGGGTTTACCCACGTTCTTGTCGGGAATGATCTTGACGTTTTGGACATGACCAGTAGTCTCGAAGATTTGTCTCAGGACGTCCTCGGTGACGCGGGGGTCGAGGCCGCCAACGTAGAGAGCGCGCTTGTTAGGCTCGGGGGCGGCGCGGCGGCCGAAGGGGTTGCCGGCGCTGGTGGGCGACATGATGCCGCTCGTATCACCGTTCCCACCCATGGGCGACGTAATCGCCGTGGGGATGGGATTGGTGTTTTGCGGGATGTGCAGCGGCGGAGGAGGCATGTGTGCGGGATTCGAGTTGTTGTTTTGACCGTTCTCGTAGCCGGGCGCACCTGCGTTTGGTTGAGGTGGAGGGGGGAGCTGTCCGGTGGTGGGAGGCGGGCCAGCGTCAGCCATGTCGGAAAATGGTCGAGGGATCTGGTAGAAATCAACGAGCAGCGGCGATGGCGATGATTGGGGGAGGAGCAGCGCAGAGACCCTCCTTGGCGAAGCAGGCCCCACTATAAGCAGCTGTTGGAGCGATTGGGGATGAGTGTGGTGATCGTAGACGGGCGTCTGCGACTGCTGCTGTTATTTCCAGCGAACAACTTTGACTGGAAACTGGAAACTGAATGAAGCTTGCAAAGGAGGAGAAAGACCCAACCGATCAAACTCGGGGAGATGCAGACTTCTTATTTGCGAAAAATTGACCCCGCGCGAAAGATGCGACGGAAGAAGATGCTCGAGTCTCGGCCACGTTCTTGTAGCTCGTTTTAGTTACAGGCGGGCGGGCGCAATGCGGTAGCGCAAGATGGGATGGCAAACGGAGGCCGTTCGGTGGAGTGGACTCGCTGAGGAGTAGAAGGCCGTTGGCGTTGGGCGGGTGCACAGACAAAGTTTGCGCCCACAAGATGGAAGGAACCAAGACGGCCAGTGTCAATGAAACTGAGTGTCGAAGATGGCTGGAGATTCCGGCGTGTATCGAGAGCCTAATAGGTACGTGATCGTAATGAGCCGGCGACAGCAACTGAAGCCAGGGACGATGACGATGCGGAGAATGGCTCGATGCGAACGAAGGAGGACAGGGATGATGGGTTGGCGATGGTCAAGTCACCGACAAGGGAACTAAAAAAGAAGAAGGGGAATTGCAGTGATGACTTGAACTAAACAGTGAGATAGGTAGTCAAGAAAGACGGGATCAAATGGAAAACGGCCGTAAAACCAAAAGGAGATTCCCCGAAATTCACAACTGCACGGTCCGAAGAGATGACTTGTCTGGGCCTCTTCTGCGATGGTGTTGTTCGGTGGAAAGAAGGTAAGGAGAAGGGGGGGACTTTTGGAGCTGAGAAGAAGAAGCCTGGAGGGCGGAGGAGGGGAAGACGGGGTGCCATTATCGTCCTGGGATTGGCGGACAGGCAGCCACTGAGACGCGAGGAAGGGGACAGAAAGACACCTTTGCAGAGCGGAGGAGGAGGGGCGGGACGAACTCCAGGTTGGATCACGGACGGGCAACAAGCGACCCGAGTATAAAGACTGGCCATCGCCGTCTTCCCTCTACATAGTAGGGCCGGGTTCTCGTGATCAAACCCCCACTCTTCCGTCAGTATGCTACCTGCTGTAACAATTTCAAAGGGAAAGAAACACGAAGGGTCAGGGTGTTTTGGTGTTGGCGCAGAGTCTGGAGACGGGAATCAAGGGGATCTCTGGTGGAGTAAATGGACGCCGCCGCATGTGGTTCCTTTCGACGGGACGTATCGAGACTATTGACCAACAAGGCGCTAACGTAGGTACCTGCTTATAGCTCAGAACAACAGATACGAGAAACCCGAAGTGATATAGGTTAGTAGGTATTCGCGTCCATCAACTTGCTGTCCATATTCAAATTATTCTGATCCTGGAAGCAGAACACCGAGAGCTTAGTAGGGATGTACAGAGGGGTCGGGAGGAGGTTGTTGGTTGATGGCCCGGGGGCTGGAGGCAAGGCGCCAAGGTAGCCAACCACAGAGATATTGATCCCCAAGAGGTTCAAGGTTCAGGTCTTCGGTTTGGTCCCCTCTTCCATTCTCCAACTGGAAGCTTTCCTTTCCCCCTCAAGACCATCCATGCGACTGTGCCGACCCTGGCATTGCTCCTCCCGCGGCGTGTTCTTGAAACGAAAGTAAGTAGATTTCACCAGCCCTACAACCCCATCACGGGCTGAAGATAGGCCACTTCGTAGGGCCGTTGTAGATGCCATTATGCAACATTGTAGACTCTGGTGAGAGATGAAGACCTGAAAACTTGCTGTCGTTCTTCACTCTGGGCCTGTTTTCTGAAGAAGGATGGTCGAACGCGTGGGTAGACCGGGGTGATACTTGCAGGTGCAGCCAATGCATAACCCGACTCGCCCTTTTCATCTCAACAGTCCGCCCAACACGTGCCAATAAAGCACGACGGAACGGCCAGCCTGTCATCGCCGAACACTTTGACACATCATTGTGTGAATGAGGGGATGGATAAGGTATATATCCGGTGTGGAAGTTCGAATAGTCCAATGATTCCCTCTAGCGGTCATGGCAGAAAACAATACCAAGAGAAGGGGATCGCGGCAGCCGTAGTTTAAGGACAATAAAGTTGTTGCCCGCCGAGATAAAATCCAGATGTTGACAGCGCAAACTAAACCCAGTCGAGCACCATTGTTCTGACCCATGAGCGCCGCGTCGTTTTCTTGGCACGAGCTGAGTTTGGCCACCGCGACTTCGAAGTATGTGGGGAAGACCGAGTGGATTGCAGTTGTGTAACGGCTGAAAAGACAGCAATTGGTGGTTCAAGCAGATGAAGCCCATCGCAACGTTTTTTTGTTGGATCTGTGTGATTTCCCCTGGATTTCAACGAACGATAAGACCAACAACTCGGGGAAGCACGCTGGCGGTCAAGGCATCCACGCTTCTCAACCCCACAAAGAGCCTCAACCGCGCAGAGGTTCCAGGGACCCGACTGCACACTTCGACGCTAGAACCAGAAATACCAGCACCGGGGCATCATCCCGTCATTCTTTCCATTTCCAATACTATTTCAATTTCCTGCTATTCAGTATCCCCTCGACCCCAGGATTTCACTCGACCTTTGATCTTCGACAACCTTCACTTTAAGTCTCCCAAATCCTTGACCCAGATATTGACCCTTCACCGGATTAAAATCGACCTCTGCTGAAAAGATCGGAAAACATATCCATCATAGACTCCATCCCTGATTGTGTTTTCGGAAAGCAACAGCGAGATAGAAATTGATTTATGCGTGGACTCCCTTGACCCCGGAGGATCCCCTTTGTCTCCCCACACTCGAACCAAACAATTCCCCGGGATTGATATACGCCAACATCCAACTTTTGCTGCGCGGCCATTATCACACCTCTGGACTAGCAAGGTGCATCCGCTTCACCGCAAAGAAAAGGCAACTCAACCACAAACCCGGCCGATCTTAATTCCTAGAAACTTCGACACACAACTCACCCCTAAACCTTGCTTGCTTGCTTGCATCATCGGCTTGCAAAATGACCGCCCAAGCCCCCACAAGGCCAAACCTCAACCTAGACGAGTTGGATCGGCTGTACAACAATGTGGTAAGCAGAACTGTCGCCATTTTCACATTCAAGCGGGTCAGACTAACATGACGGTTATAGCTTGTTGAAACTGGCAAGATATTCAAAGTTCTAGCAAAGGAGGGTGGTAGCTCGGTTGCCGAGTTGCCTGCTGTGAATAGCAGCCGTATCCAGTACAATATCGAGGAGTTTAATGCTACCCTAGATGAGGTCGAGTTCGAGATCGTAAGTTTGTCACGCAACAGTTGACCGGAGCCGCAGGCTAACTTGAAGAAAAAGGTGCAAGCCAAGGCCGCCATCTTGAGGGATCTGAATAAAGTACGGGAAAAGCGCAATCCTCAGCCGGGACCGGTACCCACACCAAAGCCGGCGTCTCTCCCGGGCCCAACAGCGCCCATGGCTCCCAAGGCACCCAAAGCTCCAATGGCTCCAATGGCCCCCATGACCGTCGGTATTCCGGCCGGTCCCAGCCCTCCTCAAACTCGACCCGGAAAGCCGCCTCTCAACAAGTCGGTGGCTCCCATCCCCGATATGGGACTCGATCTTACCGCCTCTCCCGTGGCCAAGCACTCCCCGAGCCCGAAGCTGGTAAAGACCAATCCCAAGAACTCGCCTCGGCCGGGTGCCGCACGCCCTGTTAGCGCACCTCCGAAGAAGGATTCCAAGGTGCCGCCAGGTCAAGCCTCCCGACTAGCACATGCGGCAACCGCAGCATCACAGGCTCCCCTATCAGCAAGCGCAGCGCCCCATGCCTCCCATCCAGCCCACAACGCCAAGTCTACGGTCCTTCATGGTGGGAATCCGGGATCTGGACCGACCGCGCCGCCTAATCACAATAGCATGCCGAACCAGTCTCCGCATCAGACGACGTCAGGGCCGCAACCACCTCCTGCTACAGCCAAAGCGCCAGTACCAGGAGCCGAAGCTCTCTTCACCAACATGACCTTCTCCCTGGCACCTGCCCCAGGCGAGGCACAAAAACAGAACCACCAACCAGCTGCCAACATGACTAATGCCCCAAACCACCCACCCGCTCCGAACATGGGCCACCACGCAGCAGTCCCTCCGAACGCCCCAGGCAACGGAGCAGGAGGAGGAGAGGACGCCAACATGTCGAACGCGGAGATCTTCGACCTCGGATCAGGAAGCATGGACAACATGGAGGACATCAACTACGACCTGGGCGGGGAGGGCGGCGACAACAGCAACTTCAACGACCTCTACTTCAGCAGCGGTGGGGATGATACCACGCAGAACACGGAGTTTGACAGCTCGACTTACTACAACTTTTAGGAGGCAGTCGAATGTCGGTTGAGAAAGCATTGGATAGGAGTTGGAGGCGAAGCATAGGGAGGGTGAGGAGTACGCTCGGTTTGGGAAGGTCGAGTTGAGAGGGTCACTGAGGCTCTTGAGGACACTTGAATGGAAGAGGATTTGACATGGAAATAGGAGGATGGAGGGGGCTAAAGGGATATCGATGGATGGACGGCGTTCTCATGATGGCTTTTTAATGGGGTAAATATGATACGATACCACTTGGGGTTTATGCGTGCTATTGGGGACATCTTTACAGCGACTCCGGTCTGACATGTCCAAGGACGGGCACGTTGCGGACGATCTGTCCAAGGAGGGAAAGGTGGTAGCGATGGGATTTAATACGTATCAGTGTAGCATGGGATACAAAGAAGTCAAGAGAGGGACCACGTGATGGTATCTATGAACCGTAGAAGCGAAATAGGCGAATGAGACCGGTATCCTATTTACGGACCCAGTCAATCTTCATCGATCAGGTAAAGAGGGAGAAGAAAACTGTTCGGTGTAATGTGGCAGGAATGTTGAATGAGTCCCGCAAAAGCGACCACCAGGACCACTATTCTTCCACTACCCACTCGTTTCACTTGAAGGGTCTTGAGGAAGTTGAGAGGAAGTTAACGAAGTGCAGAGTAGGCGGAAGACATTTTATACCATCCCTACGAAATCGACGATGAGGATGATGACGAAAACGGCAACGTACATCAAAAAATGAAATAAAAATCATGGATGAATCAATCAACCTCGGTTAGTTATTTCTTACTTGTACTCGTCGGTTTCACTTTTTGAAGTCCGTCGAGCCTTGTTTTATCATCATCTCTTCGCTCCCCGTATCTTGTCCTCGTCTCCGCCGGTCATGGTCATGGGTCATGGTTCACCGCCAACGGCCACGGCAAGATTTCCTTCCCCCAGAAGCAGAAACCCATCATGCTATGGAGACACGCCCCTTCTGCATTGTCCTTAAGGGCAGAAAAGATGTCTTTTCCTAACACATGCATGCGTCTTATGTCGATCACCCGTACACCTCTGCAGGCATTTATTTAACTTGTTAGCTTGGTACCGCCAGCCTACAATATTCAGAGGGGGTTGGATGTGAGGAAAGCGGCCCATCTTTTGTACCAAGGTTAAGGTTATCGCCACTTTGCCATTTCACCGCGCTAATATTTTATATGCTGGCAGAAGGTGTAGATCACCCTTTTCCATGGTCTTTCATTCGACGCATTCGAATGATTTCAACTCCCCCGAACCCACCCCAAAGAAGCTTGTCCAATTCAAGCATTGAGCTTGACAAGCTAAGAAGAGACGAAGTTCGTCATACCGTGCAGTTTATTGTAATTTGACACGATGCTTTGTGCCTGCAGCTGCATCTTGTGCGTACATAGTAGGTAGGCATGCTATCTCATGTAAATGTAAATGTATATATACAATCGAGGTAAATGCAAATGCAGATGCAAACGTAATGATGAAGGTTTTTTCTCCCCCTCAGATGTTTTTGACCTCCATCCCGTTCGAGACGACAAAATCAAAAATCGTTCTCACCTATTGCTCACATGACGATGATCACTTCACTCTGCCGTGTAGCCCTTCCAAAATTGTGAGTTAATCTTAAACTCCATTAAACAAGGTTACGTCTGCCTACACTACCCTGAGCTACCTTATTTCGGTGTCACTCGATCTCTCGGTCTCCAAGTATCCGAGCGCCAGCTCCCGGTGTACTCAATAGTTGGGTTCCAGATGGAGAAATTGAGTATTACCAGCTTTAGTTGGACAAAGCCATAATGATTTCACTGTTTCCTTGTGTAGCATTGGTGTCTTGAGAGCAGAAAAAGACACTGAGTTTGCTTTGATATAACCAACACCAAGCTAGGTAAGTGGTATTGTGCAATGTACACAAACAAAGTGTGTGCTTGTGTGCCCCACCCCCTTTCCTGCTTCCTTCATGGTAGTCGTAATTTCGTTCCAAAGTAGGCAATAGTGGTGACATCAATGCAAGAACAACAACAACAACGGGTTCGAACAAGAAAACGAATGAAAACAACCAAACCCGCTGTTATGAACACCCGAATTTCGGCTAGCACCGTGCTTTGGTGAAATAGCGAAAAAGCAGGACAGACAGAGAACAAAAGTAAAAAGGGTTAGTTTTGATGAAACGAGAAACCTATCCAGGTTTCGTCGTCGCATCGGGTATTTCCAAGAAACCGCCAAAAACAAAAAGTAAACAATAAACAACGAATGTGTCTGTCCGTCCGTCCAACTATGCCCGTCAACACCGTTCCAATTCCAGAAACCCGTCTGTCAAGGTTTTCTTTTCTTTTTCTTTTTCTTTTTTGGTTCGCCTAGCAATGCAATGTGAAACAGCATCGACCAATCATGCAGACGGGCGAGGGTGATGGTCGGTGGTAGCATTCGCTGTCGACGCCGCCGCTTTCGACTCCAATTCCCTCCTTTTTGCCAACAAGCTTTTGAAAGCACCCAGACAATGAACGAGCTCCTCCTCATTCTGGGCGCAAAACCGATAGCTCTTCTCGTCCGTGATGATTTGCAGGCAATGGGCCTTGGACTTGCTCAGCGGATCGATGTCTACAACGTTGACGATTGACGAGAAAGCGACGACGAAGAGAACCGAGTACTCGGATTCGTCCTTGTACAGAATGAGATTCCTTGGTCGTAAGACAGCCCATGATTTCTTCCATTGCTTGACGCCGCGTTTACTGCGGAGGAATCGCAACCATCCCTGCCAAATAATCCGATCTGGGTCTTGCTCGAGGTTGATGCCGCTGGATTGGCTAATGTTCATCGCTCCTGGGGTCATGGCGGCACCCTGTGCCTGTGCTGCTCGTACTCGTGCTTGTGATACGGATTGAGATCGCGCAGTCAAGCTTTCTATTGTTGGGCCCGGTATCCGTTGGAAATCGGAATCGGAGAAGTCGGAATGCGACGCAAGCTCTGTTCCCGACATTCCCGATGATTCAATGGCTGATGGACGTCTTCCGTCAGGAGATGCCAGGATCCGTACAGGAGGCTCTAGGGGTTCCGGTGAGCTCGAAGCAAGTCGTTCCCGATCGGCGGCGGCGGCGTCGTAGTTGAGGTCGGATTGTCGTCGGGGAAGTGGGCTGGCCAAGAAAAGCTCCTCCTCTTCCTCCTCTATCCTGGCATCCTTCCTGATCAAGTCCACCCACTCCTGGGCATCCTGCAAAGTCGGAGCTTGGAAATGAAAGTTCTTTGCTGGCGAAAATAGGCCAAAGACATTTGGGCGTTTCTGCTTCGGGTCTTTGAGGAAAGTGACGGCTGTCAGATCAGACAGGTAGATTTTGTGTCGAAGCTTCTCTTCCTTGTCCGATTTGTAGATGGACAGAGTGTTTGGGCGCAAGACGAGATAAATAGTCCTCCAAGCCTGTACCGCAACGGTGAGATACAGCCCAGCACTAAACCATCCCCATAATAGGCCAAAGACGTACCTTGGTTTTTGAGGTGCGCTTCTGCACATATCCGCTCTTGATAACACGGTCAAACTCGAAGCTTCCGTTCTGGTTGACAGGCGAATACGTCTCGCCGGCAAGATGACTCCTTAGGCGGGCAGCTGTGGATGGAGGCGGCATGGCGATGGACGAAGGAGGGATGGCGACGCTGACGCGGCGGCCTTGAGGTGAGGCGGTAGCCGAAGAGGCCGAAGGCTGGGTGTACATTTCGGTCATGATGGCGGATGGCGCATGTAAATCGATTTAAAAGTGTTGCTGGTAACGATATTAATAGTGGTTTTGGTGTTGAGTGTGGTGATGGTGATGTCTGTCGGTGTGTGTTATTTCGTCGTCGTCGTCGTTGTCGTCGTCGGTAGTAGCAGCAGCAGCAGCAGCAGAGAAGGAGCGATGTGGTGTGCTGAAAAGGCGAAAGGGTAATAATGTAAGTGAAGGACGACCCTCGACGGGATGATGGAGAAATTATGAGCCCAAGGGTAAGGACTGGCGACGTGCGTGAGGCGGCAGCTGACGAGCAGTGCAGGAAGTGAGGTGGAAATGGAAGCAGAAGCAGAAGCAAGCAGCAGGCTCCACAGAAGACCTCGCTGCTACTGAAGCGAGCCGAGATGCAACCGAACGTTACGGATGAAATGCGGCAGCAGCTGGCAGACGGACGGGAAGGGGAAGGAAGAAAAGGAGGATGCAGTTCACGGCAGCGATGCAGACCGGCGGGGGAACGTGATCGTGAGAAGCTTCAAATCATTCAGTTTGACTTGTTATGAACCTGGGTGAGTCTGTTTAGATGAGGTCCCAAACCAGTCTCCACCCAGGCCAGACGGGAATTATTACCTAGTCGGGGTGGAGACTTTGCAGCGTTGTCGGGGCGGCCAATCCGGGCTAGCAAATGGAAGCCCACGCGATGCGTGTGGAGGAGGAGGAGGAGTTTACGGGGCAGGGAGGGAGGGGCTTGTACGGAGGCTTATATGTTCAATTGTATTCTACCCCACTTTCCACCTGGCAGGTGTTTTATTGTCACACCCCAAATCTATTTGTACTTTGTAACCTCGCAATCTTACGTTCACATCCTCGGTTTCGCGCTCTCGCTTAACCCTAACCCTGAAAATAAAAAGGATATCAAAATGACCGCCTTTTCTTCGCGGTTATTTTGCACCTGGCCAGAGGTCCGTGCGCACTCGATTTAATGAGAAATCCTAGTTTAAAAAAATTTGCCGAATAGGTCTTGGGGAAAAAAAAAAAAAAAAAAATTTGGAAAAAAAAAAAAAAAAAAAAAAAAAAAAGTTAAGGAAAAAGCAAAATAAAAAGAAAAAGAAAAGGAAAAATAAAATTAAAGATAAAAATAAAAATAAAAATAAAAATAAAAATAAAAGGAAAAAGAAAAAGAAAAAGAAAAATAAAGATAAAAAGAAAACGAAAAAGAAGAATAAAAATAAAAATAAGAAAATAAATAAAATTTAAAATTAAAAATAAAAAAATTAATAAAAATAAAAATAAAAATAAATAAACATAAAAAAAACTAAGATATTTATATTTAAATTTAGGATATTTTAAAGAATTTAAAAATAATATTTCCTAGTTTGGGTAAATAGGTATTTTATTATTTTCCGTAGGTATAATTAAACTCCGCCTAAGGAAATATTATTTTTATTTAAATTTTAATTTTAATTTTTCCTTTTATATTATTTTATTTTTATATTTATATTTTCTTCTTTTTCTTTTTATTACAGGTAGAGGGCGAGAGGTTGAGTATAAATATAGATATACGTAATTGTACGAGGAGAGGAAAGGAAGAGAAGTATAGAAGTATATTCGGGAGATAGGCTTTTATAGGATTCGAATTATAAACCCCTAGTAAATTTATAGCGGGAAGCTGCAATTAATTAATTGAAATAGTAATAATACTTTTTAAGAATTATTATTACTAATATATATAATATAAATTAACTTTATAATATTACCCTTATTTAAAAGAAGTTATATAGTTAATTAAAATTATATAAAATAATAGATAACCCTATTAAATATTTAGTTTAATTATAAAAATTTTTTATAATTGTTAATTATAACGATTTCTTCCTCTTTTCGTACTTTATTAGCGGAGTCTCTACTTTTATAGTTAATTCTTCCTCTTTTAGTATCCTCCTTTGCTTCCGCTCCGTTGCCAATTAATTTAAGGGTATTAGAACTTTTGGATATACTTTATAAAATTATTATATTATATTAAGGGATATAATTATATTAGTACGTAGTTATTATAAAAATTAATAAAATAGTATTTAAACGACGAAATATTTTTAATAACCGTTAGTTACTTTATAATAGCCGTTAATTTTAATAAAATCTTGTTTTATTAAATCCTTTTTATTATTAATCTTTTTTATATTATAATTTTAGTTTGTACGAACGTCCTTTTATACTTCTAATTATCTTAGAATATTTATTTTAATTTATAGTTTAATTTTATTAATATAGAAAGTTGGGTTATATTTTATATTAATAGAGAATTTAAACGTAATTTTATAATTATTCGCTTTAATAATTTCGAATAGGTTTTTATAAATGGGAGTAAATTTTATATATAGGCGGCCGGTATTAAAATTCTCTATATTAAATAGGCCTTTATTTCCCGCTTTATACTTTAGGGTATTTATTCGTCGAATATTAGCGTTGGCTTTATATTATTATTAAATTTATTTTACTTAATCTATAATATATTCTAATACTTTTTTAAAATAATTGGCTACTTCGTTAGTTTTGAAATATTTTATTTATTATTAAACTAATAAATTTAGTAGATATAATTTTATTAATTTAATATTTATTCGAAGGTGGAAATTATAGTTAATAAAGAAAAGAAATACTTTTATTATTTTAAAAATTAAATTATTATTAATAAATTTTATAATTAGGAATTAATTTATTTAATTATTTTATATTTAATCAATATAAAAATAAAAATATTTTTTTATTTTTATATTAATATATTTTATTTAGCTATTAGTAATTAAGTAGAATATAGAAGAAGGTTTGAAAATTATTTTTAAGCGGGAGGATAAAATTCTTTAGAATTGTAAAATAAATTAGGAGCTATAATTTAATATAATAGAGTCCGGTAAACCGTAAATATTATAAATCTTTTTAATAAATTAATTTACTAGTTTTTCGGCTATAAAACTAATTATAAGAATAAAATATTATATTTTTGTTAGGTAATTAATAACGACGATTATATATTTAAATTCTTATTCCTAATATACGTAGGGTATTAAAGGGGTAATATAATTTATAGAAATATTTTTTTATAGAGCGAAGGGTACTATTAGTAATTTTAGGAATTTATAAAGGGAGTATTATAATAATTTAAATTTAATATATAATAAATAGGTTTTATAGTAAGCTTTAATAATATTAAATATCTTTAGTTAGAAGAAAGATTAAGAAAATAACGAATAAGTTTTTTTTATAACCCGGGTAATTAATGAATAGCGAATTATATATATAGCGGAAGAATTAAAATTAAAGTTTAATATTATTAAAGTTAATAATAATAGTACTTCGAAAATATATTCGTCCTTATATTACCTTATATTTAACGAAAAATATTTTCTTTAAATAATCTTTTACTTTTTTAAATTACGTATAACGATTAGGGTTTAATAAGTAAATAAGTAAATTTTATAAAAATACCGACTTTTTATAATTCTCTGTAATTAAATTATTAATAGATTTATTATTTATTATTTTTAAGTTATAAATATATTCGGTTTTAATATTAATAATTTCCTTTTTATTTTCTAAAATAAAAATTCCATTTTACAAAATATTGTAATTGAGTAAAACCTTATTTTTAATTAATAGTTATTTATTAGTTTCGTCCTTAAGTAAGTCCTTTAATTTTTTGTTTAAGGTGTTAGGGCGTATTTATAATAAGCCCGGTTAGTATTTAATTATAAAATTAAATTGGGAAAGGAAATAGGACTATTATATATAGTGGGGAATTAATTATTTATTAATTATAAAGGTCTTTAAAGTTTTATAATTTATAAGGATTTTAAATAATTATTAAACCCCTTCGAATTCGGGGCGCTACTCTTTTAAAACTTTAATAATAGCGAATAATTCTTTATTATAAATATTATAATTATATTCAATTAAAGAATATTGTTAGTTAAAGTAGGTAATAGGGTAAAGAATATTATTATTATTATATTATAATAATATACTTCTATATATTTAATTAGAAGTATTTATTTTTACGACGGTCTATTTTAATTAATTATAAATCCGAAGTACGGGTCCGCTCGTAAAAGCCTTCTTTAATATTTCGAAAGATTTTTAGTATTGTTCTTCCTATTCTTATCCCGCTATTTTCTTAATTAATTTATATAATGGGCTAGCGATAATAGAAAAATATTTAATAAAATAATGGTAGAAATTAGCGAATTTTAAAAAGGGTTGAAACGACCTTTTAGAATTTAGAACTTCCTATATTGTAATTATAAAGACCTTTTCTAAATCTATTTCGAAACCTCTTAAAATAATAATAAAATTTAAATATTTAATTCGTTATATATAGAATTCGTATTTATTAATATTAATTTAGAGCTTTAATTTAATTATTTTTTATAAGATTTTTTTAATATATTTTTTATATTTTTTTTCGTTATTAAAATAATATTACGGGTAGAGTGCGAAAAGTTAAGTATAAATATAAATATATATAATTATACGAGGAGAGGAAAGGAAGAGAAGTATAGAAGTATATTCGGGAAATAAACTTTATAGGACTCGAATTATAAATTAGTAAGTCTATAGGGGGAAGCTACAACTAATTAATCGAAATAGTAATAATAATTTTAGAGAACTATTATTATTAATATATATAATATAGGCTAACCTTATAATAAATAAATTAAAATATTATTAAAATAAATAGTAGTATAAATGTAAAAAATATTATATAGAACGTTATTAATATAATTTTAAAAAGTTCCCGGCGTACTTTATAAACCGAAAGGATATATAATAGATTTATAGAAGTTAAAGCGGGTAATAAAAGCGGTAAACTATTTATACCCTTTTTTAATATAGATTTTATTAAATATAACGATAATATCGAATTTCGTAAAGATCTTTATTTTATAAATTATATTAAAAGTTTCTTTAATTAGCGGTAATAAATAATGTATTTTTAATATAACGTTATTAATACTATAATAATCTATATAAATATAAATTTTACCTCCGGGTTTTTTAATTTGTAAAAGGGGGGAAGCGGCCGTAAATTATAACGGCCAGATAAATTTCTTCCTTAAATTATTATTAATTTACTTTTTAATAATAATTACTTTTATAGGTAATATATATCGAAGCTATATATTAAGAGGTTATTCTCCTAACTATAATTTGATCTTATAATTATACGAACGATAAAAAGGGATTTCTTCTATTAGCGAGGGTAAAAAAGCGGCGATTTCGCTAATATATTTCCGTCCTTTAAAACGGTTTAAAATTTTAATATGTTTCCTCCTTAATTTTTAGCGGCCAATTTATTTTATTAAGAAATTTCTTTATATTTTTATTATTAATTTTAATTAAATATATTTATTAAATAATTTCTTTATATACGGGCGTATCAGTTTCGAAGTTCCTAATAAAATTGACTACTTTAATTAGGATTATAACTTTATAAGTATCTTCTAAAGTATAAATATCAATTATTGTATTAATAAAATTATAAAGTACGGAAGGTAAATTTTCTTTATATTTCCTTCTATTATCCTTTATAATATTATTAATTATTTCCTTAATTAAATTTAAATTTTAAAGATCCGTTATAGCCGCTAATTTTTTAATTTCGGCGTAATTTATAATATACGGTTATAATTATTCCTTTTTATAAATAAAATTAAATATAATTATATTAAGTATTTTAATATTATTAGAATTAAATTTATAATTAAATTTATAAAGGTAGCAGTATTAGGGGCGATTTACGCTAATTAAAACGTGGCGGCTATTTATATATATATAAGGTTTATAAAGTACGGAGTTTTTAATTTTAATAAAGAAAGTAGTAGTACTGGTAATAACGATTTTAAATTTAGCCCTTTAGGCTATTAGCGTTTAAATAAGAGTAAGGACCGTATAATAATCGGTTTTAAAATTAATTTTAAATTTAATAATAGTAGGAAGGAATTTAAGAGCGGATAAAAATTTTAGAGCGGGCTCTATTATAATTTTTTTAATTTTTTCTTTTTTAATAATTAGAAGGCGAAATTTAATTTCTTCCTTTTTAATAATTAGAGAAGGAGATTTAATTTCTCCTTTTTTAATTAGTAGGATAAGCATTTAGCAAATGGAGGCTACCGAAATCCGGTTAATAAGGGTTCTAAATATTATTATTTAGTATTTAAAGAAATTTATTAGTAAGTAGCGGCTTCGGTAGGTAGTATAGTTAAAATATATATTATATTATTTGTAATTGATTTTTAACTGATAATATTATATTTATAGGAAGCTTAAAATAATTAAATGCTTCTTAAAAATATTATAAATTAAAAAAATAATAGTCTCTTTATAATAATTAATCCGGAATTTAATTATTATTCTTTTAAAAATAATATTTTTAATTATTTTATTAGTAAAAACGAACTTTTTTATTTTTAATAATTAAAAATGGGAAAAGTTATTTTTAATAATAAAAAAGTAATTAATAAATATAAAAATAGAATAATTATTATTAAAAAAGGTAATATAATAATTTTTATACGAATAGGTTATAATATAAGAAAATAAAAGTATTAAATTTAAAAAAGTAGAATTATTTAATAATTAAATTTTAATTTCCTTTAAACCTTCTAATTCTATAGAATTTAAAATTTGTTTCTTAAATATAACCTAATTAAACTTTTATATACAATTATATATAGAGGTTAAACGTTTTCCTATTCGTTATAATACTTTCTATTAATAGTAGGCTTAGTAAGGGCGGTTAAAGCAATTAAAATAGTTAAAACAATATTAATAGTACGGATTTATTTTTAATTACAACCTTTATTATAACCTTTATTTTTTAATTTCTTATTAATAGAATATTAGAGGTTTTAAGAATTATAATTAATTAAAGCGGTATAATTACGGGTAATATAACCGGGCTTACTATAATAATAATAAAAACTATTATAAGAACGTTAATTAAAAATATTTTTATAAATAAAAATTATAAAATTAATAGCGTTTAAATTTATTTTATTATTATTTTAATTAATAAAAATATTATTAATAGAAAGTTTAATATTAGAACGACCTTTATTACTATTATTATTATTAATATTATTATTAAGATTGAAAAAATAATTTATTATTTTCTAATAATAATTTACGTTTTTAAAATTGCCGGCGATATTATAATAAATTTTGAATTAACATTTAAAATTATTATTAGAAGGAAGGTTATAGTAAATAAAAGTATTATAAAAATATTTATTAATTTTATTCCGGAAATAATAGACCTTTATTGAATTATTGAAATTATAGAAATTTATTAAATTAGTTAGTTTAAATTCGAAATTTATAAAAAATATATTTTTTATATATAATTCTTATAAATAGCGGCCGGTATTTAATTTGAAATTTATGTTCTAGAAACGAAAGATTAAATACTTTATAAATTTAACGCTTATTTTCTAATATTAATTTATTTTATTAGAGTCCGATTAAATTATATTTAAATTATTTTAAATGCCGGATAAAATTTTAAATTTTAAAAGTATAGTAATATAAATAATTCTAATATTTTTAAAGGAATAAAAAACGGCGTCGTATTTTTATTAAAATTAAATATAAAAACGCTAGGCTTTAAAGATTTTATATTTGTAAATAGGATTACTAATTTCCTTATTTATAAAAATAGGCGGGTTCTTTACTATTTAGTAAAAAGAAAAGGATATAATTATTTTTATAATTATATTATTAATAGGGGAAGAAGAGGAAATTTATATTTTAAAAGTATTATATTTTACGAATAAAATATTATAAACGGATTTAAAATTAATATAATCGAAATTCTTTTAATTGAAATTGGATTAGGCGTTATTAATTATTTGGCGGGTAATTTTAAATTCTTCTTTAAAACGTTAGAAATTATTTTTAAAATTATTATAATATTCGAAATTAATATAATAAAGGTAATTAAAAAGTATAATAATAAATTAGAAAGTAGGGGCTTTAGAAAAAAGAGAAGTTGTTTCGAAATAGTTATATAAAATAAGGAATCCTTTTTATTAATTAAATCCTTCGAAAAGATTAATAAGAATTATAATAGCGGATTAAGGAAGTTTAAAAAGTATAATATACTAAATTATAGTATTAAGTTCGCTATTAAAAATATTAATAGCGGAATGTAATAATTTTAAATTAAATAGATTATTATTATTAATAATAGGAATAAAAAGGTTAAGAAGATTATTATTACTAATATTACTATTAGGGGAGAAAAGGGCGGGATTACTATTATTATAAAATATAAAATAAAAAAGAGGTAACCGTTCGAAATAAAAGAGAGGTGAAAGTCCGTAATTAGGATTATTTAAAATAAAGGTCTATTATTAGGATTGTTTAAGGTAATTAAAAATAGGCGATTTCTTATTTATTAAATAAAAAGTATTTTCCTTTATATATTAGTAAAAGGATATTAGAATTTTAATTAGATAATTATTATAATTATAATTATTAAAGTTTAAGGGGGGGGGGGGGGGGTATTAGGTTTAATAATTTGTAACGAAGCGATCTTTATATATATATAATCGAAAATAATTATGATAAATAAATTTACGCTATAAATATAATAGTTAAAAGGTATAATTAATTATTATAGGTAGAGGGCGAGAAATTGAGTATAAATATAAATATATATAATTATACGAGGAGAGGAAAGGAAGAGAAGTATAAAAATATATTTAGGAGATAGGTTTTTATAGGACTCGAATTATAAACCCCTAGTAGGTTTATAGCGGGAGGCCGCAATTAATTAACCGAAATAGTAATAGTAGTTTTAGAGAGCTACTATTACTAGTATATATAATATAGGCTAACCCTATAATACTTTTTCTTTTTATTTTTCTTCTTTTTTTTCTTTTCTTTTTCTTTTTTCTTTTCTTTTTTTTTTTCTTTTCTTTTTCTTTTTTCTTTTATTTTTCCTTTTATTTTTTCTTTTTTTTTATATTTATTCTTAATTTTATTTTTATATATCTAATTATATTTATTTTTACCTTTTTTTTTATTATATATATATTTGTATTTTATTTTGATATTGTTTTTATTCTTATTTTCAAATTAAAAAAAAAAAAATTTTTTTCTTTTTAAATTTTTTTTTTTCAAAAGGACCTATTCAGCAAATTTTTTTAAATTAAGATTTCTCGTTAAATATAGAGCACACGGACTTCTGGCTAAGTATAAAATAACCAGAAGGAAATAATAATTATTTTAATACCCTTTTTATTTTAGGGTTAGGGTTATTAGTAAAGAAAAAAAATTCGGTCATTTTCGCTGCTCAAAAGTCGCTAAGGAATTGCCAAAGCGCTGAAAAAGCAAATGGTTTTATCGTACGACCCCGGTATAATTCTATAACCTAGCAAGTAGTGCCAAGTGTTTGGGTGGGGTAGAATACAGTTGAACATATAAGCCTCCGTAGGCTTGAGGAAATCCAGGGCCCGGTTCAGTGCAAATTCCAGTGGGTGTGTGTGTGTGTCAGTTCTGGTGGGTGCGACCTGAAGCTCCAGTGGCAGTTGACCTGGAATTAGGTATAGGTAACAGATGCACACTTTCCAGGCTTCTTCAGCCCCAGGGCAACCGACCACACCCTCGTGCTCATCCATTGGAAGTCTCAAGTTCTTTCCCGGCTCAGGTGGTACTTTTGTTGATGATGAGCAGAGGCTGAGCTCGCCGTGCCGAGACACTTTGAAACAGTTGAGGATGGCTTGCGGTCAACCTTCCGGTCAACCTTTTATTTAGTGGAGGGGAGAGGTACGGCAATGCTCAAGTGTATGTCCCATATCACATTTGAATCCACAGAACACCTACTATCGGCAATATTTCTCGACCAGGTGCTAGTGATGGTACATGGTGAGAATTGAATCAACGTTTGATATGATGGAGGCATAGCGGTACGTACCTTGAAGGCCACAGGTGTCGGCAGGTGGGCGAGCGCGCGGGGACGGACCATGTTCTTTCGATGACCTAAATTTAAGCAATAGACGAGGGTGCCTGGGCTTGCTCTTGTTCACAAACCTAGAGGTATCGAAATGAGATCCGTTATCGGCTGGCAATCAAGATCCATCAGGGCTTCAAGTACCGCGGGTGCAGAGTCCATGTTGTTTGGTGCTTCCTCTGGTGTCACTCGAATGAGTGGTTGTCGAGCACGGGCGGCAACGAGACTCTGGACTGCAAAGGTCCCGTCAGCATTGTCCTCGCCGTCCGAGATGGTTTCGGAGCTCCAACAAGTGCGACACATCCACTCAGGACCGGACATCCAGAAGCTGGAGCCGAACGTTTGAACCTTGATGCTTCCGAAAGACTCCACCCAGGCAATTGAAAGAGGTGGAGATTAGTGTAGATGCCCCTGCCTCTTTCTCAACCTCAGTCAACTTCCTCAGAGCACCTTCTTCACAACCATCACTTTATAAGCGCCAGACGGGCGGCAATGGACTGCAGCTTCAATCTTGTAGTCAGTCGTCTACCGAAGCGACACCAAATATGAAATAGCGAGGCTAAATGTCTTCTATTGAGAAAAACTACAATTTCACACCACCCAATCCCGGTATGTGTCGCAATGTACACAACTGCCGACTGGAGACCGGCGTCAACGACGGAGAGCGAAAACGACGGGAGACAAAACTAGCGGAGATTGCACGAGGAGCGAGATTGCCGACATCAAACTCAACCGAGTTGACGCATAATTACATATGGAGTACACGGAGCTACGCTATGGAAACCACTGCCAGACTGTGGATCCCCTTCCTGTTCCTGGTCAACCCTCTCGTCCTGGCGTCTTGCGGTCTTTAGCTTTTCGATTGAGCTGAGTCGATTCTCCTTCCCCAGAGCTTGGCCTTCTTGGCTTCAATGCTTGGTCTGCTTGGCCTGGAAACACCATACCAAGAGAGAAACGTCGAAGAAAGGTCTGGAAGCGACCGATCAAACATGCCGAGATTCGAGAAGCTGCCGTTCGGAAAGCCTCAAGTGGGAGCTTTTTCTACCTCTATCTATTTCTCAGGGCCGTCAAGTTTATGCCTAGAATTGGTAAGTCGGTAGGTTATGTCAGCTTGGATACCCATTATCTCTGTTCTCATACTTCTTCTGAGCTTGTTGAAAGTATCACTACGAGTGAAGCTGTTTGGTGACATGGCAGTCACAAGTCTCACGTTCTTGCCTTTGTGCTTGACACTCCGGGTCACCATGGCCACGATAAGAGTCGTTACTTCTCCATTTGCCTTTCCGGGCGAGGCAGGTGCTTTCTGACGCTGGGGTATTGGTCAAACCTGCTTCCTTCCTTCCTCAAGACAAGCCATATGATGGGAGCAAGTGAGGCCTTCGAGAGCATCTGAAGACTGTTGAAAGGAAACGCCGAGCTCGCGTTCGACGTGACTATTTACAAATTGTTCACATCTGCTCTGTCAATGCCTTCGCTGTTGGATGTTTCCAAATACTCATCACCTACTCTCATCAGCTCCTATTCCTCTAGTTATATCAGAATTAACTTTCATCGTTCCATTCACCACTCGAACCAAACCCGGTCCTTTCAAGTTCACTTGCTCAATATTCCCTTATGGCACCTAAACCCACCAAGAAGTCGTCTGGGTCTGCTAAGTCTGTCGAGTCCTCTCAAGACAACACCGACAAAGTCAAGGCCATTGAAGAATTGCGTGCCAGCACCGCCGCTCTTGCGGTTGCGCGGCTGCTCCGTGACACAGGGGGTGAGATATCGATAAATATGGAGAAAGAGTTACCGAGTGATAAACAGTATTTCCGATTCATAGGGAAAATAGATGGTTTGCTCGAATCATGTGTGGTCAACATTGGCCGAGTTCCCAATATTCGAGCCCGCCAGGTAAGCCTACTAGAATAACCACGAGAAAAACACCCTTTGTTGAATCTACAGCTGCTGACACCATGTGCCCTCATTTTAGCATGTTATCAGGGAGGCACTCAATCACATGCCTTTACCCGACGGAAAGGCCGTACCTCAGTACTCCGTTTCACATTACGAAGTGCGGGACTATTCACACATGTTTGAAGGCGGAACAACCATCGTCATCGAAAAGCTTCCCGGTGGCAGTGCCTTGAGTCTCTGGGACTACATACGGCGCTTGGAGCAATCGGAGGACCTCGAGCCAAGATTCCCCCTTAGGTATGATATTGGAAACTGGCTCGGGCATTTTCACAACTGGGGCTCGGAAGAACAGGTAGTTGAGAAACTACAGGGCATTGTGCGAAACCAAGAACTCACCAACAACCATTTCAAGTTCATCTCTAAGGAGTTAAACATGGCCATCTTTGAGGAGCTAAACAAGCACATTCATCAGCTTCCGAAACATGCTCACAAAACTTTGGAAAAAGCCCTTGGCTTGATAAGGGAAAACTATGCCATTCCCGAAAAGCAACAATCGTTTCAAATTCTCAACGGAAATTTTGACCTGCCAAGGTGAGCATGGCACGAGGACTGTGTTATCAATTAACCACCAAAGACACTGGGACTGACATGATCATTTTGTATAGCCTCCATTTTATGGACTCCCCACTTGCTAAGCTATTCAACCCAGAGCAGTCTCCATCTGTTTACGTTTCCGAGTGGCGTGATTGTCGTGAAGGGCATCCGGCGTTTGACCTCGGTCCGTTTATGGCTGACTTGGTTGTACTTTACGAACAGAACACCACAATCGCGGGTGCTGTGGCCCGGGGATTCGTTGATGGATATTTTGACAAGGTCAGGGAAAACAGGGACCCGGGAAACAAGTTCATATTCCATGTCTTGGTACACATTGGCGTGTGCATGATCATACGATGCCGTGGCCTTTCTCAGAAAAAGAACGATTATAGTACCCGCAAACACAAGAACACCGGCGAAGACAATAATATCGGCGAAGACGAGAGCACTGTCAATGACGAGAACAACGGCAAAGTCAAGAACACTGTCGAAGTCAAGGAAATTGTCGAGGAGAAGATCATTGTCGAGGAGAAGAACATTGTCGGGGACAAGAACACTGTCGAGGACGAGAACACCGGCAAAGGCGAAGTCCCCGGCAAAGATGAGAGCAGCGGCAAAGACAACACTCCCAAGGACCACAGCAACGGCAAGCAAAAAGGAAACGGCAATGTCGACGGCAATGCTATCAACCAGAACGGCAATCGCAACGGCACTCCAGCTGACAATGACAACAACGACCCCAACCACAGAACGAACGGTACTAATGAGAATCGAAGAATACTCAACTACGGGCTCTTGATTGTGCACCATGCGCTGAGTGAGGATAGCGAATGGTTTCTGGATAAACCTCTGCTATGTCATCTTTTTGGACTATCTTCTGCCTCTTCTTCCAAAGGTCATTCTGGCCCTGACAGGTGGGAGTTAGCCAACAAATCATCAACTGCAAAGAAGAGTGGTGAATCAAGGAATGGTGAAGTGAGGAGTGAAGGGTCGAGATCTTCGAATCTTTGGGATTGGTCGTATGATTTCAAGTTGGTTAGATATACACTCTAGTCTAGGTTCCAGGGAGCGAGCATAAGCGATTCATTGTATGCATACACATCATATCTCATAGCGCATGTTTTCACTTTCGAATCAAATAGGGATCATTGTTCCGTCAATCGTTCGGCAACTGGATGTGTCTTTTAGTTCAAGTTTATGAATACCAGGTAGCACTTGTCAGTGCCGAATGTGATTGTGTAACTACTGGAGATGGGAGGTATAAGACCACCACCGGCTGAAAGGAAGATTCGATACGAACTTGATTAGGTACGTTGAACAATACTACAGCTTTACGGTAACTCTAACGTACGCTATTGACAATCCAAACAACGACCCCCTTGGCCCCTTTTCGGGCAATCTTGAGCACAGAACCCTAACCCTTAGGAGTATGCTCAATCTGTGAAAACTGCACCTGCAAGCTGCAACAACAAAAGTTGAAAAGGAATGAGCCCTGCTCATTACACGCATTGCATTCACTTTCGAGTGACTCAACCTACCTCAAAAAATCGACATTGCCACGCTCCTTTTCCAAGGCCCAAATTTTGAGCTTTAAGGACTGTATCCGTGAAATTTGAAAAGCCACCAAAACCAAAGACGTTGGGCAAATCTCACCAGCAACATCAGTCACCCATCCTCAAACCTCACTCAACTTCCGGCATCCATCCAAAAAGATCAAGATGGCCTCAACATCGCCACCACCCACGGCTTCTGAAGCCATTCCCCCCACCACCACAACCACGACCAAACCCTGCGCCAAATGCCGCTCCCAACCCGGAACCCTCGACTCCCGTGGTCAGCTCGTTTGCCGGTTCGTCTTCCCTATCTCACCTCTCCCCATATTCTCCCCCTTCATAGCCCCACCCTTTCCAACAGAAACTAACCCCCCGTTTTTCAGATCTTGCTTCCAGAAATTCATCTCGGCAAAATGCATCAAACAAATCGGCTTGCTAAACAAAGACGTGCGCTCCTCCTCCTCCCAGTCCCTCTCGGCCTACCACTCCACGCAAAAAAACTCGGGTCCTCCGCAGGCTTCTTCCCGTCGGTATTTGCTTGGGTTGAGCTTGGGCCCCAGTTCGGCGGCTTTGTTGGAGTTGTTGAATGAGAATGTGGAGTTTCAGCTTTCAAGGGGAAAGAATGCGCCTTTTGAATTGGAGGTTGTGCATGTGAGTGGTGTTGATGAGAAAGATGAGAAGGGGAGGGAGAAGGTGGAGGACGCGGTGCAAATGTTGAGGGAGAGATACTCCAGGTTTGAGTTCCGGGTTGTGTATCTGGAGGAGGTGGTGGGATTGGGGAGTGTGGATTGGGAGGGTTTGGGATTACCGGATTTTGCGACTGCCTCCTCCTCCTCCTCCTCCTCCTCCTCCTCGACGACCGAGAACAAGAACGAGAACAGGACGGGTTCAGGAAGCGACTCATCGAGGACGACGACGACGACGACAAAAGCCGAGAGGCTAAGACAACTCTTCGACAACCTCCCCTCCGCCACCTCCCGCACCGATCTCCTCCGCCTCTTCACGCGACACTTGCTCATCGCCGAAGCGCGCAAGAGCCAGAACCAATGCCACGCTTTGCTTCTGGGAAGCAGCACCACCGCCTTGGCGGAACTGACGCTGTCCGAGACGGCTAAGGGCAGAGGCTTTTCGTTGCCGTGGCAGATTAATGATGGGGTGTTGGGTGTTCCCTCTTTCAACTCTTCTTCTCCCTCTTCCGCTGCTGGCAAGACAAAGACGGAGGACCAAGGAATACTAATCTACCACCCCCTCCGCGACGCCCTACGAAAGGAGTTGGTCACTTTTACGAAACTTGTCGGCGAGCCTACACCTATTTTTGATTTGCTTCCCGAGACGGATCCTTCAGTAACGGCGGCGGTGGTTTCACACAAGGATTTGAGCATCGAGGAGGTCATGGTTAGGTATTTTGCGGATGTGGAGGAGAATTATCCGAGCATTGTGGCGAATGTGGCGAGGACGACGGGGAAGTTGATGAGGTTGTTTGGTGGTGGTGGTGAGGAAGGCGGCATGGTAGAGGGAGAGGGAAAGGATGCAAGCGAGGAGGAGGATAAGGATGACAAGGAAAGGTTGTGCGGTCTGTGTAGTATGCCGCTTGATGAGTTTGGTGATGAGCGATGGAAGGGAGAGTTGGGAGAGGACAGTTATCGGGATACTGTGGTGGTGGGGGATGAGGGAGAGAAGAAGATGCCGACGAAGCAGAGGATATGTTATGGGTGTGAGAGGTCGATTCAAGGGTGATATAGACTAGACTAAAGTGTAAGGTCTTGGACTGTGGAAAAAGGAAGATCATAACGAGGTACCATTAGACATTTTGCAAGATCTCGATAAGCATGAAGCTCTAGACCTAACGTGTGGTGTCTCTTAAACACTTTCTCCCCCTGGTCCATAGGGATTTGGCCGATTCTCCATCGACCGATGATAAGATGTTCATAAGCGTACAATATTCTTCGCTTTCATACACAAGGCAAGCCCCTGCCTGCCTGCCTGCCTTTCCTTTCCCTATTAACGCCAAGTGCGCCGTGCCTTGCCGAGAGTCCGTTCAAACAGGGTTGGTAAACCCATCCACACTTGTACCATCCTGAGTGTCTATTGTTTAGTTCCTAACAGGTCCTTTGTAGCCTCCTCTTCCTTCCTTCCATAGTCCAAAGTCAAGGACTATGTATTGTGATGGCACATTGATGGTACACCAACCCATACCCGCACATCAACCTTTGTTCAATCTCGACCTTCCGAAGAACTTCCCCTGCGAGAGTACTAGTATCTCCCGCTGTTGCCGTCGAAACCTCTGCCCTTCCGGTTGAGAACCAGCTGGTCGCTATAGAGCCCGCCGGTGGCGCCACCGTTCATGGCTGCCGGTCCCCTAGGCGGCTGCCGTCCGTTGCCATTACCCCGCAGGTCGTCATCCTCCATAGGTTCGTCGAAGCCCATACTTCCGTCAACCACATCGTCCTCGGGGTAGTGGTCGTTCGAACGGTGAGAGCGGGGGCCGGTGGGGGCGCGAGACGGAGGTAGCTGGGAGGTCAGGGGATAAGTAGGACCGCTAGGTTTGTGATACACACTAAGAACACGACCGTCGGCCTAGGAAACAATATTAGCTTCTCTGGGGCTTGCGTCAAGCGGAATGGAGGTAGGTAAAACTGACTGTCTGCTTGTCAAATGTGGCAATCACATCGTCGGCACCCTCCTTGCTCTCAAACACAATCTCGGCGATAACAATCGGGTTGTGCTTCATGATACGACAACTGAGTATTAGGCCGCCGATGGGGGTCATGGCGTTCTCGATGTCGGCCGCTGTCGTTCCGGGAGCAAAGTTCTGCGCCATCACCGCAAAAGGTCCCGCCAGACCTCTGATTGTGAATCCCTTGCTGCTAGGACCCGTAGGAACTGACGCAGCTGCCGGCCCCTTGGGTGCATTGGGAGGGGCTTGGTGTTGTTGCTGGTATTGTTGACGCCTCTGTTGACCTTGCTGCCTGCGCTGATCCGACTGCTCCTTAAACTCATTCCTAATGATCGCCTCCGCCATCTGCGCAGCCCGCCTCTTCTGGCGGGGGTTACCCGCAGGTCCAGCACCCGGAGTGGTAATGCGCGCCGCAAGAGCACCACCAGGCTTGGGGGTATTGTTGGCGGACCTTGAGCCAGGACCAAGATCAATGGTCCATGAGCCGACTTTCTCACTGTTGTTCTTCGAAGGTGCCGACTGGGGGGGGCCGCCGCGTTGCTGGAAACAGACATGAAGGGTCAACGATTCTGAGCGCATGGTGAAACGATGTAAGAGTGTCGCAAGGTGAGTGTTCAAGATTGCGAGCGTACCTTCTTGACACCGGCGCGACTTGCGAGCGAACCACCGGTGGTCTGTCTGCTGGGGGTAGAGACGGGCGTGCTAGTCCGGTTGAAGATCCTGGCCGCGAGGGCCTCGTTCTTCTTCTTCTCGCGGTCGGCCTGAATGAGCTTCTGGAAGTCTTCCGCGACCTTTCTGTCTTTCCCCATTGTGTCGGCGACTTAAGGAATGCTGTTACAAAGTGCGGTCGGTTGAAAGAAGATGTTGAGGCGGGAGGTATAGTCGCCGAAATGCGGTCGCGGATGGTTTATGATGTCGCAGGATATGGACAGGATACGTCGATGAGTTCGGGAAGTTGAGCCCCTTGGTTGAATGGTTGGTGCGCCAATGCTTTGGAGCTTCCGGCTGGAGTTAGCAGTCTTTAACGAGGCAGCTGCGCGGGATGGGGACCAAGGTTCAAAGGTCAAGGTACGGGACGGTAAAGAGTGAAGGGAGCAGCGGGCGCGGGAGGTGTGTCTCTATATTCTTTGCCATGGGGCGTCGCGTCAGGAGTTTTGCTTCCCGCTTCACTTGTACCTTGGTCCCTGCAACGCCGATCACCGCCAAGCACCAAGAGGTTACATGGAAGCTCAAGCACAGACCACTTTATGTTCAAGTCCCGATAACCGCTGCGGTGCTGTTTCTTTACTCCTTCCTTCCCGTCTTGATCTCATCATAGCTTTACACGTAAGAGGAGGAAGGAATCTGATGGGCGCAGTTGCTTCGCTCCATATGGTTGAGGTAATCGAGCTTAAGGACGACTTCTCCTCACCCATCATGATGGCTCCGACATATTACTCTTCTGTATCTTCTGGCCGGCTGGTATTAGCCCGTCTATCGTTTTCATAGTTAACGACCGAATTCTCGTCTCCGGGATAAAGACGAGGCCTTCGAGTGTCGGCGTTTTCAAAACACAATTATTTTCATTCTTTACCATTGACCCTTGTCCCACATGCGTCTTTCACGTTGCACGTTGTCACATCGCTTGGGCAGGAAGACGGGAGTTCCGTGTGGCACCATGTTCACGAGATTCAAGAACGACAACGGTCCATCCAACTCAAAATCCGCAGCACTTCCGGCACTCAAGTCATTGAAGGAGAGATTTTCGAAATTTCCACTCAAGTTGGGATTTCAGCACAAGAACACCGGACTGCTCGGTCGATTGACACCTCCGAAAGACGAGGGGCATGAAGACGGGATACGGAAGGCATTTGGAAAAAGATAGTATCAATCCGCTGGGAGGAAGAAGAGAGAACCGCCTTCGACCTCGAAACATCTGATTACCGACAACTTTGAATCCAGTCCACTTAAGAAACATGTCAAAAATGACAGCAATCCGGTTCAAGTTGCCGAGGATAGCATCCCCAGGCCTACTCTTAGTAACACCCGCCAGTTATCCAAAAGAGGACGTCTTCTACACTCTCTCCACCGGAAAGATGCTATGGGCACCTCGGTCGATACAGACGCAAGGAGAGGGGCCGAGACCCAAGAACTAGGGACGCATACGTTGGCCCAGGACACTCCTCCAGCCTTCTTATCGTTAGAAACACCTTCGATCTCGAACTTTGGTGACGAGTTGCCTTTACAGTTCATGTTCTACGAGCCTCGATTTCAAGGTGGGTACTCGGCTGAGGCTCCCACTTTGACGATTCCGGAGTATACTAACATTAAACCAGAACCAGAACCTGTTATGCCCAAGATTTGGCAGGACTTTGGGTATGGTCTACACAAAGGATCCCGCAAAGTTCTGATTCGGCATACTAATTTCTCTAGGAACAGCCATGTCCCAGTCCGCAACCTCTCTCGACATTTGAGCCCGATACAATCACGAAGCCTAGAGTATTCATCGAGCCAAAGGAGATCCTCTAGCACCGAGCTTCCGTCAATCCCAGCAGACGCATCGGCATCATACTTGAAACTGATCACACCAAGCGCGAGACCATCATTGAGGTTGCAAAGTTTTCTGGTCAGAGAAGTTACGTCGATCTCGGAGCACGAAGTAAGCCCAAAGCCTATCCTGGCCCGGGAAAACGCGCCGTGCCCCGAGCCTCCATCGAAGTCGGAAGATGAACATACTGCTCGAAGGCCAGAAGACAAACCGGAGCCGAGCCACGAAACAGAAAATTTGAAGATACTCACTGACGACAAGGTGTCAGTCAATAACTTGACTGGGAGAAACAGCAACCAAAACCCAGTCCATCCAAACTCTACGATCAAATCACACAACCCGCAGCCATCAAAAATCGGCTCAACCACATCGGACCTCGCCGTCGAACTAGATGTTCCATATCACTTACTATTCTCTGCCGTCAACTCAGATATAAGCAACGAAAACCCACCACCCAAAACACCGACCCCAACAACCCTCGACAAAGTCCCTCCTCCCTTAGCTTTAGACGACGCCTTCCTCTCCCAAGAGGTACCAACCAAATACCTCCCCGTCAACGCACAACTACGCATCAAAATGACCTGGCTCGACGTTCTCTCTGTAGCACAAAGCGTTCTCGCCTGTGAGGCGGAACCTGTCGTCATAAGCAAAGTTAACGTCCAAACAGTTGGTGTCGTTGGGCAGGTCTACGACGACGAGGAGGACCCAACTGCTGCTGATGATGCTGATGGACACTCTTTGCTAGCGAAGAGCCACGTGGCTGAGGCTGAAAACTGTGATGACGACGACGAAGAAGAAGTAGAGACGGTCAGAAGCTCTTTCAGCTCGTTTGACATACGGGACGTGAATCTTCCTTTGCACAAGGAGGTGTCGAGGATTCGGTCTTGGAGGGAGAAGTGGAGGGGTACTAGGAGGGGGGTGGCAGTGTTGGGAGAATATGCATTTTGAGGTGTTGAGGTGTCTGAAGGTGTTGGGATGATGATGATGATGATGATGATGATGATGATGATGATGATGATGATGATGATGATGATGATGATGATGATGATGATGATGATGATGATGATGA